>MU223294.1:1212470-1252996 GCA_018584345.1 Thuja plicata
CCAGATAAAGTGTGAGAATACTTATTGGGTAAATGGATTGAATTATAATCTATTGAGTGTTTCTCAGTTGAATAATTCAGGTCACAAAGTTGCATTTGAAAATAAGAAGGCAAAGATCTTCAACAAATCTACAAATATGATTGGAACCGGTGAATAGACTAAAGGTAACTTATTCTATCTGAATGATACTGACTCCACTTGTTTGATTACTACAAACGAAGACATATGGTTATGGCACAAAAGACTATGTCATGTGAACTTTGACAACATTATAAAGATTAGCAAAAAGAGAAATGTCAGAGGCTTACCGACAATGACCAAGCCCGACAACATCATGTGTAAAAATTGTCAAAAAGGTAAAATGAAAAAGTCCAGTTTCAAAAGAAAAACCCATACATCTGATGCAATTCTAGAATTAGTCCATACTGATTTATGTGGACCTATGAGGACAAAGAGTTATTATGGAGATAGATATTTTATTCTCTTTATTGATGATTACGCTAGAATGATGACAGTTATGTTTCTAAAAGATAAATCAGAAGCATTTAAGATGTTTAAATGGTATAAGGCTATGGTAGAGAAACAAAGTGGTAAGGATCTAAAATGTTTGAGATTAGATAGAGGAGGTGAGTTTATATTAGATGAATTCAACAACTTTTGTAATGAGCATGGTATAAAGAGACAAGTTTCTGCACCAAGAACACCACAACAAAATGGGATTGCTGAAAGAAGGAACATATCAATAGTTTATTGTGCTAGAACACTGATGATAGAAAAAAGCATCACCCAAATATTCTGGAGGGAAGCTGTCAGTACTATTGTTTACACACTGAACAGAGTACAATTTAAGAAAGACACCAAGAAGACACCTTATGAGCTATGGTATGGATACACACCCAATGTAAGTTATTTCAAAATTTTTGGAAGTCAATGTTATATATTAAAAGATGATAGAAATGGAAAACTTGAGTCCAAGAGTGACAAAGGAATTTTTCTAGGGTATTATACCAAGAGCAAGGCTTACAAATGTCTAAACAAAGCCTCTAAAAAAATTATTGAAAGTGCAAATGTAAAGATAGATGAATTTATAGAGAAGAATGAACAAGAAAGAACTAAAGAACTAGAGGACTACATTAAGTTCACTTATAATGAGGAACCTGACACTCTACCCTACCAACAATGTAGAGCTCCTGAGCTATAAATCATTGCTCCCAAGCATCAGAGTGCAAATACTTACGGTCAGGATAATGATCAAGATAGTGTGCAAGGTGATGAAGAACAGAATGAAGATCAAAATGATGATCAAGCTAATACACAAAGAGTTGTACATGTACTTGCAAGATATTTAAGAAGGAATCATCCAGAGATCCAAATCATAGGAGATAAGAAAGCTAGTACAAGAACAAGTAAGTCTCTAAACTCAAGTTGTCTAATTTGTGAGTTTGAGCCCAAATTTGTCAATGTTGCACTTGATAATGAAGAATGGATAAGTGCTATGAATGATGAGATTGAGCAGATTGAGAAAAACAAAACATGGTCACTTGTGCCAAGACCAGATGATAAGAATGTCATTGGTACAAAATGGATATTCAAGAACAAGTTGAATGAGAATGGAGAAGTCACAAGGAACAAAGCAAGAATAGTATGCAAGGGGTGTTCACAAGAGGAAGGTATAGATTATGGAGAGACCTTTGCACCCGTTTCTAGGCTACAAGGAGTAAGAATATTACTTACTTATGCTGCATTCAAAGGATTCAAAGTATATCAAATGGATGTCAAATCAACATTCCTAAATGGAATACTTGAAGAAGAGGTATACATTGAGCAGCCAGAAGGGTTTTTCGATCTAGACAAGAAAAACATGATATGTAGACTTCACAAAGCCTTGTATGGATTGAAACAAGCTCCAAGAGCCTGGTATGAACCACTTCCTTCCTATCTAATAAGTATTGGATTTGTAAGGACTAGTGAAAATAGTAATCTTTATTTAAAGGAAGATACTGATACTAACACTTTGATTGCTGAAATATTTGTTGATGACATCATATTTGGAGGCAATGATATGCTATACAAATCATTTGCAGATGAGATGAGCAAAGAGTTTGAGATGTCTATGTTTGGAGAAATCAAGTTCTTTCTTGGTCTCCATATCATGCAACAAGGAGAAGGTATTTTCATTACAAGGAGAAGGTATTTTCATTACACAGTTCAAGTACATCAAAGAGGTCCTAAAAATATTCAAGATGGAAGAATCCAAACCACTTGGAACATCAATGGCTACTAGATGCAAGTTGACAAAGGAGGACAAGACAACATAGGTAAATCAAAATTTGTACAAATCAATAATAGGAAAACTCATGTATGTTGTACACACTAGACCAAATATTGCACATGCAATAGGAATTGTTGCTAGATTTTCTACTAACCCCAGAGAATCACATATGACTGTTGTGAAAAGAATTCTAAGATATCTGAAGAATACTGAGGAATTTGGGTTATGGTATAGAAAAGAAGGCAAATTTGAACTTAAGGTGTTTACCAATGCTAATTGGGCTGGAAATCTTGATGATCGGAAGAGCACAAATGGAGGAGCATTCTTTATGGGTGACAGACTTGTCACATGGATTAGCAAGAAGAAAGGATGCATCTCTCAATCTACTGTAGAAGCAGAATATATTGCTGGTACTGCAAATTGCTCAAATATTGCATAGATCAAATAGTTGCTAGAAGGTATGCATATGAAGATCTCAGAACCAGTGATTATCTATTGTGATAACACTAGCACAATAAACATTTCCAAGAATCCAGTCATGCATGCTAAGAATAAATACATTGCCATCAAGTATCATTATTTGAGAGAACAAGTTCAAGAAAAAGAGGTGATACTTGAGTATGTGCAATCAAAAGAAAAATTGGCTGATATCTTCACCAAGCCACTGCCCAAGGATACATTTGAGTACTTAAGAAAGAGACTAGGGGTCAAACCCTTATCTACCAGTCAGTAAAATGACTGAAGGCTACATCAGCCTACATATTATTAGATTATCAATCATGTTGATGCAAGTAAAGAGATGAACTTCAAAAGATACATCTATATACAGACAGGTATATATCAGAACCGAGCACCAGAGCATATTGTTGTATTACTGATTGATAAGAAAAATTTAAGAAATATGTTATGGATAGGAGAAAAATTATTGCTTGACATGAATGTCAGATATTTGTAAAATATTTGTTTGGCATTGTTGTCAAATGGAGAGAGATTATCCATATTATCACATCCTTCTGGAAAAAGAGAGATAGATTATCCATTATCATATTACTCCAATAGGGAGAGATTATATCCTAACAGAGAGAAAATTGTACGAAAGATTATACAAAGGGAGAGTTGCTGACAAAATAAAAAGACATCAAAAGAGAAAGAAATTGACACAACAAGAGGTCACAACACATCAGAAAAAAGAGAGCTGCAAGAATCAAATCTAAGCTAAAATAGAGCTTACCGAAGTTCAGACATTTATGTGTTGACAAAAGGGAAAGATTGGTAGTTTGATGAATCTCAATGATTTTATTTCATATTATATTAGAAGTAGTATAGTGTGATAATATAGCATGTTTCCATCAATGCCAAAGGGAGAGATTGATGACATGTAACTGATTGAATGTTTGATAATGTTAAGTTGAAGATAATGCAAGGCATTAAATCAGTTAATGGTTTGTATTGTCATTCATGTCAACTTGATATCATCTCTATGGTCATGTACATAATTCCAAAGACTTCAAAGAATCAATGGAACAAAGGTTATGCTTTCAGCAATGCATAAAAGTCAAGTATTCACTAAGTGACAGACAACACCGACAGAGTGCACACCATCGGAAAAGGCAAAGAAGAAAAGTCACAGTGATACTCGACGAACAGAAGACACTGTTGCCCAATGAAGCAAAACCATAGGATGCTTGACAAGCTTAAAATAGAGTTGCCCGATGAGTAAAAATCCAATGATGCCCAACGGACGAAGATCCCGAAGCTAACTAGATTCACACCGACAGAATTGTCAGTTGTCACCGACGACTAACTCCAGAGTTGACCGATGGAACAGGGAGTTCAGAAAATGACAAAATATCTAGCTGGCAAGAGCTAAAGATAGACTTAACTAGTTGTTTTCTTTGTTTTATTAGACCATAGTTAAGTGATTGATTTAAAGATGATTTGTATAGTTGGCATGAAGATAACTATGAGACAAATCAGGAGGTATGCTTTAAATCTAATTGGCTGGATTCTTTTTCACGCCAAGAATCAAGAATCAAGAAACAATGAATATCATGTCTATATAAGAGATAGTATTAATTCATTTTCAATAACACATTCATGAAAAAGGGATTAAGGGGAGTGAATGAAAAAAGGATGTTGAAGAGTAACTAATGAAGAACAACTTCATGTAGTACTGATCAATCAAGCTGAATGAGAGCTAAGGAATTCTGCAAACACCAATGAATAGTGAGCACAACATCATAGAGAAGAAAGTGTGGAACACAAAAGAATTGAATTGATACATTGATCAGAGAGGTAATGTACTTAAATAGATATGAAAATCTGCAATTCAAGTTGCATTAGAAACAAGTCATATTGTTTCAGTTTAACCATTGAAGCATCAAGTCTCTTAACAAAGTAGGAGTTAACAGTCTTATATATATTGAGGTACATCCCAAGGAGTGCCAAAAAGGTTGATTCTTGAAAGTAGCATTGGATATGCCCGATGCCCATTGATAGTCTAAGAGAGAGGCTAATTCAAGGATGGTAGCATTAGATGCTCGATACTAAGTGAAAACCTATATGTGTAAAATCCTCTAACAAGGTCACACCTAACAGTGTGTTTGTAACCTTTAATAGGGTTGGCTCCTAATAGGGCTCACTTTAGAAGAGTGAAAATTTGGGGTATCGGTCCCAGTTGGTTTTTCCCTTAACAGGGTTTCCATGTTAAAATCCATGTGTTATACGTGTGTATGATGCATTTCTTTACTATTTTGTATCTTACATAATTCATTATGGATATATCGGTATACTCTACATATTTATTATATTTCGGTAAATAGATGACTACTTATCGGTAAACATTAAGAAGAAGGTTTAACAGAGCAATCTGACAAGTAGTAAATTGATATAAGTTGTTCAAGGCATTCTTCTTATAGGAAAAAAGATAACTTGAGAAATAATTAGTGGTTATAAGAGTTAAAGGGTTGATTTAAGGATTAAAATTTGAGGCCACTGATTCACCCCCCCTCTCAGTTATTACTAACATCATCTTGAGTTTCCTTATCAACATCTTGTTGTTGAAGGTCTTTATCAGGGTTGTCTTTCTCAACTGGTTGGTTCATGATTTTGCACCATTTATTATGACTGTCCTTTTCAAGTTCAATCAACTTTCCTTAAAGAAATTTGTATGCCCTTAGCTTTGGCGGTAATTCTTTCTTGTGATTCTCCATCATTTAATTTATCTCTACCTTAGTAGTTTAGGTGGCATTAGAGACACAAGTAATCTCTCTCTCTGATTTCTTTCTCATTTGCCAAAGCAAATTTCCAACGGGTGGATAATCTGTCCAAGAGTTCCCATGGAACATAACTTCCTTCAAATTGTATGGGTACATATTTGAAGTTATACATCTTAGCTATCATGGCTTCTTCAATTTTTTTTTGATCTTCTTGATTTCTTTTCCCCCATTTTCTAATGTGTAGATCTGTAATGGATCCAGAATTAGCAATATAAACACAAATGTCATCAATAGTGTTAGGTTCTTTTACCTTGACATTTTCTGCCTCTAAGGCTTCATCTCTCTTGGTTTCCTATATATCCTCTTGGGTTCTGATGAATTTTCTACCCTTCTTGTTTTGTCCTCTCTTCGGTGCAGGGGATTTTCTCTTATAAGTCCTGACTTTTCCTTTATTAAGAGGTGAAGGAGTAGACTCTTTGGATGTTTAGCTTCTAGTCCTTGAAGCAGCTATAGTTCTTGGTCTCTTTGATGGTGGAGGAGGTGGTGATTTTGAATTTTTTTCCTCTGAGTCAGTCTTTTCTTCATCTTTACCAACAGACACCTGTTCTTCGGTTTCCTCCTCTTGTTCAATTTCTTTAGTCTACTCAGCTTCTTCCTCATCTACAGATAGAATATTCTTGAGATTCTTTACCATTTTGTCCATCTTGACTATTTTCTTGACTACTAGGTCTAATTTAATTCTTGACTTAGCTTCTTCATATGTTCCAAACCTTGGTTTCTTTTTGTCCAATGGTTCATTGATTAAGGCATCAATTGCCTTTGTTGCAAGATCAATGTTGATCTCATATTCCAGTGGTTGCAACCATGTTGTTCTTGCTACTACAAGTTTTATGAAGGTATGATCTATGTCAACCATGAAGCCTATCTCATCCTTATATTTCTCAATGATTCACTCAAGGATTCTTACCCTCTTTTGCATTCGGTCTTTGAATACATTGAAGTATTCATCCATGAAAGTTTCAAAATTTTCTCCTAGAGCAGCTATGTGCTCACTGATTTACATGGTGACCGGTTTGGTGCTATCCCTTTTCACATCCCAACTGATGGGAACTTTTCTTGAAAATAGAATAAAATACACATGATTAATGAGCCAAACTTACAAGTGTTTGACTTTGCATTCCTGATTGTTTTTAGGTTTTCTTTCAACTGATTTAGGAGTACCTCGGATAAGTCTAACTGTGTACCTTTCTTCATAATTTTGTAATTTGTGTCCACGGCACCTGATGAAATATTGTTTAATTTGCTGGCCTGGAAAAATTTGTAGCCCAATAGACATGCACCAAACTTAATCTCCTTATTGGTGATTGTTGTCACCTTCAAGCCACGGCCATCCCATTTGGCTCCAGTCATCTTTTCGGTCTCTACCTTTAGTGGATTTTTTAGTGCCTTTACTTTATCAATTATGGGGTAGCTGGTGACCGCATGGATGACATCTCAGGTGATTTCTTTTGGTTCATCCAACCATAACTTGTTGTGCATTCTGCTTAGCACTAACTGAATCCAATCGGTTTTGAAGACCTTAGGAAACTTTAAGTCATTGGTAAACCCTTTTACCTCAATGTTCTTGTGTTATTCCTTAATGGTTCCATCATCATTACAAAGCTTCTAGTAAGCTTCTTCCATCTATGACATTCCAATCTCAGCAATCTTATAGTGTATGAAGGATTGGACATCTTCAACCAGCAAAACCCTAGCTGGTATGCGTGAAAATGCACCAGCGTCGTCGAGTTGTGATGCAACCTTTAGATGGATCTTATATTTGGGTTCCTCACATGCAATTTTCTTGATGAGTTTGAACTCATCCTTCTTTTCTTTCTTAGCTTTTATGAATCGTGATGTTGATGTCATTTTCAGAAATTAGGGCTTCTGTGTAAATGCATGAAAACACGGAGTTATCGGTCTGTAGAAATTACTATTGTGCATGCAATAATCTTTGAACTTCTTTGAAATTCTTGTAGGTCGAGTCATGATCGCTCTGCAACTTGGTTTGTTTCTACTCAAAATCGCCTTTTCTCACTCTGCTCTGGGTGTCATGACAAATGAGTCACTTTGATGCCCTATTTATAGTCGTTACCCTAAAATGAATGTAATAAATGCTCACCAATTCATTGGTGTCTAAAGACTGAGTTTTTTGGTAAGGCTTTTACTACCATCGGTGATGCTTGAAGTGTTTCTGAGCAGTCAAAGTTGACTTAGCCTTTACCGATAGGTTTCGGTAACACAGACAGCTTGTTCATGTGTTTGTTTACCGACACGTCTTGGTCAATACTAACAACTTTTATTTATAACCAATGTCTCTTGGTAAATGTAGGCAGTCTTTCCTTTAAGTGTATACCGATGGGTTTTGGTATATATGCCTGAAGACATAGTTCTCACATATTTCAAATAGTATAACCATGATGCATCTTTCTTATGCTAATTTGGAATTATTTCATCATATTATGGAACTGATGTAAAGTAATAGCTTAGTGTTAGTGCAGTTTCATACTTACTTGTTCTTCTTAGGTGGGGTTGGTGATGTCACCAGATCCATTGGATGGGGTGTCACCATTTGCATTGCTCATTCCAGCTTCATCATTGCTTGAATATTTTCTCCACATCTTGTCTCTAGCCTTTCAGATATCTTCAATGGTGTTTCCATTGAGATATGTGCTTGTTTCTATCATTCGATCTCTACAGTCCTTTTTGAGATGACCAAATTTATGACAGTGTAAGCATGCCATTCTGGGGTTAGTCCATCCTCTAGACTTTCTAGTTCATAGTCTCGTATAGTTTGTAGCAATGTGGCCATATCTACCACATCCTATATAGTTTGTCTAAGTATTTTAGTCCCATACATATTGATTACCGATTCTCTTCGGTTGATATGGAGTTTCTTAACCTTTTGGCTTCCATGCTTGCCTTTTATTTTTCCAGCTTTCAAGACTTGTGTGCCCATTCATCTTGCATGTAGGACAGTATTTGTCCATGTAGGCTTCCTTCTTTGGTTGATCCATTTTAGACTTACATTCATATGCTTTATGTCCTTTCTTGTTACATTTATAACAGAATCCTATGAATGAAGGTGTAGATTTAGGAATACCTTTCATTTTGCCTCTGCACACATTTGTTGTGTGACCTTTCTTTCCACAGTGTTTGCATGTAAGCTTTCTTGGTCTTTGATTTTCATAAACATTCTTTGGATTGGATTGATTTGATTATTCTCCATTTTCGGTAAAGCCTAGACTGTTGTTTTTGTTGACTCTTCATTGTCCTTCCATAAAATCATCCATTCTTTTGTTGCTCTCTTCATCCTTTCTAATAACTTCATTATGTTGTTGCTAAATTCTAACCTCATGCTTTATTTTTTTCATTTTATTCTCTTAGTTCACTGATAATCTGTATTCTTTCAATGATTTCAACATTCATTTTGTTTGCTTCTTGACTCGTAAAAATAATTTGATTTGTGAGCTCATGGTGATGCTCAGCATGTCTTTGAATTTCTAACTCCTTTTCTTGCAGTTTCTCTGTAATTTTCCTCCTATCATCAGTGGCAAGTGTTCTTTCTATTTATGCTTTTCTAGAAAAACTCATCACATCAATCATTCTAACCATCTGGGTCTCTTGACCGATTTGCAACATCTTTATTTGCTCTGTTAGATGTTGATTGATCTCCTTTAGATTTGTGATGTTTTCTTCTGATGTATCTAATGCTTTTCTTGCATTTGATCATGAAGAATCAAAGAAATCTGGAATCTCTTCTTCTTGATAATCCTTTTCATTGCTTTGAGTTTCCATTCCTTTCCTCTCATCCAACAATTATCTCATGTTGATTCTGACTTCTTTATACTGTTCATAGAACATCTGTATCTCAAGATTTTTTTCTCAATATTTTTATTATGTTTGTACTTCTCCATTGTATGATCTTTTCTCTTAAGCCTTTGAGCTTTCCAAGAAGATACTTAGCTCTGATACCAATTGTTGGGTTTAATGGGAAGTAGTACTGAGAGGGGAGGGGTGAATCAGTACCTCTAAAAAAAATTCTTGTTCTTTAATCAATTAACCTTTGTAATCAATTACATATCCATTCAATTTGATCTACACTATATTTGTGTTAGTTATATCAATTCATAATATTAATAAACATATGAATCATTCATAGAAACATTCATGAACATAATTGACACATAACATATGATATGACATCGCAGAAAACTCCTGTTAGGAAGTAAAAACTGCGGTGGGGATGGCACCCACAAAACTTCACTATCTGCAGAATGGAAGGGGCCAGTTAAGGCTTACAATTTTGATCACTTATGATGATCTACCCTATTAGGAGTATCGATGGAGACCTATTAAAGTCTACTCTGTTAGGATCTTTTAGCAACACTGTTAAGTGTACACTCGGTTAAGAGATTTGATATTGGACTATTAAATCCACCTTTCTTGAAAGGATTTCTTACACTTTTCTTCACTTGTTAGAATGATAGAAAATTACAAATTGATCTGGTAATTGCAATCTCCTATTTCTAATACAGATCCTATGTATTTCACATACAAAATAATATCACCTTAACTATGATTGAATAATACCGTTGATTATCGATTTCCTCTGTTTTTGGTTATGCTAACCGAATTCTTCATTTTCTTCTTTGGTTCTTGAAACTCTCAATTCAATCCATAGATGTGCTCATTCTGTTAGATCCTCTCTCTTACCCACACATTCTAATGAATGATTACATCATCTATTTATAGATGGATTGATTTCATCGAGCTATGATAAAAACAATATTAACTCTAAGATCAAGTTTACAACTCGCACCTAGATCTCCTAGTATATGTGCTTTAAATTAGTTAGACTGATTAAAACACTTACATTAATGTTTCTTGTCCCTAAAGAAATGGATTTAAAAACAATTAAATATCCTATAAATAGAATACCCTTGCTTTATCTAATGTGGAAGTCAGATCCACTTTTTGCGGGCTGCAACTGACTTTCGGTTCTGTCTTTCGGTCATGCTTGATTATCCTTCGGTTTTTAATGTCAGTTGCACTGTATCTGTTTCATCAGTCAGCACTGTAACTTGCATTTTAGGTTCCTCTATCTATTTACACACTACCCTGTGTCATCAGTTCTCTCTGTACTTAGTCATTTTTGGTAATTTTCCAATCTAATCTTCGGTTTGCCCTTTACTGTCTTTCGGTGTAAGCTTACCGATAGTGTTGTTTGAATACTAATGACAAATTAATGTCATCATTTTTTTTTACAATTTGATTACAAGACAAAATAGAGATCTTACAAATTTGAGCTCAGAGAAAGACAAAAGCTTTCTCTTTGGGTCTAATTTTTATGATAAGCTATATGTACTAGCTATTTGGCCACTTCACCCTACAATGAGGAACCTTCTATGATTTCTTATCAAGATCAATTGTATGGACAATTAATTATGAATAATTAAACTAATTTCATAGGCCCACAAGCATATAGCTTAGTGGTGGATGTTTCCCATATGCAACACAAAGTCATAATAAGAGGCCAAGAGAATATTTCAGCCTTAGAGGCCAGAGTTAAAATATTAGAGGAACAATTGAGATCCAGAAGAGAGTATTATCCTACTATAGGAGGTCCTCCATCTTCTGAGGAAGTGATGAAATTAAAAACTAAAGTGGAAACTCTAAATATTGAAAATAACATATTAAAATAAAAAGTGGCAAAGTTCAATAAGTATTTTCAAGCAATAGAGGTACATAATACAATAGAAACTATACTATATCTTGTTGATGTCAGAGTAAATTTAATCACAAGGCAAGCTAATGAGGTATGGGCTCAAGACTTAGATTTTTTTAACTTTCAATATGTCCACCTCCAATGGAAAAGGTTTCTTGATTATTCTCTTTCCTTTTTTAATAGAATTATTAAGGGTTTAAAGTTTTATTCAAGAAAGTTTCACTCAAACCCCCTACAAGAAATTGCAAATCATTATGGCTGGAAGTTTAAGGATTTTTCTCAAATACCTTCAAAGCATCAATTATACACAAAGGTCATTATAGAGAACTATCAGACCTTTACGAATCGACTAAGCATCCTCAATTATTTCCTGATGTAAAATATGGTGAAATGATTGTTAAGGTTTCCAAATTACATGTTTCGGAAGGAGATCTATAAAATTTAATAAATGTTGCATTATTAGATATTCACTCAAATTATGATCAACTTTTGAATAGATTGGATGTGAATATTGGGTACCTAGCTACTATATATGAAATATGGGTTAGATTTGGCAGTGGTAAGGCAAAACTAAATTATAACGAATACATTCAACATATGTAAACTCTTAAGAAGCTCAAGGATCATAGGTTGGATGCTTTGTGATTGTTTTTTTTTATCTAACCCTTCTATCTATTTTTTCAATTTTTGACCTGGAAAGTAGTCATTGGTTCCCTCCATTTTTTAAATTTGTTAAATTTTGTTCTTTTGAATTTGGTTTCATGATTAGTTAATCTAATCTTATTTTAAGATCAATTTATATCTTAAGAGATAAGATTTTGGTATGATTTGATTAGATTTTGAGAACTAAATACAAACATTTTGAAGGAAGCACCTAAAGTAGCTCATTTTCATGGAGATCTAAACATTTTTGACATATCATCATTAATTTTATCAACTTACTCCCAAGTTTTTATGAAAATGTCTTTGAAGAAATCAGTTACAACTACCTCTGCTAAGAATGAAGGAATATCTGAAAAGGATGTTAGTTGGTTAGATATATTTTTATCTTCTAGCAATATGACAGTTGCCTATTTACAATACAATATTTGTAAAAGACCTAAATCTTTTTTTTTCCTTGCTCTGTAAAAATGAATTTAGGGTCTTATTTTGAGGCTACTAGTTGTCGAATATGTTATTATTTAGGAAAAAGTTTCTTTTTGTGTGTAAGTTCAATAGGCATGTATCAAGAGATATTGTTTGTTTTTGGATGTATATAGTTATCATGATAATTTATATTCTGTGAAGTCTTTTGTAATTATAGACACAACATAGAATCAAATTAAATGATTTTCTATGTTTTCCTTTACATATGTTTTTCAGGGTTTAATGAAATCAAAATCAAGGGTTTTATGATTTCTCTATTGTTCTGTGTTGACAATTGTTTGAGTGACTCTTCAAATCTTTAAAGAAGAGATAAAAATTCTTGAAGCACGTACATAAATCTTGAAATGCTTATGTAATTATTGTATTTCATACTCTTAATTTTCATGTCACTAATTGGTATAAGGTGTTAAGTTAGTAGGGGATCTTGTTTCTTATTTCAATTTCATAACTTTTCAAAATTATGACTACTTATGAATCTCTATGCTCAAGTAAGGCACTAATCTGATTTATGTCTCAAAGCTTCAAATTAAACTTCAAGATTTAAAAAATATTTACCTTTCATGAATTTTAAGTTTTTTATTCCTTAGTTTTCTATATTTAGGTTTTATGTTAGATTGTTCTCATGATCTCACAAGATTATCAAAATCAAGAATATAGCCAAAATATTGTAGACCTTACATATGCTTGATTGCATAAATTGAAAACATTTCTATTGTAAAATCCACCAACAAATGAATTAGGATAAAGAGGGTATTATCTTTGGTTCACCTTCCCTTGCTTCATAGAGCCTAAAGTGGATAGGGTTGTAGTTAGCTCATTATCCCTAATTGCACCGTGTTATGTTGGCCACTAGCCCAATCTTCAGATCGAGAATAAAAAAATTTATATTTCATAGAATATTTTGAACCATCAGTTGGAAACACCAACATATCTCTTTCCCTAATACCAGAAACTATGTGTATCTCCTCTTGTAGTACTTACACTTGTCTCTAGAGGGCCCTAAAAAACTTCTTTATCACACTAGCAATTATTCCAACATGATTCCTTCATGGAGTCACTTTCCACACTTATCTCTCAAAGCCACAACCACTTTCTTGATACAAAATACCTCACATTTGGAAATCTATTTACACACTCAAAAATTATTTCTGTAATACCACTTGATGAAGGCTACTCCTCTTACTCACCCAATCACACCTAAATAGAAAAATGCAAGAACAAGAACACTTGTTTTCTATTATCGTCAATTAATTGTCATTACAAAATTATAGAAATCACTTGCTACATCCACATGGGCCTTAAATAATTTTCAAGCTAGAATGATAACATACACTACCAGAATTGTCACTTGTAACCATCATTTGTCTTCTTTGTAAGTTGGGAAATTTAACCACCCTAGAATATTCTAAAAAATGCACTTCCCCCCTTTTTAGGCCGACCCCTTTTATATTATTTTTCCCTGTGTTAGAATATGTTGAGAATACACACATAATGGGTTTTGGAACTCACTGGAGTATTTCAAGAATTTTTATTTTTCCTCCTAAAGTAGCACATCTTTGAGAGGTCATATCCTTTAATCTGGTCATTGGATTTTCAATTATCATATATCATTGGAAAGCTTGAGAATAGATCTACACCATAATTTTGCTAAGTATGTTTGATAAATCCTTTTCAACTCAATCTGGGGCTTGTAAGGCCCTCATATATGCATTTGAAATTTTTAATGAAAAAATTTCTTAGAAAAAAATTGAATATCTCCCAAATACCCCAAGTTATTGTGATAATTCCTTCACTATAAACTCCATTTCATTATTTAGGAGATCTATGAAGGATTTTATGCGAAATTGAAAACTTATTAAAAAATAGTAACCCTACCAAAAATAGGCCTTATTAAAAAAAAATCCCTAAGAGGCTCACATCTAAATAAGGGCATTCAAGAAACTTCACAAGAGTGGGGAAAATTGCAACCTGTGAAACAACCTCTGAAATTTTAGAAGTTGTCTCTTTACAAGTTATTTTAGGAAAGGGAGAAGGAAGATTAAAATGCAAAAATGACTAAACTAAGGTGATCCACCAAATATTTCAAAACCCTTTGAAATTCTCTTTAGAAATAAAAAGAACATGTGACCCCAAAATATACGAATAGAATACCACAGACTCTTCATTGTTGGAAAGAGAATGAAATGCTAAATATTTAGATCTTCCCGTAATAAGAACATGCTAAGGCTCACATGATACATTCCTATTATCTCACTAAAACCATTATGTTATATAAATTTCATTCACTAAATAACATAGTATAACCCCAAATCACAAATAATTATAGATTATTGAAGGTGTACAACACATGATTCAAAGACCCACGCATTTATTTTGAAGTTATAAAATCCGTAAACCATAATAGATAATAGTTATTTTCATTTAAAAATGACACAGAGCTTTAAAAATTATTCACAAAATTGAATTAAACACACAACAGAGGAAAACTTGCCACAATCTAATATGTCTTCTTCTATTGATTAATTGAAATACAAAGCTAAGATCAGAGAAGTGAAATTATGACTATCTCTAAGTGTTCTTATTTTTTAAAGTGATGAACAAGACTCTTAAAAACACTCCAAAAACTCTTTCAATACAATGTTCCTATAGGGTCTTATAGAACTAGAAAACTTTACAGCCTCCAAAGACTGCAACCAAAAAGGCCTCTAGATATGTGTCATGTGGAAGCCTCATTATGGAATTTCTTATTACTAATTTTCCATGCTAATATCTACATCATTACTCTCATTCCACATGTGTAGCATGGATGCCACCTGTGTCATTTTCAACTTCCTTGCCATTAAAAAGGGAATAAAATTCTAACCCTACTTGCAATGATTAGTCTTTTTTAGTGTGTGCATGGTAGTGAATGCTTTTTGGGTTGAATATTCCTTTAGATGCGTTGTTGGATGAAAAGTGACATTTTTTCTTGAAGGATTTGGGCTCTATAGGTTTACTAATTGGCATGACCATATCTTGGACACGTGGTGTAGTGGAAAGAGTTTTTGGAACTATTTTTCTTGAAGTTTGGCTTGAAAACACATGGTGATGACACATGCCACACTGGCAGGCTTTGTTGAATTTTCTTTCCCTTTCAACCCTCAAAATCTTTGTGATGTTGACATGTGGTATCTGCTATAGTGAGAGCTCTTCAAAATTAAAACCCTTTGAAGGAAAATGAGCTCTTTGATATGGCATAAATCATGTCATTTCGGCATTTGGTTACACCAAATTCATAGGGTCATAACTTAATGCTTGTTTCTCAAAATCCAAAAATACTTACACCATTGGAAAGGTCCTCAAGAGATCTGATTTTAGTTCCTTACACATTCCTTAAAAAATTGAGGTAAGAGTTGGATGACAGTTTTGACCCCCAATTTTATCTGAAGGCCTCCAAAAATGCAAATTATTAAAACATAGAAAAATACCAAAAAATAAGATTTTTAAATTTTTCTCATGTCTTCTCAATCGGCCAGTTTTTTACTACCTCAAATCTTCTTTAGACTTCTCTGGATGAAGATTCAAGTAGATAGCATCTATAAATAACTAAACAATATTTTTCATGTTGATACTATGGCAACAAACAACTAAGAGGGGGTGAATTAGTTGTTCCCAATAATCAAAATCTCAAAACCCTTCAACCTTAAAAACCCCTTTAGCATAGAAAATTATCAAGCATATAACCTTAATGTTCATATCTGAATATGTAATTAAATAATAAGCATGAAAGTAATAAATCTGAAACATATCCACAACTCCTAACACCATATTTTTATCATGGAAACCTTGTTAGGGGAAAAACCACTATGGTGTTGATTACCCACAATAAGTAAATGCCTTGTTAGTTCAGTAAAAATTTATTAGAACACATATGGGTAATGCACTTGCATTCAGGCTCACTTCCTAAATATCACTCCTTAAATAAAAATTCCTTGGGCTATAACTCTAAGGAAGGCTCACTGCCTTATAGACTGATCACTACAATGATCTAAAGATTTTGTGAACTAGATAGTAGCATCTACCTCATGCCAAAGTCAATTCCATTAAAGCTCAACTATGATCTCTTCTCAAATCCTTTCTAACTCCTAATAAGCAATCTATCCTTCAAGAGATCTCAACAACTGCTCTGCAAAAAATTCCTAGTGTGAAAAATCATTCTTCCACTTCCACACTAGTGAATTTTCTGTAGTTCATCATCTTATACCAAGAACTAGGTCAACAAAACCTAATTCACCAATTCTTCAAATAAACACACCAATTCTCATATACCTAATCCATCTTTGACCATTAGATTATGGCCTTCATCCATATAACCACCTCAAGATCATAAGTCTCCCTGATAGCACATTGTGTACTTGTGCAACACATTTTACCAACTAGGTTGGCCAAGAACAAATAACACAAATAACAAATTTATCATTGACCAAAAATTCCACCATTCAAAACCTTCTGATCCATGTGGATCACCAACTCATCAAGAACATAATTTAAGAAAATTCTACAACATCAGGAATAGAACATTAACATCTAAATCCATTCCATCCATTGGATTTAGCCACACTTCTTTATTAAACCTCAAGAACATTGTCTGCAAGGCTCTAAGATAACAAAAATATGCTATGCAAACCTCTGAAGTATAAAATGTCTAATTTTAGTATACCTGAGTATGTCCTAGACACACTCCTATATGTGCTCCATGAAATTATTAATCTATTAAGCACACTAGACCTTTTTTTGTCTTCTTGCTAAGTTAACACTTACTATCACCTTTTCTACCAGTCATCTTTTGTAACCTGTTTACCTCTCCAAATCTACATGAAACACTCTTAAAATTTGGGTGAACATGGTAAAAACCTTAAAATTCCTTCCTCCACATGTGTGACTCCATATCTATCATATTCACTTCTCACTAGACCTTTGAACACTATTCTCTACTGGTTATACTGCAACAGTTAAGTTAGCAACAACCAATCTAGTCTTCTGATCACTTCCTCTGATAAATTTCTCTGCTAGGTTGACATCAATGGAAACACATTCAACTTCAAAATTTTCCCTTATGAAAACATTTCAATGATGTAATATTTATCTTACACCCTGGATACTCCTGCATCATTAACACAAACCCATAAATAAAGGATTTAAAACCTCAAATACGCTTCATATATTAAATTCATGCAAAATGTAAGAGTACATCATAGAGATAATAAAATGACAACATTTGTAAATTCATAATTCTAAATTGATATTGTATCTAGTAAACTTACACAACTTAAAAAATTCTATCTTAACTCCTAAATTTGAAACTATTTTATTATGCTCTCTTTGAAAATATTTTAGAACCTAAAAATGGTCCTAGGATTCTCTTTATAAGAAGAGAGAATGCATACATGTTTCAGACCCATTTTCAAAACAAAACAAGATTATAACTAAATAATATTCTTTTCCTAAATGAACTTAGTGTAAGCAAAGGAAAGATACATATCAGCTCTTTGAGAAGAAAATTCTTTGTTGAGGTAGAATATCAAAGCTTGTACAAGATCAAAAAAAACCTTGGCATATGGATGATATATTATTTCTCCAATAGAATGAAACCAAACAACTAAAAATGAAGAAAATAATATTTGGGAAGAAAATAATCATCCACTTGATAATATCCATAACATATTCAAATGCATCTAATTTAATTATGATTCCATAGAACATGTGTGGTTATATTGAACTAGGATAGGTGCCTATCCTAAAATAACCAAATAACATTCTCAAATTTTTAAGTGCCTCATCACAATCGATATGCCCTATTTTCATTAATTATAAAAATCAAAATTGTAGGCCTACCTAAACCCAAACATGGCTAGTCTTTCTTAGTGCAATGCTCATTCTGCCACCTCCCCAATCCACTCATTTTTAGGCCATTGAAAACCTTGTAATTTTATACATAGGCATGATTTTCCTTTCACATAGTATCCATAGTACTTATGGTATGGTAGACTCTTTCAATATTATTAAACACCTTCCATGTTCACCTTCGATCTTTGATTGCATGGAGCGGTTCACTAGCTTCCAAAATACTAACATTACTGATACATTTTATCCTGACGGGGGTTTCTAAACACTCCACAGAGAATGTACATATTCAAACTTCTACTAGCCCACCATGTGTCCCTCAGATACTCTCACTTGACCAAGGCTCATCGATGCATCATCAAGGAATATTCTTTCCTGGGGGATACTTCATGAATAACATCTTTTCTAGGCAGTTGTCATACTTTCAATGCTCAGATTGGCCCATATAATCATGGTGTCTCTTATTAAGCCAGCATGCTTCTATGGTGGACATGTTGTGATAAACCAATCAGATTCAAGCATTTTTCTATGGTACAAGGAATTGAGTGATCCATGCCAGATTTTTTGGCATGTCAATCGATTGTAACATAATTATAATCATTTTGAGGTTATTTTTCAACCGAGGATTATTCTATAAAGTCCCAATGATTTGTAAATTAAAGGAAGTTGGAAATATTGGACCCTGGTTCAATAAGGTTAAGAAATATTCTATATTATTTGCAGAGATTTTTCTTTTCTAAGAACAAGACCCTATGGTCTTTCATCTAGGGGTGCATACTATAACATATATTTAATGGGGCATTCTCTCTTACCTTGGCATATTTTCTCTCAATAACTCATGGGGACTGTGTACTCTATCCTTTTCCATTTTGTTAACCAATATGTCATGTATTGAACTCTCATAGGTCTAGTCCAATCTTTGTAAGTTCTTCACAGCCTGCTCTTCAAGAAGAGGGTTTTTAGGACCCTTTCATACTTGTATTTTCTTTATGAGTGAGGTTCCATAATTTTGACCCTTGCAAATTCCTCCAGTGATAGGATATGAATGTGTGAGCCCTATGTATAGATACTTTTGCTTCTCATTCTCCTACCAAAAATGAAGGGAACATGTTGCACTGTGTTGTGAGTGAATGACGACACAAAGATCTACCTAGAGAAGGTGAAACCTATAAAAATACCATCTAACAAATTCTTTGCCCAACCAACAAAGATTTGATTTGGCACTTTGCCTCCCCTTAGCTTAGGTTGTTTGACTAAAGGTTACCTCCCATCCCTTTTCCCCAAACACAAAACATGAAGAGTCGGCTTTTAAAATTTTGGAGGTCGTGTTACATGGAACACCTCATCCCACCTCCTACAAAACTTTTGGAACTTCCCCTCAGCCCCCGATGCCAGCCGAAAGCTAGGGGATCAACATTTTTTCCCAGCACGCCTAGTGGGACAAGGCTAAAAATCTCTACCAAAGTCAATGTGTGCTTTGGTTTATTAATAAAAAATGAAACAAAAAAGTGTACACAACAAGCAGTGGTCATGGTCCATATAGGGTATGGACCCAAGTTACTACAACCACTATGACTAGATTTCTCAACCTTGTCATATAGACCCAATTCCTAGTGCTTGGGATATATTGCTCGATCTTCAGTGTGAGCTTAGGATCATAGAGCTTGAAAGACAATAGAGTCTCCTTTTCCATTCCTTGGAAATGTTGGAGGCCTCTATTAAGGAGTCATTTTTTATGGAAGATTCTATCATGGAGGACTAGTTTATATACAAAGAGGTTCCAGAAGTTTCATGCCCTGCGAGAGATGAACCTAGTTGGAATATTTTTTTGGAGTTCTCTTGTGAGTCCTTGATGTTGAAAATGATTTTATTATTCAAAGGCGGACCTGTTATTTGGTTCTCAAGCCAAAAGAATTAACAAAGTTAGAAAGACACACAGCTAACACAGTTAAGCAAAGAAAATGACCTTCCTGTGGAGGCTAACAGTTTAAGTGTTTCCTTTTTTGAGCTCCCCTATTTCATTGAAGATGACGAGATCCCCATACTAAAAGAATTGAAAGTCACAGAGACTTCTCTAGAAGAGGAATCACCATGAGAATCTCCCCTTGAGCTCCTCAGCAAAAAATGAGAAGCAAATGATGATGACATGAGATTTTAGGATCAGCTAGAATTTTTTAATACTTCACTCAACAAATGCACCCCAACCACCCAAATGTGGCTATCCCATGTGTCCCAAGAGGAAGAACCACTAGTTGTTTAGCCTCAGGAACACATCAATGAACCTCCTACTACAACTCACTTGAAAAGGATCCATTAGTGCCCAATCAGGTATCATTCAAAACCATTTTCTTGTCAGTCTATCAAGGTCATGCTCATGTTAGAGCATGAAAAGTGTTTTATCAAAGATTTGGAGATGATGTCTCCCATGATATTAGAGGAAATACCCAAGTTGAGTCATGATGTCATTGCCTCTAAAATATTACACCCAAGAAGGATAATACCTACATTACCTTTCTTTTGCCATAAATGTTTGGATCCATTAATTGCAAAAACAAAAAGCTAGGCCACAAGGGTGGCTATTTCCCAAACACAGTAAATGGTTTCTTGTAAGCACTTTGGTTGTTAGTTAGTGTAAATAGTTAGGTTTATTTTTCTTTGGTACATTTCTTTTCCAATAAGTGTTACTGTGTATGGTGACATATTTCAGGTGTCCTATGTATAGTCATCAGCCTCCTATTAGTGCAAAGGAACATCCATGATTATTACCATCAATTCATTGAAATTTCTAAATTTTAAAACGGTGATTTTATTTTAGGTTGCGCTAACCATTTTTGTTTGTTAAGGTAAGTGTGCCAATGCAGTGGGTTTTTCCCATTTCTCATACATTCTCAAAAAGGTATACTCTACCTCATCATAATTATTTTTACGATGTTGAGGCCCCATGTTATGATATTCCAATTCTTTACAACAAACATCAGAGGTTCATTTCTAAAATTTCAAGAATTGAGTGCTCCAAAGAATAAATGACACAAAAAATCATATGTAGACATTGAGATAAACTGAGAAAAAATCATATATTAGATTTAACTTTTCTATCTATGTACATTTCAATTTTTTCGGAAAAACTACTAGATTTTTTTTGTCATTTACTTTTTACATATCATAACATTTCATTTTTTTTGAAAGCATAAATTATTTCAAGGCGGGGATCAAGTTTATCCAAAGATAGTATCATCATCTTCTAATTCATCTCCCCTTTCTCCTACATTTTCTTCCAAGTAAGAATATTCCCTTTCACTTTCCTCGGTGGGTGAATCCCAAGCTTTCTCAAAAACTAACCCTAAGGTAGAATTCCTCTATCTCCTCCTCGGTCATTTCCTCATTGGGGTCCAGATATTTGTTTATAAATTCAACCCCATGTCGCACATAGAAATGATGGATGTTGAGAGGCTGGTAGAAGAAATTCATGAAAAAAGGAATGAAGGACACATTTACTTCCGTCTCCAGATAAATCCTCAAGTTGCTTGCCAAAGGTAATTCGATGCCATCTCAAGCTACACAAGCATATCCTCGAGCCCCCCACAGTGAATTCTGCCAAACATGCCCACTGAAATAAACACTATCACATCCCTAGAATCTCCAATTTCTAACAAAGAGCCTACAAACCTAGATGAGTTATCTATGCTTAGCCTATAACAGTCCTCACTATGCAAAAATTCTTCACCAGATACCCTTTTCAAGGCAATGAGAACTAGTTTTTCATTCATCCTAACCAATAGAACCAACCTATCATTGTCTATAAATCCTAAGAAGGATTCTTGAGATGATGGGAAGGTCAATCTCACAATAGTGTCCATACTTCTAGGTTAAGCTAGCTAATCCTTCACTCAAGCTCTCTAACTTTATAAATGCTTGATGCACCCTTTCAAATACATTGCCCTTTTATAGAGTAGTTATCCATTTCTGCAGGCATTTTGAATTTACTCCACATCATAGAGAATGTCACAACAAGTTGCAAAGGTATTATTTTCATTTTCCTAGGATTGCAATTTGTCTATTTCTGGAATTATGAGTCAAGTTTTGGTTATCGATAGTGCCATTTGAGGAGATTTGTACACCTTGAACAGTCAAAAAAGGTAACTACATTTACTCTTAGCTTAAAATGAAATATTATCTTTGATATATTTGCATACTAACATGTTTTTCATAATGTTTAGCATTGATATCTGTCATTTCATGAAATTGGTGATATCTAGTGGGATTTCACATGCATCTCACTTAAATACCTTTACTAATGATAATGAGATGTCTTTCCCTTGTATGGTAGGTGAAGAATTAGAGAGTGTTTTTCTACCACCTTGGCAGCCATCCTGAAAGGATGATGTTATAATCATCCATGCATATTAAATCCAAGGAGGAAAAATTTAAAATTAAAAAGGAAAAGGAAATTATTGAAAGCAAAAGAATAAAACGCAAGACTAGGTCATGTTAGCAATTCTACCAGGACTATGAATTCCTGGCTAGCGGTATAGAAATGTTAGTTACTATCAAGGAAATAACCTCATCGGGGATATAGACACCTAACTACCATCAAGGCTCTATCTAGTTGGATATGGCACAAATCTCACCTATGTAGTCTAGCGGACAGGAAAAAACCATTTCATCATCTTAAAAAAGAAAAGAAAAGATTAACTCCTTGCACACACACATCGCTAGATGATCTATTTTTGATCTTTTGACATATTAATCTCATGCTTATATAGTGGTGTATTCATTGTGGGATATCAAATGTAAATTTTCATTACGAAGATGGGACCAAATTTAGTCATTTTCTTTCTTTTCATGGTGTTCCCCTTTCCTCTTTGAATATTAGTTATCCATTCTGGTTGGTTTGTTTAGAAATATAATTTTGGCATCCCTTCACTAACATTGTTTGTACATTTTATCCCTTATTTCTCTCTTAGTGTTTTTCTCTTGGAGATGGTGTTGCACCTCAATTTCTCTAGTTTGATCTATTCCCTACTAGAATGTTTTGGCTTTCTCTTTAAGGAGAATCTCTAATCTTCTCTCTTTTCATGCATGTTTCTATCACCCTAAATGATGTCCAAGAAACTTATTAAGGTAATCAATCTGAGAACCCAAATTGAATTTACTCCCAACCTAATGGATAAGGCTCTAATCTGTACAACCAAAGATTTTGTGGTTCATTCTTAGTAGGTCGATATCCTTTGAAAGTCACCAAAATGTAGACTCTCTCTACATCATTAAATCCCATCCATGTTCACCTTTGGTCTTTGATCATGTGGATTGGTTCACCATCTTCCAAAATCTTGACATCATTGATATATGTCAATCTGATAGGGTTTCTAAATACTCTGCAGGGAATGTACCTCTTCAAAAAAATTCTATCCCACCATGTGTCCCTCAGACACTCTCACTTCAACAAGGCCTATCAATGCATCATCAGGGAATATTCTTTCCTGAGGGAGGCTTCACAAATAACATCTTTTCTAGGAAGATTTCATATTTTTGATGCTCAAATTGGCCCATGCAATCATGGCATCTCTGATCAAGGAATCATGATTCTATGGTTGAACCCAGTTGGCAAGCATACTATGATAAACTAATCAAATTCAAGCATCTTCCCATGGCACAAGGAATTGAGTGATTCATGCTAGATTTTTTGGCATGTCAATCAATTGTAACAAAATTATAATCATTATGAGATCATTTTTTAACCAAGGTTTTTTGTATAAAGCCCCAACAATTTGTAAATTAAAGGAGGTTGGAAAGATTGGACCCTGGTTCAATAAGGCTAAGAAATATACCATATTATTTGCAGAGATTTTTCTTTCCTGAGAAGAAGACCCTATATCTGTTCATCCAGTGGTGCATAATGTAACATATATTTTATGTGGCATCATCTCTAGCCTTGGAATAATTTCTCTTAATAAATCATGGGGACTATGTACTCAGTGCCTTTTCCTTTTTGTTAATCAATGTGGCATGTGTTGAAATCTCATAGGTATGGTCCAGTCTTTCTATGTTCTTCATAGCTTGCTCCTCGAGAAAAGGGTTTTTAATAAATGTGGCCTTCTCTTTCGACCCTTATTCAAACTATGTATGTCTACTTTGGCATAGTGTCAAATATCATTTTCCTTTTTTAGGAGATTTGAATTTTATTTAGGAGTGATGTGTCTTAATTCAAAACCTTGTAGATTTGTTTTGGAGTGAGATATGAATGTGTGAGAACTATGTCCAAATATTTTGGCTTCTCATTCTCCTACCAAAAATGAAGGGAATATGGTGCACCATTTATGAGTGAGTGATGACATAGAACTTTTTCTAGAGAAGGTGAAACCTCTTAAAATACCACTTGACATATTCCTTGTCAAGCTATCAAAGCTTTGATTCAGCACTTTGCCTCCCCTTAACTTAGGTTGTTTGACTAAAGGTGACCTTCCATCCCTTTTCCCCAAACACAAACCATGAAAAGATGACTTCTAAAATCCTAAAGGTTGTGTTGCAAGGCGCACCTCATCCCACCTCTTGCAACACTTCCAGAACTGCCTATTGGCCCTAGACCCCAGCCACAAGCCAAGGGATCAACATGTATCATTGATTAATTTGACATACCCTATATCATTAGTATATAACTTATCCATGATCCTGTGAGAAATATACATCTATAAGCATGATATAGGTAATATTAGGAATGACCCAATGATAAAAAGTGTGAAAGAATTTAATTCTCCCTTTTATGTTATTTTATTTACCCTTAATGAAGGGAAATTTATCAATAATCAATTTAATCATTTTTCTAATTTTTTTAATTTATGGTGGATCATCCTTGAGATATTGAGTCACAAAGACTAAATTTTTGAAAGATGTAGACATTTTCTACCATACATCATGCAAAGGTTTCAAGGTTGGCAATACTTCTTTACACACCTAGGAAGCTTGAACCAAAGATTGGTAACTAGTGTATAACTCCTCAAATTTGATAATAAATTTATTTATCATATATATAAATGGGATTAATAAAACCTAAAGGTCTTTCCCTCAAAAATTTATCATTATTTATAGAGTGCATATTTGTATTCATTAACTTTAGCTTTTAGTTTTATCACTTCTTTAGATGTTGTCATCCTCAACCTGTGCTAGTGTCCAAGGCAATGAGCTAATAAGGTTTAGTGTTTGGTCTCTATAATAGGATATTTTGGTTTAAGTAATTAGAATATTTAAATATGTTAACCTCTTTTATCTATTCACACATTTATCACCTTAGTTAATATTAACATCTTAATCGGTTTAATCATCTTAATTGCTTTTACGTCATTCACATTTAATATCTCAATTTATCAAAACTCTTTTATCATAATTAGTGTCTTGATACCATATCAAACCAAAGTACTTGTAAATTGAGGTGGTACAAGGGAAAGTTTATCCCTCAATATTTTTACAAATTACAAAGTCATCTTTCTATT
The DNA here is from genome assembly GCA_018584345.1 of Thuja plicata. NCBI lineage: Eukaryota > Viridiplantae > Streptophyta > Pinopsida > Cupressales > Cupressaceae > Thuja > Thuja plicata. Next base: position 1,238,244 of record MU223294.1, read on the forward strand.
AATTTCTATTGCACCAAAAGATTGGCTTTTTAATGCCTAATATAGCCACTAGACTTATAGACATGGGAGGTGGTTAAGCCATGTGGAAAACCAAAGAAACACACTATACATCACAAGGATACCAAGGTAATACACCCTGTAATAACCTCCCTTAGTGGAAGCATGGGGTCTGAACCCATGACGTAGGATTTGATACCAATTTTTGGTTTTCATTGCACAAAAATATCAACCTATTAATGTATAATACAACCACTATAGTTATAGACATGGGAGCTGGTTAATCCATTTCATGAATCCAAACATTTTTTTACACATCACAAGGAGGCCAAGGGAACACACCTTGCAATAACTTTACCTCCCCCATAAAATATCATTGAATCCAATACCAATTTCTCAAACAATTTCCCCGCATTATATTTTTGTGAACCTGACTTCTCTTAATCTTGCATAATTCTAATTTTCAGATCTAATTTGGGTGTATTTTATTTTCATGATGGAATTCACTAAATCAAATTGGTTTTCTATTGCACATGTCACAACATTGTGTTAGGAATAACAGTCTACCAACACAACTGAGAGGGGGGTGAATCAGTTGTGAGCCAGATTATTAAAATTTAAAATTTATAAACTAAATAATTCATCCAAATATGAACACATCATATGCAACACCATAACACAATCAATTGTTGTCAAGGAAACCCTGTCAAAGGTAAAATCCTAATGGGAATTACCCATAAATAATGTACTGAAAGTATAGTATCCATGTTAAAAGATTTAGCCCTCTTAGGAGCTTGTTAATGCATATAGTACATAGTCCCTATTAAAGGATAGATCCTGTTATGAGTCAAGAGAAATAATAGGCCCACTGCCTAAAGAAGGTTATATCCACCTTTAGGACTCACTATCCAAAATATAGAAGTATAGAAGATATACTGTCCAATGAACTGACTGATACCAACTGGATTTTCTTGAACAATTCCAATGAATTTATTTAATCACAAACTCTACTCTACATCTAGTAGAATTCACAAGAAAAAGCTTGCAGCTTTCACATTACATTCATTCATCCATACATTTCTCCAAGAAACAACTCTTCTTTATACACTATTGCAATAATCAATTAGGTCGGCTTGTTAAGACTTTCCCAATATAAAAGCAATTAAATAAACCCTTGCTAAGATACACATGATATATTAAGTAATTAAATATTAATTATAATTCATCAAATATACTCCAAGATCCAAAACCCATGCTCGACATCTTCTAAATATGTTACACAATTGTAGTTGGCCACAAATAGATCTTCACAAGATCACACACTTCAGCTGACATCACCAAGAAAATAGAAACCCAAAATTCACAAGTAACATTCTCAAGCATGTCTTCTACTATGCCTTAAGCTTGCAGGTCACAACTCATGCTCACATACAAGTTATCTCAAAAATACAAAGACTAACCCTGTCACTATTCACTGTTACTATCTAGTATCCAGTCTTCACTAAAACATCTATAACTAATTCCAATAGTAATATCAATCCATGCGAACTTATACATAAAATCATAGCTCATCCCTATACAAAAATCCCATCTTCACATGTTATAAAACATCTGTATAGTGTTTGTACACTTCTTTTAGTCATCCATACACCAACGATAACCAGTATGTCTATCCTCATCTGAAACATATGTTGACATCAATGAAAAACCATGAATTTCAACACCTCTTACTGAACCATTTCCAACAATCTCCCCCTTTTGCATTGATGGAAACATATGATAAAATCCATCAATCCAAAAGTACCTATCTAAATACAACTTTCTCAATATCCTTAATACAATTTTCTCAATATCCTTAACATAATCCTTCCTGAATCTCTCCGCTAGAATAGTAGGGATTTTTACTGAATCTCTCTACCTTTGACATCAATGAAAAAGGGTGCCATTACTCTCATTTGATCATCTCATTTCTACATGACTACAACAAATAGGTGCAAGATCACCTAGATGAATTTTTTTTGTTCTTGTGATCACTCCCCATGAGGATTAGATCCAAGCATCAAGTATAGGAGCTGATATAGCTCTAAAATCCATTGGATTGATGCATTCCTACATCAATTAGTTCTCATAGGAAGGGGCTCTCACCCTGAGCATACCTTTGAGATACTCAAAGGTATCCTTTGGAAAAGGTTTTGTAAATATGTTTGTTATTTTTTCCTTTGTGTTGATATACTCCAATCTGATATCTTTCTCTACAACCTTGTCTCTCAAAAAATGATACTTTATTGAAATATGTTTTGTTTTACAATGCATAACTAGATTCTTTAACATATTCACTATGCTAGTGTTATCACAATGTATAACCACGTGCTCTTCAAAAGTTATCCCAATGTCTTTCATCATTTGCTTCATCCAAACAATTTGAAGGTAATTTTCAGCAGTAGGAATATATTTTGGTTCAATAGTAGACTAAGCTATACAATCCTGCTTCTTACTTAACCAAGAAACCAATCTTTTCCCAAGGAAAAATGCACCTCCACTTGTACTCTTTTTGTCATCCATACTTCCTGCCAATCATCATCAGTATAAGAATGCAAACTATAATCATCAGATTTTTCATACCATAAGCCATACTCTAGTGTTCCTTTCAAATATATGAATATTCTTTTTACTGCAAAAAGGTGAGTCTCTTTAGGATCTTCTTGATATCTTTCCACAATTCCAACTACATTAGCAATATTCGGTCTAGTGTGAGTTAGATATTGTAAGCCTCCAATCATAGATCCATACATTGTCTGAAAAATACTTTGAATCTCATCAGTATTAGTAATTTTATAACTAGTAACCATAGGTTTCCCAACAAGTTTACAGTCCATTCCAAACTTTTTCAATATTTCCTTAAGATACTTTTTTTGAGAAATGAAAATACAATATTTATTCTGATTAATTTACAACCCAAGAAAAAATTTCATCTCAGCAATCATCGACATCTCAAATTCATTTTCCATTTCCTTAGAGAATTTCTTACTCATTTCATCATTTCCTCCAAAGATAATGTCATCTACAAAAACTTCAACTATAAATATTCCACCTTTACTAGTTCTTAAATATAAGTTACTATCTGCATTACCTTTTTTGAAACCAAGACTAAGTAAATACTTACCCAATCTTACATACCATTCTCTAGGTGCTTGATTTAGTCCATATAAAGCCTTCTTCAATTTTCAAACCATGTCTTCATCCTCTGTCAAAGAGAATCCATCAGGTTGTTCAATGTATACTTCTTCCTCTAGATCTCCATTCATAAATGTAGATTTCACATCCATCTGATATACCTTAAAGTCTTTGTGTGAAGAATAAGAAATAAATAATCTTACTAACTCAATCCTAGCAATAGGAGAAAATGTGTCTTCAAAGTATATGCATTCTTGTTGCGATTAGCCTTTACAAACCAGTCTTGCTTTATTTCTTACAACCATTCCTTCTTCATTCATTTTGTTTCTGAAACCCCATTTAGTTCCTATAACATTCTTGTCTTTGGGTCTAGGAACAAATTCCCAAGTATTTTTTTTCTTTATCTATTCCAATTCTTCTTGCATTTCTTTAGTCCATGATTCATCTCTACATGATTTATCAGTAGTTTTAGGTTCTACTTGAGATATTAAAAAAAATCATTTCTTAATCTAGATCTTGTCATCATTCCTTTATTTGCATCACCAATAATTTGATTTTCCGGATGGTTCTTCTTTACATACCTCGGTGTTTTTGGAATTTTAGTAGAATAATTTTGACATATCTCCATATCATGATCAACCTCAAAAGGTTCTTCTTATTTTGTAATAACTTCTATGTTATCTGAATTCTGGCTATAGTCACATATTCTTTCATGAATCTGAAACTTCTCATCAATCCTTACATTAGCACTTTCAATTATCTTCCTCAATCTTGGATTGAAATATTTGTAAGATTTACTTTTATTAGAATAACCAAGGAAGATTCCTTCATCAATTCTAGCATCAAACTTTCCTATCTCTTCGTCTCTTTTGATATAGAATTTACTACCAAATATTCTAAAATATTTCACAGTAGGATCATGATTAAACCATATTTCATAAGGAGTCTTATTAGTACCTTCTCTTATCTAAATTTTTTTCAAGGTGTAAACTGTAGTACCAACAGCTTCTCTCCAATGAGCATGTGACATGTTTCCTTCAAGAAACATAGTCCTTGCAACATCTAATATAGTTTTGTTTCTTCACTTTGTAATCTCATTCTGTTGTGGTGTCCTAGGATCTGATGTTTTTCTGTATATTCCATACTCTCTATAGTAGTTATTAAACATATCTGAAGTAAATTATCCACCTATATCTGATCTTAATCATTTTATCTTCAATCCTGATTCATTGTCAACTTTTTCTTTGAAAATCTTAAACTTATCAAAAGCATCATACTTTTCTATAATAAATGCAACCCACATCATCCTAGAAAAGACATCAACAAAAAGTATGAAATACCTTTCACCATATTAATATCTTGTTCTTGTAGGACCACACAGATATGTATGCACCAGATCCAACTTCCCTTTAGCTAAGTAAGATTTGCTTTGAAAACTGTTTCTAATTTTTTTTCTCATGACACATTCTCTACACATAGTGTTAGAAGGTTTCACAATCTTTGATAGATCTCTAACAACATTTTTCATACTTGCCTTTATAATTTTATCAAAATTTACATGAAAAAATCTTCTATGTCATAACTATAATCACCCAAAAATGCTCTAGTAGACTATGAGCCCCTTTCTAAACATTAAAATTTAAAACCTAGACTATATCTTGTGCTTAATCAATTTTGCATATTTATTTAATCTCTTATTTTCTTGATGAAATCACCACTTAATCATTTATTTGATTATATCCTAAAGTTTGACCACTTTATCCTAAGCTTGATTTAATTAAAAAAATATGCTCCCTTTTATTTGAATGAAAAATCTTTTAATTAAATAATAAAAACCCCTTTATCCTAAGTGGACATAAAACAAGAAAATAATAAATAATAAAAGTGCACTTTCCAATGAGATGGAATATTTTGAAAAAGGATTTTGCCTCTTTATCTCAACCACTCATTGTTTTTCCTCTTAATATTAGCCTTTTATTTTTCCTCTTGAAGATATGAGCACATGGATCAACCAAGATTTAATCTCCACCATTGCTAATTTTTTTGCCTCTTAATCTTGACCATCTGCTCATTTCTAATCTCCTATAAAAGGAAGCTCTCTCCTCATTTTTGTGTAAGCTAGGAAAAACTGGAAAAGATAGTTTTTGGAGATCTTGCAAACTGTAATTGTAAATCTTGGAGCTCTTACATCTTGCCCTTTTGGAGATCTTGTGAATTGTAATTGGAAATCTTGGAGCTATTGTATCTTGCCCTTTTAGAGATTTTGGTACTCCTAAAACAAATTGATTCAACCATGTATTCATAAACATAAACTGAAATGTTGTAATAGATCTAACATCTAATCATATCCATAATGAAAACATAACACAAATATTTGGTAACCCCGAAACCCTTGAAGGTAAAACTAGGGTAGGGATGACACCCACAAATATTCACTACTGTAGTAATAAAGTGTGCATGTTAGGGCTACAAAGTTTGATCACATCTGATGATCTACCCTATGAGGGGTCTACCCTATTAAGAGCTTACATACTTATACAATCTACCATGTTAAAGGATTTAGGCTTACAACTAAGTAAGAACTTTGTTAAGAGATTTACAAAGGCCTGTCAGGACCACTCTGTTAAGAGAATTACCCTGATTCACTTTCTAGAATATATCAATACCTGATCCTTTGGTCTGCACTACAAATGCTGATATTGGATCTCCTCTTTCTAACTCTGAATTGATCTCTCAATCTGATATATCTATGTTCTTCTCTCCACTACTCTGCTTGGTCACTCTATCTGGTCAATGCTTCAGATATGCAAAACATGCATATACATCTGATCTCTGCTCTTCACATCCACATACATATACATGCACTTACACACACTCTCTCTAATTAGGGTTTGAAGCATCCCATATATAGATCAGTGATGAAACATCCAGATCAAGATCAATGATCTAGATTCATCACATTTTGCTGCTTAGGCATCCCTAATTTTAATTGGTTGCATTTCTTGCATAGGGATCCATGATCATAAAAGTAATGTGTAATTAATACATTAAATATCTATAAATGATCATTAAATGATTTATAGAAGTCATCCAAAATGGTTTACCTGGGTGTTTGTGCCATTCCAAACACATATACAAAAAATTTCTTACTCGACATAAGTAAACTCTGGTGCTCGGTCAATAGTGTCTCGCTCAACATAACCATATGTTGTTACTCGGCGCTAACTCTTCTATGCAACTCAACAATCATTCTACTCAGAAACTATTGAGTACTTGGTGAGCTATGTATTTTTCAACAGTAACTACTACTCAGTCTCAGCCTTAGTGGTATGGCTTGGTCGCAGTGATGACCGACCAACCTAGCTTGTTTATGACTAAGTGTGTGACACTAATAGACAACAAAACTTGGAGGATCAATAATCTCCCCCTTTGACATTAGTGGAAAAACACTTTGTCATGACTCTCCGATCCTTTACAAAAATAGTACTCAAATAGACTTAGAACTCTCCCTAGGATTCTCACTTGGTCTTCATAAAGACTTCACTACAAGTACAACATATATACATAACTCAAAAAATATTATACCTTATACTATTTTCTCCTTTATTGTATCTTTTTACATTTCCCCCTTGTTTTTGTCACTCTTGTCTACTGGGGTTGTAGGGTTCAGACCATACTTGTCCAAAAATGGCTTATGAATCTATAGGATCATTGCCAATTCATTATCCCAACTTGTTCTGATAGATTCCAAAACCTAAAATTTGATTTATAGCTTGGCAACTAGATCAATCAAAATCTCTGCAATATTCAAAGGTGGATCTTTCTGTGCTAGTTCCTTTGTTTCTTTCACATCTTTTTGCATGAACTCTAGATGACATATCAACATGGTCTGAATCAAAATCAATTTTGCCCTTATTCTTCCATCATTAGCCATGAGCTTGGCTAGTCTCCCTTGGGCATGTGTCAACCTGTTAAAATCAATAGAGCTGGAACTTGAATCCATGCTCAGTGAGTGTCTTGTTGACTTCAAATCTGATTGTAGCTTCTCAATAAGCTATTGATTCTACTTTGTAAAGAATTATGTATCACAAATTTGTTTTTACAAAGAGATAATATTTTCTATAACTTCTAGGTTTCTTACCAGATCAGAAATTGCAACCTGCTTCTCAGTAAGCTTTGTTGCAACTTTTTCAAGTACTCTAGTCTCAAATTTTCTCTTAGATCATTGCATGAGTTTCTCATTTGCATCAATATCATCATTGTTCACCTTTTGAATAATATGAAGCAATTGTTCCAATAGAGGTGCCTTCTCATTTATATCTTGAAACTCAAATTCATCAACAAAGATATCTTTTATCTCATGTAATACCTGCTTCTTTTGATGTTCCCTTTTCAATTCCTCTTTCTTTCTCTTTCTGTTCAATAAATCCTGCAAGATTAGCATTTTCTCATAAGATAAGTTATCAGTATCCCATTTTAGAATTATTATAACTTCATCAAGTGTTACTTCTATTCTCAGAGACTTGTCCTTTTTCTTCTTATGTGACTTCTTCTTCTGGGTCTCTGGTGAGCTGCTACTCAGTCTCTATTCGGCTTTCAAGATACTGGTATCACCACTGATTGGAACTAACTTCTTCTGAGTAATAATTACCTTATGTTCATGTGTTTCAACACTCTTGATCTCAGTGTGTACAATGTTGATCTCTAAGTTTTGTTGATCATTAGTGTCCCACACTTAGTCTTTTATCTAGGCAGGTTAGTCGGCCATCACTGCGACTGAGCTATCTAGTATAGGCCAAGCAATAGTTATTGCTGAGAAGATAGCAGTTTCTAAGTTACACAAAAGCCGAGTGAAGTTGATTAGTTCATTCTGAGCGCTAGATTCTACATATACCGAGCAAGATATTTTTCTCATGCATGTCAAGAATGGCACAAACTTGAAGGTAAACTATTTTGAGCCGACTTGTTTGGGTATTTAATGTTTTCAATGGAGTTAATTATGCATTAAATCATTTGATCTAATATGTGGCATAGAGCCAATTAGAAAATTGGAATGCCCAAGCGGCATAAATGTTTGATCTTGATTGTTGATCTAGATCTCATTAGCAGATCTGTAAGGTATATAAGATTGCTTCTTACCCTAATTTTAGAGAAGGTGTGTGTGCATACGAAAGAGATATGAGAAGGGTTATTTTGAGTTAAGAATCATAGATCTAGCAGAGCAATAGAGAAGTGAGAAGCAGAGTAAAGTTATATGAGATTATTAGATCAGAGAAGGTATTGAAAAGAGGATATCTGTCATTAGCATCTGAGTGCATATCAAAGGATCAGATCTTGATACATTCTAACAAGTGTATCAAGTGAAATCTCTTAACAGAGTGGTTCTAACATACCTTTCTAAATCTCTTAGCCAAGTGCTTACTTTATTGTAATTTTAAATCCTTTTACAAGGTAGATTGTAATGATCTGTAGCTCTTAACCGAGCAGACCTTTAATCAAGTAGATTACAAGTTGTGATCAAACTTTGTAGCCCTAAAAGGCACACTATATTTCTGCAGTAGTGAATAATTTTGTGGGTGTCATCCCCACCCTAGTTTTACCTTATTGGGTTTCTAGGTTACCAAATTTTGTGTCTTGAGTTACTTATTTTATGTTATGGATGCTACTGGTTGATAGACCAATTACATTTATGGTATGGTTGTGGATCAATTTGTTTTAAGTGTTAAAAGATATATGATCTGATTCACCCCCCCCTCTCAGTATCTTGCTTTCCCATCTTGTATTTCCAACATACAAGAGGTGTGATATTAGGTAACAGTACTAATGCTTGAATGGTCTCTTGCTCCTTAGGTTCCTATTTTTCCTCGGTCTCAAGACTTTAAGTCTCCATGGTGTCTCCTTCATGTGATTTAGAGATATCTAATGCAAACTTATTTGCTTGATCTTCTTTTCTCTTATCTCCTTCTTCATTGACTTCAAGGTTTTCCTTGATAGGTGAATCTAGAATTATGAGTGTTTATTTACCCTACTCCTCGGCATTCAAACCTTGTGTGACCTCATCAGTGACTAAATCCTCAATCTTCTCATCCTCAACATTATCATTTATTTCATCCTCAGTATTATCAGGCTCATCAATTTCTTCTTTATTGTCAAGCTCAACTTGTTTTGATGTGCCTTCATTTTTTTTCATGTCCACTATCAATCCAAAGATAATCTTCCATATCATTTTGCTTTGATGTAAAACTCCTTCAACATCATTTTTCAATATAGAATAAGCTCTCAATTTAGGAATGAATCTATTCCTATATTGGTCCATGAATTTAGCTTTATACTTCTTTGTCAACTCAAGCATAATTTGAGTTGATGCTCCTTCTCTGATCAACCTTTATGTCATAATGGCATGCTATCATCTCTCATCAATCTTATTTTCTAGTTCATCAGGGACTAGATTTCCAATCTCTAATGGTGTCATCTTGTATGAAACTAACATATCCATCATTTCTTTTTCTATTTTTGCCTTATCAATTTTACATAACTTTTCAAATTCATAAACTTGAATCCAGACAAACTTGTTGAACTCTTGATGTTGTGACAAAGCTCGTCAACATTGTTAGGTTGTTTGTTGATGTCCTTTGTTCCTACCAATTCTTCATCTTCTTCATATTTTCCCATAATGTATTTCCTTCTTGGCTTCCTCTTAGGGTGTCTCGGCTCAGCTTCAATTTGAACTTGTTTCCTTTTCCTCGAGCTCTCCCCTTCAGCATTATTTACTAATGTTTACTTTGGTGGCTTGGCTGATATATTAATTGTAGATGCACTAGTTCTTGGTCTAGATGTGGTAGAAGGAGTAGATTTCTTCTATGAACTCCTCTTCATGGTTGGCTCGACAACCATTACTTTATTACCCTTCTTGTTCACTTCCACATCTTCTTCTTCACTTTCTTCAGAGTCACTAGATTGGTCCTCACCTTGACCTTGTGTGATCTGTACTAGTGCATCTTCCTCTTCTTCTGATAACATCTTCTCAATATTTTCACTATTTTCTTTCTCTTCCTTTCCATTGTTGTAGCCTTCAAATTTGTGGTTATCTTTGATTTTGCTTCATCATAATTTCCAAATCTCTTAGCCTTTCTATCAACTTCCTCTACTAGTAGAGCTGTGATTGTTGCAGATGTCTCATCTATGTTTACTTCATAAGGTAGTGGCCTTAGCCATGCTACCCTTGGTATTACAGCTTGTACATAAGTGTTATTAGTATCAAATAGAAAGAAAATATCATCATAATGCTTCTCAATTAGTGATACAAGGATTCTTCTCCTTAATCTCATGTTTTTCTTGAATTCAACAATGTAATTACCCATGAAAGTGTCAAAATTCTCTCCTAATGATTGTATGAACTCATTAATCTATATGGTTACAGGTCGGTCTTGACTCCATACTACATCTTCTATGGTAGTAAAAGTATTCTAAACATAGAAAAATATACAAACTAGTAAGGATCCAAACTTACACATAGAGCTCTTTGCCTTCCTAATTTATGATAGGTTCTTGGAAAGTTGAGTCAACTAAATCTTGGCAAGATCATAAGTATGATCATTTTTCACTATCTTCCATGCCTAATCAACCGCAACACATGGGACACTATCCAATCTGCTCGATTGGTAAAACTTGTATGCAATCACTCTAACTCCAAAGTTAATTTTAGGATCGGTGATCATTGAAATTGGTATTCCTCTCTTGTTCCACTCGGCCAAAGTGAACTTCTCAATGTCTTCCTTTTTATGACAACACATAGTTTGTTTCCCTTGCACAATAAGGTAACCAGTAACTCGGTGGATGATATCTTTAGTGATCTTTCCTGGTCCATTCTCCAGCCATAGACACATATCATGTGTTCTTCTTAGTACTATCCTGATCCATTTGACTTTAAAGTTGCATGGGAAGCCTAAGGCACGAACAAACCCTTTGTCGACAATGTACTGATGATTAGCCTTCAAAGCTCCATTTTCACATAGTTTATCATAGGCTTTCCCTCAACTCAAAATCTCCAACTTCTCTGATTTTACACATATAACATGCTCGCACATCATCGATCATAAGAATTTTAGGCAGCATCGATGACAGGGCTCCTGTAATATCTCCCTTCACTACAGTCTCAAGAATGGCTTAGCATGTGGGTGGTTCACATGTGTCACTCTTTACTAATTGAACATTCATCATTCCCTTGTCTTGTCTATTCATGCCAATAGATGAACTGGCTGCCATTTCTGCAAATTAGCGTTCATGAAATAGATTCTTGGTAACTCAACAATAACAGGTTTTTAATCTTTCAACATACTTCTCAATGATACACAGGTACAATCTTTACAAACTTTCCTCAAGTCGCTCTTCAATCACCTTACAATTTATCTACAAACTCTAATCAGTGTGTAAAATGAAAAATGAATGGCTATATTCATTATATACCCTCAAACACTTGAATTAGGTCTTCAATAAATGCTTCATGCAGTGGTAGGTGGATAACAGTTATCCTTGGTCCATGAATAAATAGCTTGGTTATCACACACTATCACTCGGTTAGAATAATGACTCGGTCACTACTGACACTTGGTTAACATATTAGCTAGGTCAGTATGGGTGCTTGGCATATGCTGATACTAATGCTCGACATCAATTATGCATATTAATTATTTGCTCAGTTCTAGTCTTAGATCTATCCTAATGCATTTATCTTATGCAGATATGGACTTTAATACATCCTATGTTAGGAATTGGTGTAAAATATAGCATTTGAGAAAACAATTCCTTTCATACCTTTTGCTTTAATTGGAAGTAGTGTGATCACTTGATCCATTGGGTTGGGTGATCTCGGCTTCATTAGGTCCACTACTGCTTTCTTCTTCTTTCTTTCTCCATGTCAGATTCATCTAATTTTTTATCTACTCAACAGTAGATGACAGAGCTTTTTCTTGTGGTCTCTCTTGATATGACTGATCTTGTGACAACTATAACAGTCCAAACTTCCATTCATCCAACTCTTGGATTTACCTCTAAAGTGTGTCATTATACAATTTTATGCAATATGTCCATATTCACTACAATGATGACAACTATGTCTTGTATTGTAATCCCAATTGAATATCTTACCTTTCCTTGGTGCAATCTCGGGTTCTATGACCAAAATTCTAGCAATTGTAGCAATGTTCTTGGAATCTAGGTGAAGTAGGTGTATTTCTAGTCTTTGACCTACATTCATGTGCCTGATGTCTATTCTTCTTACATTTAAAGCAATATCCATAAAATTTGGGTTTAGGATTGGACTTATCATTCTTGCTGAAGCAAATGTTTGTTGTGTGACCTGGTTTCCCACAATGATAACATGAAGGTTTGTTTTTCTTCGACTTTACATTCCTTAGTTCTCTACTTTTTTATGATTCTCCTTCTTCAATGGAAGACTGGTGCTTAGTATGTCCAAGTCCAGAGGTGTCACTATTCCTTCTTGGTGATCTCATCAGTTCCTCAAAGTATCTTAAGGCTTCATTTGGCTTATTTATTCTCTCAGTGTGTTCTCTTTCATATCTCAACTCATTTTTCAATTGAGTGTTCTCAGATCTCAGATATGTAATTTCAATGTCTTTTCTGTTTATCTCTTGATTTTCAAATAATAGCTAGTTGACCATGTCCAACTGACTATTTGTGAGATTTTGCACATCACTTGTCCTTTCATAAATTCTTGTAGTAATCTGTCTCTTGTCTTCTAATGTCATTGTCTTGTCTTCCTCATCTTTCTTCTTCTGATCAATCACCTCACATAATATTATTGATTGAGTTTCTTGTTCTATTTTCAGACTTTTGACTCATTCTTTCAGTGATTTGTTCTTCTCAAATAGATCTAAAATTTTTGCATTACTTTCTTTAAAATCTTCATTGTCAAACAAACCTTTAGTGTCTTCTTCTTTATATGAAGTATCATTCAGCTAAGTTGCCAATTCTTTCCTAGCTTTTAAGGATTTCCTCAATTCTTCTCTTGTTGTCTCAAGTTGTTGCAATTCCAGCTGGATGTCAATCTTCTGATTCTCAATGACCTTTCCCAAATTATAAACCTCCATTTCCAAGATCTTAACTCTCAAGTGGTTAGACTTATTCTAAGAGAACAATGCTCTGATGCCAATTGTTGGAAGTCTAATATGGGAAAGAAATAACTGAGAGGGTGGTGAATCAGATCTATAAAACTTTTACACTTCTAAAACAAACTGATTCAACCATGTATTCATAAACATAAGCTAAAATGTTTTAATAGATATAACATCTAATCATATCAATAATGAACACATAAAACAAATATTTGGTAACCCAGAAACCCTTGAAGGTAAAACTGGGGTGTGGATGAAACCCACAAATCTTCATTACTACAGTAATAAAGTGTGTCTATTAGGGCTACAAATTTTGATCACTTCTGATGATCTATCCTATGAGGGGTCTACCATGTTAAGAGCTTACATACTTATACAATCTACCTTGTTAAAGTTTTTAAACTTACAACTAAGTAAGCACTCTTTTAAGAGATTTACAAAGGCCTGTTAGGACCACTCTATTAAGAGATTTACCCTAATTCACTTGCTAGAATGTATCAGTACCTGATCCTTCGGTCTACACTAAATAAATTTGATAACAGATCTCCTCTTTCCAACTCTTAAATGATCTCTCAATCTGGTATATCTTTGCTATGCTCTTCACTATTGTACTTGGTCACTTTGTCTGGTCAATGCTTCAGATATGCAAAAAATGCATATACATCTGATCTCTGTTCTTCACATACACATCCATATACATGTACTTACACACACTCTCTCTCTCTGATTAGGGTTTGAAGCATCCTGTGTGTGTGTAAATGGGTACCTGTCAGAATCAACACAAACACTCAATAGATCATTATATTAGTCCAAAAGGGTTAGAAAAGCATGTAAACCCACTAAAACTGACCTATTGTCTGCTAACTAGGAAGAGTGTGATTAACAACATATTAGCCCTCAGAATATGCTATAAACTAGTGACGAATACAACCTAGCATGAAGGATTTTTACTTTAAAAACAAGATAAAAGATGGAAAACCATACCTTTTAATTCTAAAAGATGAAATAGAAATAGTAAACTAGCATGTAATGAAAGATGAAATATGATTCTAGGAATAAACTAGCAGCATAACAATGTATTTTCAATCTCAAGTGAAGGCTCCTTTGCTCTCAAAACAGGCTTCTATTTATAGAAGAATAGGAGAGAGAGAGAGAGGGGGACAAGATTCATTTATGAATTTGAAGACCCATAAATGAACATGTAAGAGCCTTTAATGCCCAAGGCATTAATAAGGCATGGGAGAGACATGGGCTTAAGGAATCTTCATTAATAAGACATTAATGAGAGCCTTAAAGATGGAAGGGAGGATGTAAGAGACTAAGGACTTTAAGAAAGTCCAACTTGAGAAAGTGGACTTTCTCAAGTGGGTGGAGTTGCTAAGCATTCCTTAATGGAATGTGACAACATTAGGAGGTGGGTTAGAGAAGAATTTAGGATTAGGATTAGAT
>MU223294.1:1265770-1275947 GCA_018584345.1 Thuja plicata
AATATTAATAAATGAAATAAACTTATTTAATTCATTTAGAAATATAGGAATTAATTATTTAAACAATTAAATTGCTTTTTAATAATTAGAAGACTATAGCCATTTTAATTAAATTAAATAGGCTAGGGGAATGGGTTACTTGCAAGTGGGTATTTGATTTAGGGATTTATTTAATTCCTTTATAATTAAATACTATAGCCATGTTTGATTTTGATTTGATTGGTCGAAATTGATTTGAATTGTATGGCTATAATAGTTAATATAAATCAGTGATAAAAATCACCTAGGATATTAAATTGATTCAAAGAATTATGTCAAGCAGTAACAGGGTCGTTTGGACATATATTAAGGGTATGATCACACTTAGGGCAAATAGGGTCCATAGTTGCGACAGACCAAATTTAGGTGGTTACACATCCCATATATAGATCAATGATAAAACATCTAGATCAAGATCAATGATCTAGATTCATCACATTTTTCTGCTTAGGAATCCCTAATTTTGATTGGTTGCATTGCCTTCATATGGATCCATGATCATAAAAATAACACATAATTAATGCATTAAATATCTATGAATAATCATTAAGTTATTCATAGAAGTTTTCCAAAATAGTTTGCCTAGGTGTTTGTGTCATTCCAAACACATATACAAAAATTGTCTTACTCAGCATAAGTAAACTCTGGTGCTCGGTCAATACTATCTCACTTGGCATAAGCATATGTTGTCACTCGGCAGTAACTCTTCTATGTAACTTAGAAATCATTCTTCTTAGCAGCTATTGAGTACTTGGCGAGCTCTATCTTTCTCGGTAGTAACTATTACTTGGTCTCGGCCTTAGTGGTATGGCTCGGTCTCAATGATGACCGACCAACCTGCCTTGTTTATGACTGAGTGTGTGACACTAATAGACAAAAAATCTTTGAAGATCAACATATTGAAGCATTCTTACATCCTAGCTTATATTGTATGTTTGTATCATTAGAGAATTGCATTATCATTTAGCTTTGTTATCTACTTTCTTGCATCTAGCTTAATTCATCTACTTTAGATATACATTCCTTTCATTTCTTGTATACCATTTTTAGCTTAGATCTTGCATCTCATGTTAGATTAATTTATCATATGAATCTCTCATTCTATAGTGCACCTTGCAAGGATATTTCTTATTAGGTTCATCTGAGAGCCACCATCATAATCTACATGACTCTTTCATGCTATGGATAGGAAGCTATAAGCCGCTTCTTGGGACTTCCTCTTCATGGATTCTCCCAAGTGTAATGGTTTATAGAAGTGTGTCACATTTTGATCACACATAACCAACTATCATCAATCTTGCAACAAAATAAGAATTCTCTGCAGTATTCAACTCAAATGCATTACCTCTTGACTTAGTACCAGATGTGATCAAATCTCCTATCTTAATTCTGATAGAATATTTCCCACCATTCAACTTCAAATGATAACCCTTGTCTACAAGCTATCCAACACTGGATAAGTTATGCTTAAGTCCATCAACAAGCATTACATCATCAGTATTAGTTTTTCCATCAAGACAAATCGATCCTGCTCCAATGATATACTTAGGAGTATTGTCACCAAATCTGACTACACCACCATCATATTTAGTTAGATGAACAAGAATATTTTTATCACTAGTCATATGATGTGAGAAACCACTGTCTATGATCCATTTAGATTTCTTCTCAACATGTGAAACTAGGGCTTTCTCTTCATGAATAGGTTCATCATCTTTAATAGAAGTAAATCCAATTTCATCATAGTCCACATTATCATCATTGGAAACACCTTCACTGGCATAGTAAAATTCCTTATTCTTTGAATAATTAGGTCGGTGAAACTTAGGTTTATGTTTAGGAACACTTTTAGTACATCTAGATGCAAAATGACCTATCTTATTGCATGAAAAACATTTTAGAGGTAACTTTCCTTCAAACTTACCCTTACCTCTCTTTTCTCTTCTTGCAATCAGGGCCACAATTTCATCTAATTTCCTTTCTTCTTCCTATATCTTCTCCAATTCAGCATCATATTCTCCAAGCTCTTCATGTTGGTCACTTCTACTAGTACTCACAAGACTTGATAAAGTCCTTTTGCCATTATGCATAGTCACTTTGAATGTTGATTCTTCCTTAGGTAATGAATCTCTCACTTTTGCGCCCTCAAAGGTAGTTAGCTTTGCAATCAACATCTCTCTGTTAAAGTTATATGTCAAAGGTATAATTTATTCTATCTCTTTCACTTTAGTTTTGTAAAGAGGTGTAAAATATCTAAGAATTTTTGTGATCACTTCTTCTTCACTACATGTGCCTCCAGAGTTTCTAATGCCAATAACAACCTCAGTAACCCTCTATACATATGCTCTAACATTCTCATCATCTCTCATTCTCAAGGTTTCCATCTTCGTCATCCAGTTTTGCAACTTTGATTTCTTAGTAAACATATCTCCTTCATATAGTGCTTCCAATCTTGACCAAATTTTATGTGTTGAATCCAAATCCTTAACCTCACTAAATTCACCTTTAGAGAGCGCATTGATCAGTGCTTCCCTTTCAACCATGTTACAAGAAAACATCTTCTCATCTTCAATATCTCTATCTAATTCATCTTCAGGCTTGATCTGCTCTTCATTCTTTGTTATCATCTAGTAGTCAATACCCAAACACATTATATGTGTTCTCATCTTGTTCTTCCAACTGTCAAAATTTTTAGGATCAAACTTTGGACTTTCCTTCCTATAGAATATCATCGCCAAGATCACATTAAGTTTTTAAGCTTTCTCTCTGAGGACCAGATGCTTTGATACCAATTGTTAGGAATAAAAATCCACCAACACAACTGAGAGGGGGGTGAATCAGTTATGAGACATATTATTAAAATTTAAACTCTATAAACCAAATACTTCATCCAAATATGAACACATTAGATGCAACATCATAACAAAATCAATTATTGTTAATGAAACCCTGTTAAAGGTAAAACCCCAGTGGGAGTTAGCACCCACAAATAATTTACTGAAAGTATAGTATCCTTGTTAAAATATTTAGCCTTGTTAGGAGCTTTTTAATGCATACATTACATAGTCCTTGTTAAAGGAAAGACCTTGTTAGAAGTAAAGAGTAATAATAGGATCACTTCCTAAGAACACTTCCTAAAGAATCTTAAATATACCTTCAGGACTCACTGTCTGAAATGCTTAAGTATATGAGATATACAATCCAATGAACTAACTGATAGCAACTGTCTTTGCTTGAACAGTTCTAATCAAGTTCCTCAATCACAATCTCTTCTCTACATCTCACAGACTTCACAAATACAAGCTCCCAACTCCCACATTACATCCATTCAAACATACATTTCTCTAAGAAACAACTCTTCTTTATACACTATTACAATAATCAATTAGGTTGGCATGTTAAGATTTTCCCAATGTACAAACAATTAAATAAACCATTTCTAAGATACACACGGTATCTTACACAAGTAAAAATTAATGATAATTCATCAAATATACTCCAAGATCCGAAATGCATGCTCTCCATCTTCTAAACATGTTACACAATTGTAGTCGGCCACAAATAGATCTTCGCAAGATCACACGCTTCAGCTTATGTCACCAAGAACATAGAAACCCAAAATTCACAAGTAACATTCTCCAACATGTCTTCTACCATGCCTTAAGCTTGTATTTCATATCACATGCTCGCATCCAAGTTTTCTCAGAAATACAGAGACTAACTCTTTCACTATTCATTGTCATTGTCCAGTATCCAGTCTTCACTAAAATAATTGTAACTAATTCCAATAGTAACATTAAGCCATGCGACCTTAGAAATAAGATCATAACTCATCCCTGTACACATTACCATCTTTGCATGTTCTGAAACATCCATGTAGTGTATGTACACTTCTATCAATCATCCATACACCAGTGATAACCAGTCTGTATGTCCTCGTCTGAAACATATGTTGATATCAATGACAAACCATGAATGTCAACACCTCTTACTGAACCAATTCCAGCATATTGCTTCTTATTTACATTTATCAAAATCATGTGTGAGATAATGACTTCTTCCACTTCATGTTGCTTTCATTTATCCATGTGGCACCATTATAATTTTAAATATATTTCCTTATAAATTATTTCTCAAAGCTACTATCCATGTTTCATGTTGTTATATGATATTATTTTCTAAGCATATTCATGTAATATGTAAATCTCATAAGAGTATTTGTAGAAAGTGATAATCCTAGAGATGGCATTGAAATGAACAACATTAGTACCTCCCCTAGGCTATCATTTGTTAATGATGATAGAGTCAATACTACTATTAATTATCTCCCCAATAGAGATACAACATTCAAGACTAGTAATAAATCCTCTACTCACAAAGATACTTTGGTGCAAGAGGCTAAACATGGTAATTTAAAAACTTCTCTATATCCTCTTTATTCTCCTAGATCTTATATTCACCACAAAAATATCTTAAATAAAAAAGATAATATGCATTTCACTCATGATCTATCTGCTAACAGAACATTGAGAAAAGATGAATATGTTAATTAACTAATGGAGATGATGAAGACTGGGTGATACAAGGTATACATGAATGTAGAAATGATTAGATCAGTTGTTATTTTATCATTGATGTCAAGCAATTGATTACTAATTTATATTGAGTTACCACATCATAAGTTGGCAACTTAATTGGGTGACAAATACAGATCAGACAATGATAGAGTAATGTTGGTATTGTTATTTTCTACTATAAATTTGATGTTATCAAGTTAGTACATTTGATTGGTTAATTCAGAGATTGAAAAGAGTTAATTTGTGAATGAAAAGAGTCACTCTACCAAGCATCGAGAGCAAGTTAAGCACCGAGCAGTGAGTGAGATAGTTACTGAGTTGAAAAGAAAGTTGCCGAGTACAATATAGTGAATTGTAAATGATGATAAGATCAAATTTAATGTAAAGATATGATGATTTGGATGATGCTAAGGATGAAGAGGAAGTTACGTAGAAGATCTACGAGCGAGAAAATTCAAAGAGAAGATCTAAGGAAAAGATTAAGTGGTTAAACCTGATTGTGTGAGTTTCAAAAAAACTTCAAGTGACGAGGTAAAAGTTAGATGGTTTACCAAGCTGAGATTCATGAAGAAGATGATCGAACGGCTGGGAGAAAATGATAGAAAACCTAATCAAGGAGATTAAGAGGCAAAAAAATGTCTATATAATGAATGAAATATAATGAGAGTTATATTGTTGGAAATTTGTTGAGTTTAAGAGTTGAAGAACAAAGGAGTTACCGAGTAGAACAAGGAAGGAATTAAGAGCAGAATCTACAAGCTAGAGTAGAGACAAATGGATTATTTGATGCCATTAGTCAAGAGAGAATAAAGGCTCTTAATCAACCAAAGGTAGTAGCTATATTTATAGATCAAAGTTTACATTGTTGCTTATTATCATTTGTAATAGAGAAAATCTCTTAACCGAGTGGACTTAATAGTCTTTTATTTGTAAATCCTAGTGATAGGTAACATTCTAGAAGAGCGTTTAAAGACCCCTAACCAGGCCACTCCTAACAGGGTGAAGATCCTAACAGATGGGAAATCCCGTAACACAGTCACATTTAATCATGTGTATGTAATCTTTAATAGGATAAGCTTTTAGCCAAGCATACTTTTCATTATGGGTGACAATTCCCACAGAGGTTTTTTCCCATATTGGGTTTCCTCGATAAATCTAGTTGTATGGATGTTAAATCTGATTTCATATGAGTTTGATGATTGTTATGTTTATTATGTGATGAGTTATTGTTAAGTTATTGAGTTATTTGGTGACTTGGTTGTGTAAGATATATATATATATAACGGTAGTGTGTATGGATGCATGTGATTGTTGTGGGAGTGTGTGACCTCCTAATCAGAGACAAGGAGGTCCCAATTGATTAATCAAAAGGAGATTATCAGTGCAAAAAGGAATCAACTAATTATGGATAAAGAGGGGAAGAGGTTCTAATTTATTAATTATAAAGTAAATCAATTGCTTTGAACCTTAATTAAAATGAAACATTTACCTTGGAATGTAGCAGATCTGGAAAAGTCTATTTTCTTATGTATGTGTTGAGTTTTAGAAAATTCTGCAACCAAATTTGGAACATAAATACGAAGACGAAAAAAACCCAGAAATATTTTCCTTTTCTGAGTCAGGTTGACCTTGACCTCTTTGTAGGGGTGCAATCGTACCCCAGAATGTCAACCTTAACCTGCACTGCTTTGCCAAAAATTTTGTTCATGGATCCTAGAAGTTGGCCAAAAAGGGTATCCAAATCTTCTCTTAGATTCACTGTCTTGTACCTGCACCTGCAAGAAAAATGGTTTTTTTTATTGTGGGGAGGGTTTTTCCTTAGTCAAACCCCAATTTAGGAATTAACCTTGAAATCAATAATTGAAATAGAGAATGCTAGCAAGTAGTAGAATTAAATATAATAATGAAGCTATGATATTCAATAGATATGCAATTGTATTTCAAATGTAAACAAGTATGCTAGTATGAAATCTTGGACTCAATATTAGAAACCATAAACCTGCATGATTGTATGCTTGAAATCCACCTTGAAGGAATAATGAATGAATCTTGAGGATGCACAAAGGATCTTTAAGGAAGATCACACCAGTATGATGGATAGATCTAGGGTTTGAATGATGAATCTTGAATGCTTGAACTAAATCCCTTAAAAGGATTGAATGTTTGAATCCTTGATCTTCAATGGAGAACTTGAATGCTTGAGAGGAAGACTTGAAAACTTTAATTGAACACTTGAAATCTTGATAACATGTAGAATAATGGATTCTTGCAAGTAGACGATAATGTGATTGTCTCCAAGTAGATGATTGATTTCTTCCTTAGTCAAAATGAGAGGAGAAAAGCTTCCTTATATACAAGTCTAAGGCACAATCTTCTATAGAGGCCTACATAGGAGAATTAAATTCCAATTAGACCTATAACCCTAGAAGTGGACCTATATTAAATATAATTTAAGATTTGTCTCTTTGGAACCCAAAACAGCCAACCTAGAAGCAAGAAAATGACCTTTTGAATGTCCCCCGGCAGGTGACAAACTTTCCAACTGGAAAGGGGGACCTGGGTCAAGGTCGAGGTCAACCCTTACCTAGGTCAAGGTTGAGGTCAACCTTGACCCAGGGAGTCAGAACCCCTAGAAAATGTGCCAAGTGAGATAAGTAGTGCCCAGAGAGGCCTGATCAGGGTCCTAAACAGGAACAGAAGATGCAAAAGGGGAATAACTAAGAGGACAACATGATGATGACCTAAAACACCCCCTAAGGAGGGATAAACATTCTTAACATGGAAATGATTCCATTTTAAGATGATACATTAAGCCCCCACTTTAGTGGGAGTATGGAAATCAAACATACTCATAGTAAAGCTAGAAGAAAGACTCTGGTGGATCGCAACGAGGTAGAACATCACTTAGTCAAGGACATGAGCCCCCAGGAAAAGGATTATAACTCAACATATATACACAAGGGTATGAAATCAATGATCAAACAATCATAGAAAGCATAAATGACTATATAAGCAAGACAAGAGCAACACTATAAATAATATAGCTTCATGATCTAATCCTACTAGCTTGAAAGTGAAAGAGAGAAAAGAGAAAGTGATTACATTGCCTAGTAAGATGCCCACCTTACCATAAATCACCAAGGAGGGAGAGCCCAATAGGTTCACCCATAAATTGTGCTTTGTAGTTGTAATGTGTCTTCTGACAGCTTTTGGAATACCCATAGATCCACATTCTTGTATCACTATGGAATATAAAATGTGTGTCTCTTTAGGATTTAGCAACTTATGTGTGTTACCTTCCAAGGATTTAGCATATTTGAATTTCAAAATGTGTATCTCTTCATGATTTAGCAACTTATGTGTGTTAACTTCTGAGGATTCAATAAAAATAAAAATGTGTCTCTTCAAGATTTAGCAACATATGTGCATTACCTTCCAAGGATTTAGCATGTTGTAAAATGTAAACTATATTATAAGGGAGACCCTATGTATGCCCCCCTCCTTATTATGGCTACCTAATAGACAAGATAAGGAAGAGAAAGGAGGATGCCTACTTCACAAAGTAAGGAGATATCCTATTAGCAACAATGTACACTATAATCTTAGCGAAGAGTATTGACCCTTACATCTAAGAGCATAGATAATCGTAAAAAGGATATGTCACTTATGTAAAAAGGATCCTTAAAGAGGAAGAGATCTTATCAAGAAGACCCCCACCATAGAGGGGTGTTTAAGATAAAATATCATCTTTCAAAGAAAAGTAAAGAGGGACTAAAGATTCAATCATCAAGCCCCTTGTGATCAAGAGGAAGAGGAATCTTGGAATGAAGGAATCAAACTCTAAACCAAAGTAAGGGCAACAGTTTATAAAGAACATAATTTGCAAAATAAAGAAGAGGTGATGACCTAGGAAAATCACCTCTCATATAAGAGGGTATCCATAGCCCAAACATAAGTCTTTATAAGGAAATAATGTTGCAGAATAAACAAATGCCACTAAACTAAGTAAATTAGATCCTTAGATAGAGAGAAAAGAAGAAAAACCTTTCCCCCCAGGGATGAAAGCAAGGGATATACCAATTATATCAAGAGATGCTATAACAAAGAGATACCTTTACAACAAAATGTCCTAGAAAGGATATGATGAATATTAGAAGAGAGCTATGGATGATTATGAGCAAAGGAAGTATGTACCATAATACAATACCATAGTGATAGTATATAGAAAGAATAACCAATTAAGCTCAAAAAAAAATACATGCTAAAAGCGTAATGGATCCTAGAAAAATGGAATAATTACCTCTTGCCCCCCAATGAAGAAACAAGAGGGAGAGAGATCTATATTATAGAAGACCGAGGGGTATTCCCTGTATGGAAATTATGAAGAAATTGTAATACAATACGAGAGTGAGATATAATTCCTAAAGCAACTCTTTCTCTAACATACATCTTGAAATGCACGCAATCAGCAAGTAAACGTGTATTACTATAATGAAAAGGACATTGTACTTGGAGAGAGCATCTTTCAGAATAGGTTTAAAGATTTCTTTCTTAGAATTCATTAATTGAACATATACCTTCTTAGCCACATCTTGAGGGGTATCAGGGTAATCTAAGGAAGGTGTTGGAAGAAGAATATGAAGAGGCGGGCGACGATCAAAATCAACCACCTTAAGTTGAGGTAGTGGAAATCCTAGACCATGCTTATCCTTTTTAGGGGATAGATGAACTGGATATTTAATACCATGTTCATTAACACCAAGACCTAAACCCTCATAACCTTGTTTAGCCACCATATTGAATCCTGTGGTGTACATATCTTGTAAACCTTCTACAGGAGGTGATTGTTTACGATGGTCATGAGAAAATGTTGTGTAAGGAGAAATGATAGGTTTAGAATAATTTTCTTTTCTCTTCCCTTTAATATCATCATGGATCGGATAAGAAGGGGAAGGTAAATCAAAAAATTCTTGCACATCAGCATCATGAACCATAGTTTGAGCCCCATCACGAGTGTGGGAAGAACTAGGAATAGAAGATGGAGAAATAGGAGTGGGAATATTAGGAAATGGATTAGGATTAGGAAGATTAGTAAATGGGGTATCATCTACCAAATTCTTCATAAAATCCAAAAGAGAAATAAGTCCACTACACAAATTCTTAATGAAAGTTTTGATAGTAGGAAGACTAGTATTAGTTAATCTCAAAATAGCATAGGCAAGTGAAACATGAAGAGTAACAAACATAATGAAATGGATGATACTCTCATAAACATCATAAGTACTATAAAGAGATGCTAAAATAAGAATAATGAGGAAAATAACCATACCCCAAGCATCTTAAAGATCTTCATAGTGAATTAAATGCAAGAAATGTTTTTTGTATTTTTATGAGTATGTAGATTTTTTTGTAACTTAAAATGCAAGAGCATTAAAGAAAACTAGTTTAGTATGTATGCAAAAGCTAGTCTCTAAGGAAAAGAGGAAAAGCATCTAACACCAAAAAGAAAGAGTTGTCTATCGCGGGTTCACCAAAATGTTATATATATATATATATATATA
>MU223294.1:1280711-1350048 GCA_018584345.1 Thuja plicata
AAGCAAAGAATCTAACAGTGGATGAAGAGGTATGTTTACTTTCACAAATTGAACCTTTAAGTGTTGAAGATGCTTGTAATGATTCTGATTGGAAAAATGCAATGAAAGAAGAACTAGATCAGATAATTAAGAATGACACATGTGAATTGGTTCCTAGATCAAGTGATAAAAATGTGATTGGAACAAAGTGGATTTTCAGAAATAAAATGAATGAAGAAGGTACAGTAATAAGAAAAAAAGCAAGATTAGTATGTAAAGGATATGCACATAAAGAAGGAATAGACTACACTGATACATTTGCCCTCGTGAGCAGACTGGAAGCCATAAAATTGTTTTTGGCATATGCAACAATAAAAGATTTTAAAGTTTATCAAATGGATGTCAAATCAACCTTTTTGAATGGTGACCTAAAAGAAGTCTACATAGAACAGCTTGAAGGATTCAACCTTTCAGATAGACCAAACATGGTATGCAGATTGAAGAAAGCACTCTATGGACTCAAATAGGCCCCAAGAGTGTGGTATGAGAGATTAGATGGTTATGTCACTAAGATTGGATTTAAGAAAGGAGCAGCAGATTGCAACTTGTTTACAAGAGAAACACCTGATGGATTACTATTAGTTGCCATATTTGTTGATGACATTATCTTTGGAGGTAATGACAAGCTTAGTAAAGCATTTGCAAAAGAAATGCAAAATGAATTTGAAATAAGTATGATTGGTCCTATAAAATACTTTTTGGGATTAAATGTAAAGCAAATAGATAAAGGAATATTCATTAATCAGTCAAAATATGTGAAGGAAATATTGAAAACCTTCAAGATGGAGGATTGCAAGCCAGTATGCACTCCTATGATCACAGGAAGTAAACTTTCAAAAGATGATGACTCCACAGCAGTTGATAAAACATTGTATAAATCTATGATTGGAAAGCTTATTTATCTAACTCAATCAAGACCTGACATATCTAATGTAGTTGGCATTGTTGGAATATTTGCAACTGAACCCAAGCATAATCACTTAATGGCAATCAAGAGGATATTCAGATACCTTAAGGGAACTATAGACTATGGTTTATGGTATCCAAAATCAGAGAATACACAACTTCATGTGTATACTGATGCAGATTGGGCAGGTTGAATTGATGACAGAAAGAGCACTTCAGGAGGAGCAGTATTTCTTGGAGAAAGGTTGGTATCTTGGACAAGTAAGAAGTAAAATTGTATTTCTCAGTCAACGGCAGAAGCAGAATATGTTGCAGCAGCACTGAACTATACAATAATTGTTTGGATCAAGCAGATGGTTAAAGACTTTGGTAATTAGGTTGACTATCCTATTGTTATTCATTGTGATAACACCAGTACTATTAACATGTCTAAGAACCCTGTGATGCATGCAAAGACAAAACACATACAGATCAAGTACCATTTTCTGAGAGAAAAAGTTGCAGACAAGGAAGTGACATTGGACTATGTAAGCACAAAAGATCAATTAGCAAACATTTTTATGAAGCCTTTAACAAAGGATACTTTTGAGTATCTAAGGGAGAAGTTGGGAGTCATTTCCTCTCCTAAGTTTGATTAAAGAAAGCAACAAGAACATCAGTCTTGTGTGACTGATGAATGGTTGACTACTCTACTTCTGGAGTAGTACCTATGCATAATGGTTTATGGTGCCCTTTTCCATTGATGTCAATGGGGGAGTATGTACTAAAAATAAGGAAAACAAGGAATACATACAAGGAGTTTATACTCTAGGGGAGTATACATATAAAACACAATCCAGGTAACTGTAGCAGTGTATATGAATCTTTGATGAGAATATTGAGAAGATTGTAAAAAGAAAGAAGACACCATGAATAGACGTTGTTTTTATCATATGTTGCCATTAATGCCAAAGGGGGAGATTGTTGGAGATTTGATTTTGAACAGTTGATTGATTGTATGTTTGTCATTGATGACAACATATAATACACAGTAGTACTTATGTATGTACTTATCCATATGATGACATGAAGACCAGCGTGGATAGATACATGTTGTTGACATGTTTACTATGCTATGTTCATACACGCAGACCCAGATATGAAGTTTCAATAAAGATATGTAATTCTGTTATTGACGATTACAGTTCTGGAGGAATAATGGTTTAAGGCCGACATATGTAACATGTTGATCGAGTTGTGCCTATCTTTAGGATATGCATGTGTATATTCATGATGAGTTATGAGTTTTTGATATTAATCTAAATGCGCCAAATGTGTTTCAAGAAGATTGCAATGTTATGGTCAATTTGGTGAAGCCAACTTAGTGAAGCGATGTGTCTGTTCAGCATTGACTTGCATGGTTGTAATTATTCTTGCGCACTTAGTAGAGCCAACAAAGATGTTATGAAGAGTTGTTTAACAGGTCCCATGATCTCATACTTGGAGTATGTACTTATAGAAGGTCATTTGTGATAAGAAGAGTTGTGAAAGCCAGAGATTGAAAAGAAAAGCAGAGTGTTAAAGCAGCAGAGCTATATTTATCATATGTTGATAATATAGATATTGAAGTTGAAGCTTTCAAAATATAGATAAGATTGTTGTAGTGCTTTACAAGAGGTTAAAGCATCAGTGCACAAAAGGAACTGATCAAACAAGCAGTGTCACAAACAGTAGTTCACCTTGTCGATACAGTGTGTATCAAATAACCAGAAGGTTGTAGCCTTCACCACTTGGACAGTGAGTCCTTGGATATTGAGTCCTCCACCCCTAATAGGGTTATTATAAAAGACTCCTAACAGGGTTAGACCCTTAACCAGGTCACTATTCTACTGCATTATATTGTACAACTCCTAATAGGGTTGAAATCTCTTTTAACAGGGATTACTACAAATAGTATAGTTCTTTGTGGGTACTAATTCCCACCGGGGTTTTTACCATTTGGTTTCCCCATAACCAAATTGATGTGTTGTGTAATGTGCTATCTAAATGTGCATTTAATTTATATCAATCTGGATTAATAAGTACAAAATATTTAAAGTTGTTGATAACTTATTCACCCCCCCCTCTCAGTTATCTCTGAAGTATTCTAAAAAAATATTCTAGAGAGGCCTACATAGGAGAATTAAATCCAATTAGACCTCTACCCCTAGAAGTGGACCTATATTAAATATAATTTAATGACCCAGAAGCAGGAAAATGACATTTTGAATGTCCCCCGGCAGCCGAAAAACTTTCCAACTGGAAAGGAGGACTTGGGTCAAGGTCGAGGTCGACCCTGACCTAGGTAAAGGTTGAGGTTGACCTTGACCTCGAGAGTTAGAACCCCTCAAAAATGTGTCATGTGGGATAAGTAGTGCCTGGAGAGGCCTAATCAGGGTCCTAAATAGGCACAAAAGATGTAGAAGGGGTAGAACTGAGAGGACAACATGATGATGGCCCAAAACACCCCCTAAGGAGGGCTAAACATTTTTCACATGGAAGTTCTTCCATTTTAAGATGATACATGTTGATATTATATTCAGTTCTACTGAGTGAATCAATAAGTTGAGGTTTAAGCATTGAAGTTTCATTTTGTCTAATTCCCCCCTCTCATTGGACCAATAGAAGATTTAGATGAACCTTCTTAATCCCAAACTACTAAAGGGAATGAGAATAATGGTGACAAGATTCCAAATCTCCCTATATAGTTCAAACCTCCTATTAATCATCCACACACAACACCTTTCTGTTAACCCCGAGATGTGAAATCCTTCCACCCTTTAAATCAAAGACATATTATGAGATAGGTTGTGACGTTATCTCTAAACAAGGATATAGTGGACAAGGTCTTGGAGAATCTGACTAAGGAATAAAAGTCCCTATAGAACCTTTTCCCACACAATATACTACACAAGGCTTGGGATTTGGGACTCAATAAATTATTGTTCGTTATCTTCTTCAAGTTGATTTAATGACCAATTTCTTCCCTGGAGAAAGAAGAAAGAAAAAACCTAAGTGATTCTCCCTCTACTTCAAATTATAATTCTCCACATTCTCTACAAACACTTTTACCACAAGAATAAAATATCACATCACCTATTGAAGATTGGTTAGCCCTAGATGAGAGAATATTATGGAGACTTAAATCTGACAAGAATATTAAATTTCCCTTTCACAAATTTCCAAAAACTAAAAAACCAAATAATAATACTTTGTCATTTTCATCATAGTAATGCTTATTCTCTTGTTGATTATGTTGAATTTAGGCAATTTGTTCAAGATTTGTTTAATAGATGTCTTATTGATGCAGGAGCATCCAATTCCTTGGCAATCCTGCTCAACCAAAAATATGTTTTCTATTGTTCTTTATCTTTTTAGGAGATTGCTTATTGAAACACTTTATTTCTCTATTGATCAGGTTTTGTCACTCGGGCATGCTTGGTTTTCTGTTTCTCAGGTTCTGTCACTCGGGTATGCTTGGTTTTCTATTGCTCAGGTTCTTGTCACTCAGGCATTCTTATTCCAGGTTCATTTTCTGACACTCAGGTTTGTCTTCTATTGCTTGGTGATGCTTCGCCTGAGTTACTCTGTTGCTTGGTCATCCTCTGCCCAAGTTGTTTATTTGGAAATTGGAGGTGGTGGTTGACTTCTGCATTTAATTTTGGTTGTTGAATTTATGGTGGATCTCCCATTGGGGATTGTGTGGACCTAAATCTGGGTTGGGGGTTTCTCCAATGATTATTTTTGTAGGCTGACCTATTGGTTGACATTTTATATTTAATTTGTATCTTGTTCTTAGCTTAGGGCATCAAATTGAGATCAAATTTAGGAGGGTAGGTCAAGTGTTGGATCTAAGAATCTGGATCATGAATGTATGTGTTGTAGAAGACTTGTATTAGGTCTTAAATCTATCTTTGTAATTGGCCATAGTTGAGAAGGCCTTACAGCTCGGTATGTTGAATGTAATTTATTTTTGATGAGATAATATATGAGCTTAATGTTGATTATATTTCTATGTATCTGGCCGTTTCCACTATTGTGGTTATTTGCTGCAAGTTTGGAAAATCCTTCACTGGATCCTCCATCCTTGACTACATCAGGTGGTATCAGAGAAATGAGATTGTTGGAGAAGGAGTTAGATTTCAAATTATTGGAGATTTATGGAGAAAAGATGCTTCCAAAGAAAATTTGTGAGATCATAGAGGAAAACCTAAGGAGGAATTCACTCTTGAAGATTTTTGAGCTTTGTAGAAGTAGGTGCAAGATCTGCGAGAGGATTTACAAAGAAAGAATGCACCCATAGAAAACTGAAGTAATGGTAAAGAATCTGAAGAAGAAGATCATTTTGAAGAAGCTATAGAAGATATCAGAGATCTTGATGAGGCTATATTTCTGAGAGTTATGTCTAAAATTGGGAAAACACCTAAGATTGAAGTTTCTACATTTGCTGAAAGCCTTAGGCTAGAAGAGTTGATTGATTGGATTAATGAGATGGATGAATACTTTGAGTATGAGGAAGTATAAGATCCTAATAGAGTTCAGTTTGAAAAGACAAAACTGAAAGTTCCTGCAAATATATGGTGGAGAGAAGTTCAATTAAAAAGAAATCAGAGAGGTAAAGACAAGATCATCAGATGGAATAGAATGGCTGAAAAGTTGAAGAAGCAATTCGTTCTAGTAGATTATGAATTGGAGATATTTAAAAAGATAAGGTAGACAAACGAGTCAGTGCAAGAGTATACCGAGGATTTTTATAAGATTATGATTAGGACTGGACACTCAAAAGCTGACAAGAAGAAAGTTTCCAAGTATATCTATGGCTTGAGACCTAGTATTCAGAGAGAGTTACTTATTGTTCAAATGGAAACCATAGGAGATGCTTATCATATGGCATTGAAAATTGAGGAGAAGTTGAACAAGAATTTTGAAAGTAGATAGAATAACAAAAACTGAGGTGATAAGATTGATGACACAACTGATGAGAATAAGGCGGTGGAAAAACCTAAGTAGACTGAGGTAGGATCTAGCAGTAATCAAACCAATAAGGATTACAATCATGGGTATGGAAGGAGAGGAAGGAGAGGAAGAAGTGATTTCACTGGTACTTGCTTTCAATGTGGTGAGAAGGGACATAGGGCATAGTCATGTCCTCAAAATAAGTTCACCCTAACAACCGAGGAAAATTCAGCGAATGTTCCAGAAGAAGGAGAAGTTATGATCACTAGAAGGCTAGCTGCATGTATTAATGAACCAGTAATGTCATAATTGATGGTGGTAGTTCTAAGAACTTTTTTTCAGAAGAGATGGTTAGTAAGTTAAATTTGGGAAGAATAAAACATCCTAATCCTTATTAGATTAGTTGGATACAAGATGTGTCTAGGGTTAGGGTTGAGGAATAATGTGTTGTTAATTTTAAGATTGGATCTTATTATGATGAGATATTATGTGATGTGTTGCCTATGGATGCTTGTCACTTATTTCTCGGTAGACCTTGGCAGTATGATAGACATGCTATGTTTGATGGTCATGCAAATATTTATGTTGTGAGGCAGGGTGAATCCAAGCATAAACTTCTACCTTTGTCAGAAGCAGGGACTAAGGGGTGTGGAGTTATTAGATGTTGTCTGGATAACAGTGACAAACATGAGGAAATGAGAATTTATGATCCTATGGGTAAAAGGAAGGAGGATATGAAGAGAGGAGAGAATGAAACCTCTAAGGAACTTATAGAGATTAAGAAATAGATGACATTTTTGGCTGGGATAGTGCAGCAAATGTTAACACTAGTGACACAGAGGGATGTTGATGATAAGTCAATCAGTTAGTCAGATGAGAAGATGGTTCAGCACAACACTGATAGTGTCAAAGTTACCAATGATGATCAGTTTCAACTACTATCAGTTGCAGGCAGAAGATATGAGGAAAGTGTGGGACTAATGAATTTGTCGAATGAGACAATGGACCAAGTCAAGACAACATGGAATGAAGGGAAAGAGGAGATATGGGTTAAGAACAAGTATAAAATACATGTTTTGATTCCCTTAATGTGTTCATGATTCCTTTATGGTAACATAATCTTTACCTAGGGTGTCTAATGTAGGAACATCCTAGGATCCTTGGAAATCCTTCTCAACCAAAAATATGTTTTCTATTGTTCTTTAGATTGTTAGGAGACTGCTTGTTGAAACACTATTTTTCTCTGTTGCTTGGGTTCTATCACTTAGGCATGCTTTGTTTTCTATTTCTTAGGTTCTGTCACTCGGGCATGCTTGGTTTTCTGTTGCTTGGGCTCCTATCACTCAGGCATGCTTATTCTAGGTTCATTTTCTGATGCTCAGGTTTTTCTTTTGTTGCTCGGTGATTCTTGGCCCGATTTAATTTGTTGTTCGGTCATCCTTTGACTGATTTGTTTATTTGGAAGTTGAAGGTGGTGGCCAACTTCTGCATTTAATTTTGATTGTGGCATTTATGGTGGATCTCCCATTGGGGATTGTGTGGACCTAAATCTAGGTCGGGGGTTTCTCCAATGATTTTTTTTGTAGGCCGACCTATTGTTTTTTGTTTTGTATTTAATTTGTATCTTGTTCTTAGCTTAGGGCATCAGATTGAGATTAGAGTTAGGAAGGTAGATCAAGTGTTGGATATGAGAATTTAGATCATGAATGTATGTTTTGCAGAAGAACTATATTAGGTCTTAAATCTATCTTTATAATTGGCTATAACCGGGAAGGCCTTACAGCCTGACATGTTGAATTTAATTGATTTTTTATGAGATATTATATAACTGAAATGTTGATTATATTTGTGTATATCTGGTTGTTTTCGCTAATGTGGTTTTTTACTGCAAGTTTGGAAAATTCTTCAATGGATCCTCCATCCTTGACTACATCACTTATTCATATTACAACACATCTTATAATTTTCCTTAATATTAAAAATGTTGTGCATTATCCCTCCCTTTTCCTATTATGTTTCTCTACTCTGTGTAGTTTTAGTTTCTTACCTTTTTAATGGCTTTTTTTTTTGCTTAGTGTTAGGATTTCATTTACAATCTTTATTTGTGAGCTATATAATAGTCTTGTTTCCTTTCCTTTATGCTTAGGGAAAGGGTTCTCCCTCTAATCTCCTATCCTTCCTAAGAAACCACTTTCTTTTAATGGAGTATAACTAGTTTATCATTTCATGTCCTTCATTGCACAGAATTGTATGTTTTGCTCAGGGGCTTTCTTTTTTTATAATAGGTGTGTATCCTTGATTACAACCTCTTCCTTTCTTGAAAGTACATCTATCATAAAATAATTCTTCAATTGGGACTCAAAAGTGTGTTATCCATCATCAAGAATCCCTTTATCTATCGACGGGGAGGGTAGAAAATATTTGTCTCCTTCCCCTCTTTTGATCAATGATGTTAATTTTGTTCAAACACTCCTCTTGGGGGTAGATGTCTTTGAGAAAATACATCTTTATCCTCCCTCTTGTGCATCCCTCAAAAGTATCCCTTTACACTTGTTTCAAGATATCTTTGTACAACAATCTCTTCCTTGCCTCAAAAGAGTTATGCCTCTTTGATAGGGTTGTGTGTACAGTTTTTTCTTAAAGGACATATCCTTGGTTTTGAAGGTGTGTATCCTTATTCTTCCTTTCCTTGATATTCAATCATAGCTCTACTTGTCATCTTAAGGAGGGGTCATATCTATTTCCTCCTTATTTCAAATTTAGTATATTTCCTTGGATACAATGCTTTCCTTAGTTATCCTACACATATATTAGAATATTCACATGGATATAATTCTTTTCTTGGTTATCCTTTGCATTGTTAAGTAGATTTCATTGCATACAATGGTCTTCTTGATTATCCTTTCACACCATTTTTAGCATATTTCCTTCGATACAATGATTTCCTTGGATATTATTTGCACCATTTTTAGTGGATTTTCTTGGATACAATGCCTCCCTTCATTATCCTTTTTCATTTTTTTAGAATAGTTTCCTCACATACAATGTTTTTCTTAGTTATCCTCAAAATTAATTGACTAGCATAATACAACTTGCTAGACCATCTATTGGTTCTTCCAACTTATTACCTAGAGTTCCTATGAATTAGCTAGATTCAATCTACATACACCGTGATTCAGTGCCCAACAAAAAAAGATTTAACCAAGGTTAAATATTTTTATCTTCTATCTTTAAAAAACCAAGGCAGGTGATCCTAACAATGGCTACAGATTTATAGAAAGTTTACACAAACATTGTATTTTCAATAGATAACTCCCAATGAAATGTACCAAGGAAATATGGAATGGCTTCAAATTTAGTTATACTCTTGGTAATATATCTTTCAATTTAGCAATTGGGGATATAAACTAACCTATATCTCCTCTTAAAATATAAAATTAAAGAGATTTTGATTTTGAATGATCTTTTAAAATGCATCAATCCTTGCAACAAATCAGTTCCTATTCTTGGGCTATGGAATCAAATATGATACTATAAAAGAAATCCTATTAGCAAATAAATTTCAACCACTAGACTTAAAATATGTTAATGCCTTAAATTAACAAATCTACTCGTGTAATCACAAATCTCTACTTATAGATCCAAATTATTTACTCTAAATCACTTTATCTAAATAAATTAATTTAATTCTCTCCTTGAAAGAGAATCATTAACAAACAAAGTGATCACAAGGAAGTTGTAATGGAAAATTCAAATATCCAATTGGTAAGTTTGGATGGTCATTAATGTCAACATGTCTGTTAAGCAATTTTTTTAGAGGAAAAGTATGTTCAAATGGATGGTGAGGAACAGTTACTAAGGATGAGGATTCGTGCACCTCATGGGATGATGTAGAAGTCATTTATTAGATCCATGTCAATTTTCATGTGTGGAAATGATGACTTGAGTGAGTTATGAGATCACGGATGGTGATTTGCTACTTTAGTGACTTTTAGTATAATAGAGTTGCAGAGATTAATTTTGCACATCTACAACAGATTGAGATCTTTGGTTTGGTGTTGTGTGTTCCATTCAAAGGGTTTATGATTTTGAAAGTCTGTAAGTTATTTTCAAGTGTTACAGAGGAAGGTGATAGTTTTCTTGGGGGTATAACATAAAATGATGAAAAATCCATTAGCTGGGATTGATTTGATTATTTGTTTGAAATTCATGATGCATATGGATATTCTTGGATTATGTGCCTACTGAGTTGGAAATTCAAATTGACTGTGGTGATCAAGTTTGGAGGATTTCTTTGGTTGGTGTTAATTTTTCTTATGTTCTTGGCTGACTTGATCACTAAAACATTTTATGGGTGATCGGTAAAATGTTTTGTGGAAGCATTATGATCTTGAGGTGGTTAGGAAGGGTCTAAGTTATCTTTCGTCAACATGCTTTGATCAAGATCATTGATTTTGGCGCAGTATGATGAAATTTTAAAGTTAGGTTTTTGTTGACATGTTCTTGATAAAAGGTTTGATGAATTAGGGCAAAGTGTGTAGTTGTGCAAGAGAAGGATTGATCGTGGACACCATGGATTGATTTTGAAGTAGTTGTGCACATCTAGTGAAGTTTGAACTTTTAATCTAAAGGAGTTAGAGAGAATTGAAAAAAATATATGATTGTACTTTAATGAAACTGACAAAGGCATAATTAGATGCTACCATATAGTTCAAAAATTCATCACATTGTAGTTTAATTTGTGTTTTCAAGCTAGTAATTCTTCCTTAGGTTTAGAGCCCAAGGTAGTTTGAGTAGTGAGATCTAGGCAATGTGCCTAAATGCATGTGCATTCCTCATTTGTAATAAGCTTATACTTCTAACAAGGTATTAGTCTTATTGTAGGCTCAAGCCCCACCATGGTTTTCACCTTGATTTGGGTTTCCATAATTAAAATCCTTGTGTTATGTGTTGTGGATGTTTTTTTATTTGTGAATACATGCTTATTTCATTCTAAATCAGAGGTAAGGGTTTTATGCATAAGGGATTCAAGGTTTAAGGGTTTTAAAGAGTTAGAGGTTTTGGAGCAACTGATTCNTTCCCCCCCCCCCCCCCCCCGCTTAATTGCTTGTTGTTTTATTTTCTACACATCCTTGATGTATTAAATTCATATAATTTGGAACACACAATTTGGGGATAACTTCATAATATTATCATTGACATTGCAAACTAGATAATAATTGCTTATAGAATCAAACTAATACAATCTACATACCTTGTATGTGACTCAAACTAAAAATGTTCTATTTTAAATGCTCAACATAGTATTTCAAAAACCTTTAAAATGAAAAAATAAAGAAAATTAATTAATATAAGAGAAAGGCCTAGAACTAAATCTGAACTTGACACTTGACACCATCTTGTTCTTCTATTTGAATAGTAAATGATTGAATGATCATAACTAAGGATAGTGTTGAATCCATCTTTCCATATTTTTGTGTGGTTTCTTAGAAGTTAGTGAAGGAAAGATGTATGTAGAAAAACCTTAGACCTATTCCAATTTTTTGTTATCCATTTGGTGAAAATTGATGCAAGTTGTGTTGTAGCTTTCCTAAAAGATCAATGAATGACAATCTAGGTAAGAGTATAGAAATTTGTGTCTAACCAATTCAAACTTGGTTGTCAAGTTCATAGTATATATGGGAGGTGGATTATAAATGACCTAAAGGATTAACCCAAGGGTTTATACATCACATTGTATTGTATGTTTCCTTTTCCATAAAAAAAGGTCAGTCCTAAGTGTGTCATGATTCGAACCTTTCTTCGAGTTTTGAAGTTTTTGTTGGCAATTGTAAAGGAACTTGTTTAGTGTTCAAAATCCCATAGAATATTCCCTAAACCTATTGATAAAATTTCCAAGGTATTATGTCTATGAAAAATTTGAGTGGTCCTATGCATAGAGAGTGGTCAAAAACCAATAAGGCCTAGTACACCAATAATGATTTGAATGGGTATTTGAATACCTTATTCTAATCAATATATACTAAGGCCCACAATATCAATCATGATCTATCAACTATGTCTATCAAAAATGACTTTCTACCTAGGGAGAGACTCCTATGAGCCTCTTCTCTCTTGGTCCTCTTGGTCTCTACCTTGTCCAAAAGATGAATCCCCTCATGTCTACTTGTCCTAGGTGGTCTCCTCATTCCCAACACTCTCTCTCTCTACTATGCCCCCTTTGGGAGTGTGTCCTACTAGAAGAGCCCCTATAGGTCAGTGCCTACTGGTCTCATAGTATGTCTCTCTCATACATTTCTTTCCAGTACCTCTTCTCCTCCTGAGCATATGCTAACATTGTTTCTATATTGCATACACTGACATCTATGATACTTATAATAAATGTTTTCATGTCCTCCTCTTCTCTTTTCACTCTGGAAAAATTGTATCTTGAGAGGCTCTGAGTGCATCCCTCTTTACTATCAATTTATCCATCTCTGTTGTGAGATTTTCCCATGTGGTATCCCAAACTTCTCTCTCTTCCTAATTTCCCACTATATGCCTCATTGGATATGCAATGTGTTTCCTCTGATATTATTTCTCCTCTCAAAGTGTTTTCTTGTGGAATGTCCTCCTCTTCTCTTTGCACTCTGGAAAAATTGTATGTTGAGAGGCTTTGAGTGCATCCCTCTTTACTGTCAATCTATCCATCTCTGCTATGAGATTTTCCCACGTGCTATCCCAAACTTCTCTCTCTCTTCCTAATTTCCTACTATATGCCTCATCGGATATGCGATGTGTTTCCTCTGATATTATTTCTCCTCTGAAAGTGTTTTCTTGTGGAATTTCCTCCACCTCATCGCCCACAGCTATATCCTGCATTAGCATATCCTTGGATGCATGTATATCTTGATCATCTAGTGGAGCCTCTCTATCCTCCTCCACCTATATAGGCATGGCATCATGACCTCCTTCTTCATCCTCATCCTCATCTTCCATCTCCTCATCCTCATCATCCTCCACCTCTACACTTCTATCATCCTCCTCCTCTACCCTTAAGTTTTTTGGTTCTACTCTTGGAACTGGTATGTTTGGATCTATTAATGGTATCATCCTATGCCTAGAAAACCACCTTTCATAATCTAGTGTGGTTCATGCATCTATAACCTTTGGTCCTTCTCCCCACTATCTTAGTTGTAACTCTACAAACTCTAAATATGTCATTGTGGCCTGATGAGTGTACCCCATGTCCTGATCTCACCTTTTGAGTAGGTGAATAGTGTCATGAATGTCATCACACCATGTCTCTCTCCAAACTATCTACATACCCTCTTTGGTAGTTGGAGCTCAATAACCACATGTCCAATAATGGTGCATTCGATCAAGTATCTCTCATGTCAGATATAACACAATTACTCCTTTTCATCATCCCATCTAGGAAAATCTAAGTATGCTCTCCATATGAAGTCCCTAAGTGTATCAAGCTCATGTCTCTAGTATTGCATGTATCCTAATGGCCCCTGTGAGAGTGCTCTAGCATAACAATACACATGGTATATCTAGTATAACACTCATATTTTCAATAGGACAAACCACAACTATGTGCTTAAATGCCTAATCCTATGAAAGTATAATCCCACTACTGATAGATAACCTAACTTTGTATGTTGCATGATGTAGATGGTAATATTTCATAACCAATATTCATAGTTCCCATAAAAAAATTGTCACATCCATGATCATCCTCTCTAACACTCTACACCATCCAATAGGGAGCTTGTGCTTGCATCTATTCAGTGCTAATAATCCTACAATCACTATAAAAATCACTACCACTAGCCTCCCATGTTATCCCACTACTATCACCCATTGGATATCGTAGTCTCTAATTTATGCAGTCAAGCACATATAATCCCCAATGGAGACGTCGAATCCTTTCAAAATTTATCAACATAGCGGAAAACAACAATACATAATCAACAACAACATGAATTTCTTCCAAATAATATCTTTATTAATCAGAATGTCATCATACATGTCAGGTTGTAAGGCCTTCCTAGTTTTGACCACATACAATGAAAACCAATCAACAAAACCTAGATTTGCTATCAAATCTACCCAATCCCACAAGATAATCTAGCTACTAGATAATCAACCTTTTCCTCACTTCTTATCTCCCCCCAAAATACATCACAACTCTAGATTTATAAAAAACCAACAACACGTCGGCCTCAAAAAACCATTACAACCTCCAAGGCAAATGAGTCTGACCAGTCAGCTTCAAATCACAAAACAAATACAACAAATAAATTATTTGCATCAAGCGATCCAAAAACCAAGTCGGCCACACATAGAACCACCTCAAGATCCATGCCATTTAGCTCCAATGACCACAACCTCAATCAATTGATTGGTTAACTCCAAGAACCAAGGTCATGAAGAACAACAACAACCGATAGAGAAACAAAAATATCTTGCAAACTATTCCAAAAGAAGAAGCACTGTCATAGACATAGTATTAATAAACAAAAGGGAACAAACCCTTTTGACCACTCCTATCCAACATCTCTATAGATTGACCTCTCACCAAATCTCGTAAGATTGTCTGGAACCAAAAACTCCTTCATACACCCCGTCACAAAATTCAACATGACTTACACATGGTAACTCCAAATGAGTCATGGTCATAGGAAAAGATTCCTAATGATCCCATAAACAAGATATCATGACTGCACCTTTTGAAGATTCACATAACTCAACCAAACCAACAATCACTCAGCCAGTGACTAAGAATAGAAAATAACCACAAAACTGGCAACAAGAATCCACCAGAACACCAATTTTTTTTGGATGATGCAAGATTACCAAGGAACCATGATGCTCCTACATCAGACACCTGGGGTACAACAAATATTTTCCATGAGAATAGGTCATGAAAATCTAGAAGAAAAAGGGACAGTAATCCCATACTCATTCTTCACCCACAACTCTTATTTGCCTGCAACCTGACTTACCTTCGTCCTATTATCAACCAGGCCCAACTTACCAACAGACCCAACCTTAAACTCACTTTTCAGGTCATACCTTCTGCAAACACTCAAATTCTTCATCTCCTTCTCCTCATCCATCAAAGGAAGAAAATTACACCTCTTACCATCCTTCCTAATGGTCATCACATTACTTCTACAATCATGAACAACCTCTCTGTCATATTTCTAAGGCCTGCCAAGTAAAACATGACAAGCACTCATCTCCACTATGTCACATAATAATGTATCCCTATAAGAACCAATGCAAAAACTCACCATTCATTTCTCCCTTACCTCCACCATATGATCATCATGTAACCAACCAATTCCATAAATACTTAGATGCTTAAGCCTCTTCAAACCAAGCTTCTGCACTATCTCTTCATAAACCATGTTATCAGTGCTACCACCATCAACTATTACCTTACAATATTTACCTCTAACCTTACATCTAGTTCTAAACAAACTTTTCATTTGACAAGGTTCCGATTTCCTCTTATTCACTAGCAATCTTTAGAGCATAAGAGCTTCACCAGTTTTAGGGGCATTGTCAGCTTCACCAGCAAATGATCCACCTTCTTCACTTACACTCAAGCCACTCTCTTGTCTTCCTTACACTAAAATTCCCTATGGCCTTTCAAACCACACTTAAAGAAAGTACCCTTAAATTCTTTACCACCATTACCTCCCTTAGGTGCAACCGGTTTAACTTCTATCTCAACTAGTTGCTTATCCTTATCACCACTAGAAGTTTGCTTCTCCTTTCCTCTAGATTTATTAAATCATTTTCTATTTAACTTATCTTCTTCTTTCATAGCATATTGATAAGCCTCTTCAACCGATCCAATCTTCAACATACCTAGCTCATTTTGGATATTAACCTCAAGCCATTCACATACCTAGCCACCTTTTCCTTAGAAATCCCTCTATGACCAGATCTAATGGTTACCTTATAATACTCTTTAGTATAATCCTTTGCACTCATATCCTTTTGCTTCAGGTTTGCAACCTCTTGAAAAAATCTATTTCATAGTCCTCAGGTATGAATTTAGCTTTCAACTTTGCAACCATCAACCTCCATCAAGTGATCTTCATTTCTCCTTCTTCCTCTCTATATTTTTACAATTCTTTCCACCATAAATTTGCATGTCCTTTCACCTTCATTTGTGCTAACCTAACCTCCCCAGGATCTTGGATATCTTCTAACTCAAAGTAATCTTCCATCTCACCTATCCAATCAATCAGGTCCTCTAGATTCAATGTACCTGAGAAATTAGATACTTCCAACTTATATCTAGCATGGAGTATTTCCATAGGTCTTTCCAACCAGTCATATCCATCACTCTTAATAGATCTAGAAACATCTGTAAGTATAAATCCTTTTTTAGCTTCTTCAAAATCATCATTAGATCTAGGATTACGGTGCAATCTAGCAACATTAGTCCTAATTCCTTCCATAACCTCATTCCTCAAACCAGTCGTCTCATTCCTAATCTCTGCCTAAAGATCTTCCTTTATATGCTCATACAACCTAGGGTTTATTCTCCTTAGTGACATCCTTCAAGATCTAAGGTGTAACTACCTCAAATCAATGATCTAATTCACCAAGATAATACCAAAACCCTAACAAAACCCTAGTTCTGAAGAACAACTCAACAAGTAACAACAAATATTCTTTCTAGCCACCTTGTAAAAATCCTTCATTGATGTGATGCAGGTCCAATTTCTTCCACCTCTCAACAATGCCACCATATTTCTACAAGTCAAGAACTTTAGATCAAAGCCACCACAAGATCAAAACCTTGCTCTTATACTTTATGATGTAGTCAAGGATAGAGAATCCCCAATGGAGATGTCAAACCCTTACAACAATTATCAACACAACGAAAAAAAATAAGACACAATAAAAAACAACATGAATTAATTCCAAACAATAGCTTTATTACTCATAATTTCATCATATATGTCAAGTTGTAAGGTCTTCCCAATTTTGGCAACATACAATGAAAACCAGTCAAAAAGACCTAGATCTGCTATCAGATCTACCCAAGCCCACAATTTGATTGAACTACTAGCTACTCAAGATTTTCCCCACTTCTTAGCTCCTCCAAGAATACATCATAACTCTATATTTATACAAAACCAACAACAGGTCAGCCTCAACTAACCAATACAACCTCCAAGGAAAATGAGTCAGACCGGTCAGCCTCAAATCACATTAAAAATATAACAAATAAATTATTTGCATTGAGAAATCCAACAACCAAGTCAGACACACATAGAACCACATCAAGATTCACACCATTCAGCTCCAACAATCTGAACAATGATCACAACCTCAATCAATCAACCGGTTAACTAAAAGAACTAGTGTCATGAAGAAGAATAACAACTAATAGAGAACCAGCAGTATCTCACAAACTAATCCACATGAAGAAGCGATATCATAGAAATAGTATCTATGAACAACAAGGAACAAACCCTTTTGACCTCTCCTATCCAACATCTCTACAGATTGATCGCTCACCAAATCTCAGAAAACTATCTGGAGCCAGAAACGCCTTCATACATCCAGTCACAGAATTCAATATAACTTATGCACGACAACTCCAAATGAGTAGTGATTGTGGGAAAAGCTTCCTAATGATCCCATGAACAACATATGATGACCTCACCTTATAAATATTCATAGAACTCAATCAAACCAAAAATTACTCAGCCAGTGACCAAGAATAGAAAATAACCACAAAACTAGCAACAAGAATCCACCAGAACACCAAATGTTTTTGGATGATGCAAGATTACCAAGGATCCAAGATTCTCTTTCATCACTAATGTCTAGCACTGAATTATGATAGTCAAAACAATATTCTCAAATCAGCTCTCATTGTTGATGGCTCATATATTGCTAACTCACCATGGATAGGAATTCTCAAAATGTGTCAGACATCCTCTAGAGTAATGGTTGCCTCTCCAGTAGGTAAATGAAATGAACTCATATCTAAGTGCCATATCTCTACCAATATAGTAATAAATCCTTTGTTTTCCCTAATCTCAAGAATATATGTGATGTAATGTATACCTAATACTAATAAGATGTCCCTCTCATGCCCACTCATTCTGTGTCCTAGACCCATACATGTCAGCCTACTCTCATGTGTATATAATAGGGCAAGCTCAACCGACATATAACAAGGGATACATGTGTCAACTTTATGTTACCTACTATTGATTTTGACCAAGTTTGACTAGTTTGACCAATTATTGGCCAATTTTATTGCTTTGACCTAGTTTTGACCTTGTTTAAACCATTTTGAAGCACTTTTGACAGAGTTTGAGCAAGTTTGATTACCTCATTATTTAACCACAACACATTTTGACCAAGTGCGGCCAAGGGCACACTTGGACATGATTCCTACATAGTTGGCCTCCCAAGTATATCCAAGGGTGCACTTGGACACATTTTGTGCACAATTGGGCATTCCTAGCACAATGTGGTCCCTTTGACTTAGTTTGAGCCCTAAAATGGACCCTAAACTACCTATAAAAGTGTGAAACAAATATGTAATAACTAAGAGGGTTATATGTACATACCTTTTCCCCTACACCC
The DNA here is from genome assembly GCA_018584345.1 of Thuja plicata. Taxonomy (NCBI): domain Eukaryota; kingdom Viridiplantae; phylum Streptophyta; class Pinopsida; order Cupressales; family Cupressaceae; genus Thuja; species Thuja plicata. Next base: position 1,299,249 of record MU223294.1, read on the forward strand.
TCTAATCTTTGATAGCTTCTCATGGGCTCACCATGATGATCCTACATTAGTGTTTGCTTCATTCTCCTAGCTCGAGAGATCCAAATCTTCCAAATGAGAGAAAATAAGTCTTTTCCCCTCTCCAATGCCTTTTATAGACCTTTTTCTACCTAGATGAACATGCACCTTTTGGGTTTTGTATTGGTCATGATGCTTTTTCCACTCTGGGCTTCATAACTTTTGTATACAACCTTTATTTTTTATTTGTTTGTCATTGTGGATCTGTCTTGCTGTTGTCGACAAATTGACCTATCCCTTGCATTTTTTGGTTAGTTTTTTTGAGGGGGCACCCTTATACCGTGTCATTTCTAGGGTAAGTTTTTAAGCTATTTATCATGATTTTCTTTGACACAGTACTCATAATTACATTATATCAAAGAGGGGCAAAATGTAGACACTCAAATTTGGTTAACACCTACGATGCCATTTTCGCATTATGATTGAAACATCACTTTTCACTCTAGTTATTCCTTCTATGTTGGGCATATGGTCTTTATCATATGTTGACATTGCATCTTTCATTATTAATTAAATATTGAAATTTGTTTAATTAATTATTAGAATTTCTCCTTAATTTGCATCATAACCCTAACTACTTTGACCAATTTGATTGTGTTCAAAATCATTATCAAAACCTATTGAATCAATTCAAATTCCTATCAATATCTTTAAAATCAATTCAAAACCCTATCAAACCTATCAAAATCATTTTAAAACCTTTTCAATATCATCAAAATCAGTTCAACTTGTTGACATCGATTCAAATCCTTTTCAACTTATCAAAAGCATCAAAATAATCCCAATTGTTTATTGACATCATCAAAATCATTCTTTCATCTCATCAAATTCTTCAATTTGGTCAAATCAACTAATTTGCCCTTCTCGAGGGTAAATAACCCTTAATTTATCTATAACCCCATGTCTTGATAAATAAATGTCCTTTATTTATCCCTTTCTCCTAACTCACATAATTAATTAATGTCGCATTAATTAATTGACTAACTTTTGATTTACAAGATTTATTAATTCCTAAAACCTAAATACTAATTTATGGGAATAAATGAATTTTCAAATTCACAAAGTCCCTTCCTTTTTCCACATGGGATGAAATTCCTACTAATTAGCCTGCATCTCCTATTTTGTAGAAACCACCTTCCCTTCCACTTTTCCACTAACTTGGCTCACCTTTACCTTCCATTCTTCCCTCATTTTGTGCATTTATTTATGCATACCAAATTGTGCAATCAATGTTGTCATAATTTGTCATAATTATTACACCTTCCCAATTGCATTCCCATTTTCCAATTTTGAAACTTTGATTTCAACTCTATAAATTGGCTTCTTTTCTCTCATTTCAACTAACCGTCATCTTTTGAATCTTCTTTCCATTATCGTCAAAATGATTTCATGGCTAAGTGTGTTTTCATGGGAGCTACACCAATCCAATTGGAGAAGAAAGAAAGGAATTAGAGTAATGTTGAAAGGGAGTGTCTGATTAATTGTTTTCATGTTTATGCACTTTCATTTCAATCGCTTTAATTATAGGTTAGGATGTTGTTTGTATGATTCTACGGCTTGATGGTTTATCTTAGCATGCATAATTCCCGATTTACTAATCTTACACCTTCTTCATTTTATTTCTCTCATCCATCTTCTTCATTTCATTTCATTTTCCTTTATTTCATTTCTTTCATCCATTTTATTCATTTCATATATTTTCCCTCACCTTCATACCTCCTTTCATTAGCTATTTATTTCATCATATTTTCATCATTCTCACTCTTCTTCCTTATCTTGGAGATTAATAACTTTCTTTATCCAATTGATACATGCCTCTTAATTTCAATTTCAAATTAATCAACTTGCTTCTTAGTATATAATCCCATTTCACCCTGATAAATCAATCAATTATTGTACCAACTTATATTGTGCTTGCATCAATCTTAGTCCACTTAATCAGCTTATTGACTTGTCTATATTGATCATTTCCATCAATTGTTCAATTACGCTTATCTATTATGCATTTTCATTTAATGTACATCTCAACTTAATCACTTGTACAATATCAATCATCAAATATTTTCCCCATAATTTATCAATGGATCAATCTCATCACACTTTTTATGATCAATCTCTTGAGGGGGCATATCATATTTATCATCATCCTTACCAAGATATCATTGGGGCATATGTCATTCAATCAATTTTTCTTTGAGACAACATGATAAGGTGCATTTTCTCAAACAGGGGAATAATGTAGACACATAAAAATATCTTTATAATTAATCTCAATTCTTCTATTTATTAAGTTGGTATTATTATCCATTTAATTAATTCATCATCATTATTCTTTACTATCATCATATTATTTATATGATTCATTAAATTCATTTATATTTTAATCATCTTATTTAATGGATCCCTTATCTACCTAGACCCATCTTATTCCTAACCTCTACCATGTTACAAAATTATGCATTTATTTTTGGAATATTGGCATAATTGGATGTGTTTTCCTTGATGTCAACATATCAGAGCAATCATAGGACTTGATCATAAGATCTATTTGTTTTTTTCTAACTTAACTATTGCAGGTTAGATACTGGAACATGATGTTCAAAGGTTCAATGAGAATTGAATATTATAGATATGAGTTCATGCTCGTGGGAGATTGTTGAAGAAGGTTAGTACTTAGTTCACTCCAAGTTTTAGAGGATATCATGAAGATTTGAGCATGATTCAAGGTTAGAATTGGTTACTGCCAGACAGGGTGATAGACAATGTTGATAGGAAGATAGAAAGAGGTTCAGTGTGCACAATAGAGTTAGAATTTCATGGAGAAAACCTAGGAGTATGTTTGGGACATACTTAGGTGTCTTCAATTCAGAATGTTTGTACTTCAGAGGTCCACATGGCATATTTTTATTATCTCAGAGACTTGTTAACACTATTCCTCGAGTTTGGTGAAAAGGGGATAGAAAATCCAATGGTTGTAGTGGATTTGTGGATTGAGTGTTTATCATGATTCTATTGGATGTTCTTGAAGTATGTGCTTGATGAGTTGGTGATACACGAGGATCACAAGGATTATATTGGTGGAATTTTTAGTCATTAATAATATTTTTATTATTATATTTTGTTCTTGGCCAACTTAGTTGGTGAATTGTGTTGCATATGTGCTAAATAGTGAAACATGGGAGATTTATGACCTCAAGTTGGTTGATATAGGTTGTGCCTATGATTTGATAGTTAGAGATGGATTTAAAACATGAGATTTGGCACGTTGATTTGTGTAACCACCCTAATTTGGTCTGCTCTCACCATAGACCCTATTTTCCCTAAGTGTGATCATACCCCTAATTATGTCATGACAATTCTTCAATAAATTGACATAATTCATTTAAATCAAATTTAATCTCCTAAGTGATCTTATCACTAAATTAAATTAATTGACTTAGCCAATTAAATCAAATCAAATCAATTAAATCAAATACATGGCTAAAGTAATTAATTAAAAGGAATTAAAAAAATCCTAATTACAACTCCTTATTTGCAAAAGGGAAAGTCAATTCCCTAGCCAATGAGAGTTAAATCATTTGGATCACCAAAGATTCAATCTCCACCTCTCTTCAACTTTCAATCCTAACCTCTCATTCCTCAAATTCTTCTATAAATGGAATGAATTTTGAGCTCAATGGGTCCCTAATCATACAAGTTGGAAAGTATCCTTATGTTGCCCATAATCTTATAATTTGAAAGCATCCTTATGCTGCCCCTAATTCCTTAATTGTTTAAAACATTCTTATGTTCCCCTGATCTTAGAATTCATATTGCAAACTTATGCTACTCATATTCTTAGAGATTTCTATTGTATTTTAGCTCAACTTTCATAGAAATTATCATAATCTTTCATTTGGAGATTTAAAATGAACTTTTCTTTAGCATTTTAGTTTAAATCCTTTAAATCTTCCATTCTAATCATGAATGTGTCACCGATTAATGCATAATCTAAGGGAAATTTATAGCATTCTTCAAACTCTTCTTAGATAGGGAGCAATCTGTCAAATTTAGTGATATTTGTGTATTTTTCCCTTGATTTACATTTTTATTTCACTAATGCAATGACATATTGAAGTGTTGTGTTGCAGCTAGCAGATCCACAAAATACACACACATTTCTGGCACCCACCATGGGGAAAATCCTCAGATTTTACCTAATTTTCTAATTATTTTTTACTGATTTTGGTTCTTTGTTTCCAGGTCCAGAGTCGCCTTTTGTTGATTCAAGCTCGCATTCAGGAAATCACGTCACATTCAAGAAATCAAATCGCATCATGGGTTTCTAAACTCGCATTTGGTGATTTCTACATCGCATCTGGTAAAGGATCATATCTGGTAAGATTTGGTTTTGCCTTTTGTGCAAAGCATTGCATTCAGGAAAGGGCCTTGCATACAGGATATTTAGGCTCGCATCTAGGAAAGGCAATCGCATCTGATTATTTAATTTGCAAATTGAAATGTCTAACCACTAATCTTGTGATCTTGTCTATTTTTGTCATTTAAACAACTTAACTATTGATTGTAGGTTGTTGTCAGAGCCTTTTTTCTCAAAAAGGTGGAAAGTAACTACTAACTTTTGGTTTGCAGGTTGTAGGATTCTCCAATTTGATTTCATTTGTTTAAAGCTTTAAAACTAAGTAAATTTTCCAATCACTTACTAAATTGACTAGAAGATTATGCTCTTTTCCTTTAAGGAAAATCAGAACCTCAAAATTAATTTAGGATTTGAGAAGAATTTGGGGAAAAATTGAACAAGAAAATTCACATTATATAATTCTTTTTGGGACAGTAATTGAACAATCAAAGCATTAAATCTTGTGGTTAAATGAATAAGCACATTGTATAATTATTTTTTGGGATAGTAATTCAACAATCAAAGCATTAAATCTTGTGGAAAAATTGAACATAGAAAATTCCATTGTCTAAATTTGGGAAAAGTAAATGAACAAGCAAATCACCTAATTTGCAGAAATTGAACAACACAAATTTTATTTTCAAATGCTTTGTGCTTTCTTAAAATAGGACTTTAAAGTCAAACTTAAGCTTACTACTTAGTCTCACTAGAGGATTTTCTCTTCTTTCCAAGTGGAGGAATCAAAGACTCATCATGGGAGATTGATTTTTGAGTGAAGTAGTTTGAGGAAATGAACTTTTTTGGTGTGTTTTTGGGATAAAACGACATGGAATAAGAGAGTATGCTCTTCTTCTTTTGAAGAATTAGATATCTAGACTCGTAAGCTCACCAATCCTTTTCATTTCTTTCAAAAACATTAGAGGGCCTATCGGTTGAGGACAAAATCTCCCAGGATGACCCAAGTGAGGACAAGTTTAAGCCAACCCTTCCAACTCACCATAATCAATATGCTTCATTGTAGGCCAAAGCCTCGAAAGACGTAATCAGTTTTGTTCCTAGAATTTTGACATCATTCCTTGAACATGCTTGAGTGTGTGTAGAGTGGAGCCGCTTGAATCTTGCTTGCGAGACTACACACATTTGAGTACTCATACAACTATACGCCTCAATTTTGCCTTGTGCAATTCTATGGGAGATGGTTCCAAATGAATACCCCAACATAATAAACACTTGTAGTCAAATTACCCGATTTATCTCTGAAAGGGTGATAATCTATGTGCAAGGAAAATAGTAATTGCCCCAAGATACTTGTCATTGTGTGCCCTCACTTGTGTTTCAAGTCAGCTAATATGACATCATGACTGGAGTCATTGTGTGCTTGGTGATGGCCATATTCTAATTAGCATGTGAGTGTGTACCTGAGTGTATGAGAAAATATTTTAATTCTATGCTTAGAAACTAGGGAATAGGGAAAGTGTTTGATCACCCTTAACAAAACAACATTGCTTGATGTGTCCAAAAAAATCATTAAAAAGATAACTCTAAAAACAAGAAATAATTTTCATTCCCTGACATACATGTTGTTTACAACTCACTAGAAAAGTCTTAGAAAACCTCTGTTGTCAGACAAATTTCACGCATTTCAGGACAAATTTGATGAAAATTTTAGAAACATCAGAGGCGCATTTTTGGTATGTCTTAGCTTGCATCTAGTTTCACTAGCTCGCATCTAGGGTATTGCATCAATTTTGGTCATTCTTGGCTCACTTTCAGGGAACTTGCTCACATCCAGGGAATCAGAGCTCACATCTAGTAAAACACAAGCTTGCATCTGGCATATCAAACCTCGCATTTAGAGAGTTGCAGCTCAGATAGTAGGCCCTTATCCACATGTTTCACAGAGAAATTTAGTACTTTTGGATACCCTTTTGGATCTTCAGTCTGGTCCTACTGCACTTGATGGTCCACCTATTTTTGTTTCACAACTTTCTTAGGAGTCTACCTTGCATGTCCTCTTGGACTCTCATAATTGTGTTAGAAACACTGAGAGGGGGGGTGAATCAGTGTTTGTCTATTTATTATATTTCAGCAACTTTAAACATAAATCAAATATATATCAATTGAAGCTTAACACATGAACACATAACACATGATATGATTACGAGGAAACCTTGATTAGAGGAAAACCTCAGTGGGAATTAGTACCCACAATTATTGCACTACTATAATGAACCTGTTAAAGTTTATTTACCCTTTTAGGAGCGGTCTTTACAATGCAAGTACAATGACCTGGTTAAGGGTCCGACCCTGTTAGGAGTCTTTTACAAATAACCTTGTTAGGGGTGAGGACTCACTATCCAAAAATCTCACTGCTCAATAGGATGAAGGCTACAACCTCCTTGATAGTAGATATACACTATATCCAAAAGTGAACTCATGTATGTGACACAATTGTCTGATCAGTTCTAGTTATGCACTGATGCTCTTATTCTCTGAAAGAGATTTATCTCATTTTGACATCTTATACTATTCTTCTATATCTCTGCTCTACATATTTTTTTGACACACACTAATACAAAATTATATGTTATATATATATATATATATATATATATATATATATATATGTTCATGCCTGAATAGACGTGACTAGAAACAAGATCTTAGTCAGCCCAAAAACAATATACACAATGCTTCCAAACTAATTGGCTTAAGTGTGATTATATAAGTGATTGAAACATGATTACAAACATAATATAATAGGCACATATCCTTTACAAAAAAAAATGTTATACGCTGATCCAAAACTGAGGTTGGCTCTCTATTCTATTTCCTGAACTGCTAGAGGTACTTCAACTTGTTGTAACTTATCTGTACTATCTTATCTGATCATGCATGTCTAGGGTAATAAAAAAAAACATATCATGGAGCTTAATTTTGAAGGCACTTAGTCTAAATCGGTCATACACATGTGCGTTGGTGCTCTGATCATCTGTATATCTTTGTTTTGTCCTGTCTTCTATACTTAGTCAATTTTCATTTCAAAGTTTTTTGTCAAAAATTCATATGAATTTGTTGCCATAATGATAACAAAAAATAATTCATATTATCCATGGGAGTCAACTTGCCAACAATCTCCCCCTTTGTCATTAATGGCAACAAAGGAATGTGGCAAAGTTGCTCAAAATTGACTAACACCAAAAATTGTATATCATCTTCTTTAACATATACTATATCATATTTCTTTACCTATATATACACTACTCCCTAGACATACTTTACTCCCCCTTTGACATTAATGAAAAAGATGTCAAAATTGTAAGTCCTTGAGTACTTACTCTGAATATACATCTAGATAAGCAATATGTAGATTTTTGATCTCTTGCTGCCAGAATGCCTTCAATGCATCAACTGTCTAAAGATGGGCACACAAGGCATATGTAAGCTTCTCCATATCTGTTAGATCCATGTTGGTTCCTTGATCATATGTAGAAATGGTTGCATCTATCTATTTTATGTTCTCATTTAGAAAAACTAGTGAGGGTGCAAGGGCATTTCTTAGTTGAGTCTAGCTAGTTCTTATCTTGCTGATCTCCAACTTGGCATTTTTAATCTTATCTAATTTCCCTTGATAGATATTTTTTCATACATTAATATCTTGCGAGGATGTTTTAATTGATTTTCTAACACTTTCAACCAAGATGTTAGCTTCCTCAATCTTTTTGATGTGCACTGAAGTAAATTTCACTCTGTCCATGCAGTTTGCTATTACATTTCTGCTTTTAGCTGCTAGTTCTTTCAAGATTGCTTGACCAATCTTTAATGAGTTCAAATCTAAGGATAAATTATTTGTCAATTCATCTAATCTTCCCTTCTTGTACTCAAATTCTACAATTTTAGTAGCAGAGTCTACTAAACTTGTGAAATGTGATTTGAAGCTTGTGAAGATGTTGTCAACATCATCAACTGACTGAATCTTAGCCATTTTCTTGTCTGTAGGCACTAATTCATTTAAGATGCTCACTGTCTCTAGGAAGAGAGGGTTTCTCATGACTTGTTTTTCTTTTGCTTTCTCCATAGCTAGCACACTGATCTTAATCAAATCTTCTTCTTCCCAAGCATCTAGATTTGCTGAATCAGGGGTCAAACTTGACAACAATGATGATTTGATGGATGGAGTATGTATTACATTTTGACTAGCATCCACATATTCACTCTTCACAAGGATCTCCATAGATGGTATTTAATTAGTTTGATTTTCTTCCTCATTATTCAAATCTATTAAATCTTTAGAGGGAACTTCATCTTGTTGTAAGGATGTGTCATCAGTGCATGCCTTCTCTATCTCTTCAGTGCTGATGAATTATTTCTCAACTTTGTCCATGTCATTGTCAGAAGTGGTCATGGATATCTTAGTATCATCAATCACAATAGTTTCTTCTAAATCTTTGGTTGTATCAGAAGCTATTGAAGCAGTGGGCATTGAATCCTGTGGACCTGTCTTAGGCGCATTTAGAATAACTGGTTCTCTATTCTATTTGGGAGGAGCTGGAGTTTCTTTTGTTGTAGGCATCATTAATGGATGCATGTGTTTGTCCAAAAATACCCGCTCAAATGCTTTCTGAGTCTCTTCACCAACCAGTTCATATTCTTTGTTCATGATATGGATAATTCTTGTTTTGGTTCTGAGAAGAGGTTTTTCCAAATCCAACAGGATGGATTTCTCATCATGTGAGCAATTAGGGAGAAGACTGTCTAATGTTTCTTCTCTTATCCTCATATCCTCTTCAATTTCTTTCCTTTTCAATACATCAAGTATGTTCCATACCTTGTCTGGTATGACTTTTTTAAGTTCCAATACTATCCTCTTAAACTTAATCATGTGGGAGATGATCATAGAATGAATTTATGATTTGTTTATCTCTTGGTATTTTTCATAGACATCTTGATAGATTCTATTCTTCCTTCATTAAAAATTATATTCTTTAGGACTGATAGACTAGGTCTAAATCCTACCTCAGGAGGGGCTTGAGTGTTCTTTACCTTGCTCCTTATGTTCCTTGAGGATGGATGACTTGTGGGAACTTGCTTCTTCCTTCTAGTCATTTTGCTAGGTACATAAGGTGGAGAATATTCTAGATCAATGGTAGTTGATGGCACAAATTTTCCTTCATCAAATTTCTTTTTCTTCTTCTTAGGCACATCATCATACTTTTCCATTTTTACTTCTGCAGGAGTTTTATCAAGTTCTTTAGGAATCTTAGCTTCCCTAGCACTGTACAAGATAGAATCAACTTGGTTTTTCTTTTCTCTGTAAGTACTCCATCTAGGTTCATTGGGATCCTTGGGCACAGATAGGAGAACTTGTGCATACCCTTCCAAAACTTTTTCTTCAACTTCATAGCCAAGTGGATGAATCCATTTTTTCCTTGGTTCAACTGCCTCCATGCAAGTACAGTCAATTTCCACCATGAAGCATATGGTGTCTTTATATTTGTCAACTAGCTTCTCAGGTATCCTGAACTTCTTTTGCATTTTAATCCTAAATGTTTTGATATCCATGTCCATAGAATCTTTTTCACTACTCTCTGATGTATCTTTTAATGAAATTTGTGACATAGTGGATTTACTCCTATCTAGGTAAAGATTGGCAACTTTACCAACAATGTGGAAGTAGAGATAGATGATCAAAGAGCCAAATCTGAATATTTTTCTCTTGTCATGTTTTACAGCTCTAATGTTTTCAATTAGTTGTGCGCATAATATTTCACATAGATTGTACTGTGTATTATCCTTCACCATTTTTATTACTACTAGGACAGTTGCTACAGATACACTATTTAGTCTGCTTGCGTGATGGAACTTATAACCTAGGATCATTGTAACTAATTTGATGTCATCTGCATCAATGAGATCAACAATCATTCCACGCCTATCACTTCTAGATAAGCATGCTTGTTCAACCTGATTTTTAACATCCTTACTAGTGGGAAGAACTGGTCCAGTCTTAGGAAGTCCAGTCATATCATGAATTAGGTCTGTAGTAATGCAGATAGGAATTTCACCAATCTAGTATAAGTCACCATGTATCCTGCTCAATAGGATTTTAACCCATTCTGGCTCATAGAACTCGTGCGCGTTAGAATACTCAAAGACAGGGCTATCAATCAGATATGTGTATTCATCCTTGAATGAATATTCTGGTTTTATCATTAAAGCCATAAGATTTGCTATGATGTTATCTCCAACTATTTCCTTATTGCAATATATATATGCATGAATGTCTTCTACATGTACGACTCCTGACGGAGTCTTAGAAAATGCCCCTTTTATATCATCTAGAATAGACTTGAATGGATGCTTCTTAAAGACAAATATCTTCCTTTCAACAATTTCAAAGACTACAAGGGTTGCCATACTCACTTGTTGATCAATTAAATAGGGTTCCACTATAATTTTGAAATGACGCAACTACTAGGGTTTTGTTCCAACTTTGATCCATTCACTTAACCAACAAATCCATTATCCTTCAGTGCTTCAATACTCAATGCTACTATGCTCTCCAAATTTTATGATCTTAAATGCAAATGTGAAGATAATTGATTTTTTACTGACTTATATAAAGGTTACTGCATTTAATTCTTGCTACCATACGCGATTTCTATTGAGAGTTTCAAACTTAGTTCTTGTTGAGGTACTGGTTATGCGTGCATGCATACTTCCTCAATTTGTGATCATAGACATAAATCCATAGGTGCATACTCAGAGGTGAGTATACCATCCACACAGGGGTTTAGAGCTAGAATAGCTCCCCCTAAGACCATGACAGTCATCTAACCAAAAGTAGAAGGTGCATACACTATGGATGCATCGACTACCTTCTTCTCATCATTATCCTTCTTTACTTCAACCCATATTTTATCTGAATCAGCTTTAGCTTGAACAAACTTAACTTCTCCTGATTCTTCAAACAGAGACTTTTTAGGATTCTCTTATCTTTGTGCTCTTGACCTGTAAAACCTTGAGATATGTCTAGATTTTCCACATGAGTGACAAATGATAGGAGGTCTAATGTTATTATTCATCATGATGCACTGCTTGGTTGTGTGTCCATTGTATTTACATATCTGACATGTAATGTTCTAAGTGTTCCTTTGAGATTGATTTCTTTGATTGTATTGAGTCATATTTCTTTGGTTCTATTGTGACTGATTTCTTTGATTTGTCTTGCAATGAATATCCTTGTGACCAAACTTATTATAGGAGTAACAATAACCATTAAAAGGTCTTACTTCTTTACAATCTCTTGCCAGGTGTCCATGCTTTTTACAAGCATAACAAGTTATGTTAACTTGCTTGAGTTCATCTTTAGGTGGTTCAGTTTTAGCCTCTGCAATATTCTTAGTTTTCTTTTCTTCAGTGGATGTATCTTGTGATTTCTTTCTTTCGTGCATTGAATTGATTTCAGTCTGAGCTACACTGTATCCCATACCAGTGGTGTCACCTTTTAACTTTTGTGCATACAGTTGTGATTGAATTAGATCAAAACTTGTGTGTATTTTATCAATCTTGTCTTTTGCTTCTGTTAGTTCAGATTCTATCTTTTTCTTGATGTTTTCTAATTCCAAGATGTTCAAGTTCACTTGCATAAGTTCATCATCTAATTGTTTACTCTCTTTGTTATTTTCTTCAATGGTTGTTAGGCTATCTGTAAGTTGTTCATTCAAATCTTCAATTTTATGTTTCAAATACATGTTCTCTTCATTCATCTTCTTGACCATTTTTCCCAAATCATTGGTAGAGCAATCTTTTAGATCTTTCCTTAATTTATTGATAAGCATTTGAGAGCCATCAACTTTTAGTTTAAGTTCCTCATTTTATTTTTCATATCTCTCAAGATCTTCAAGGGCTGCTTCAAGATTTTTTTTCAAATGTTTCACTTCTGTTGAGTCTATGATCTCCTCAAGTGGTTAAACTTCTTTGCAGAGGACTAGAGCTCTGATACCAATTGTTAGAAACACTGAGAGAGGGGGGGAGGTGAATCAGTGTTTGTCTATTTATTATATTTCAGCAACTTTAAACATAAATCAAATATATATCAATTGAGGCTTAACACAAGAACACATAACACATGATATGATTACGGGGAAACCTTGATCAGAGGAAACCTCGGTGGGAATTAGTACCCACAAATATTGCACTACTATAATGAACTTGTTAAAGTTTCTTTGCCATGTTAGGAGCAGTCTTTACAATGCAAGTACAATGACCTAGTTAAGGGTCTGACCCTATTAGGAGTCTTTTACAAATAACCCTATTGGGGGTGAGGACGCACTGTCCAAAAGGCTCACTGTTCAATACGATGAAGGCTACAACCTCCTTGACAATAGATATACACTATATCCAAAAGTGAACTGCTGTATGTGACACAATTGTCTGATCAGTTATGGTTATGTGGTGATGCTCTTATTCTCTTAAAGAGATTTATCTCATTCTGACATCTTATATTGTTCTTCTATATCTCTGCTCTGCATATTTTTTTGACACACACTAATACAAAATTGTATGTTATATGTGTGTGTGTGTGTGTGTGTTCATGCCTGAATAGACGCAACTAGAAACAAGACCTTAGTCGGCCCAAAAATAATATACACAATGCTTCCAAACTAATTGGCTTAAGTGTGATTACAGGAGTGATTGAAACATGATTACAAACATAATATAATAGGTGCATAGCCTTTACAAAAAAATAATTTATACGCTTATCCAAAATTGAGGTTGGCTTTGTATTTTGTTTCCTGAACTGCTAGAGGTACTTCAACTTGTTGTAACTTATCTGTACTGTCTTATCTGATCATGCGTGTCTAGGGTAATCAAAAAAACATATCATAGAGCTTAAGTCTGAAGGTTCTTAGTTTGAATTGGCCGTACACATGTGCGATGGTGCTCTAATCATCTGTATATCTATGTTCTATCCTGTCTTCTATACTTAGTCAATTTTCACTTCAAAGTTTGTTGTCAAAACTTCATATGGCTTTGTTTCCATAATGACAACACAAAATAAGTCATATTCTCCCTGGGAGTAAACTTGCCAAAAAATTGGTCTCAAACTGTGTGGTCTTCTCATTTATCAAAACCTCTTGATTCTGATCAGCTCACTATTAGGGCATTCTAACCCTCTGACACTAAAGTCAATCACTTTCACCAAACACAAAAAAAATTCTACTTGGACACACTTACTTGGATAATTTGAGACTCTATTTGACACTATTGGAAAACTTAGACAAAGTTGAGATCCAACTTTCATGGTTAACACAAGACGCAACAAGTATCTTGCTGATGAATCAAAAGTACCTCCTATATTACTACAATATCATCAAGGAGAGACATCTTGTAATCCCCTATTCAATCAAGACTCACCCACAATGGGCGCTCCTCATCAAGAATGGAGTAGAGCTTTTGAGGAATACAACAATGAACAAAACCAAAAATATCAAGACAGTAGTAGCAAAGAAGAACTACATATCAACCATCCTTTGTTTGACTCGGATAGTGATAGAGATGTACCCGAGGAAGAGTACAACAAGCTTAGACAAAGTATAAAATTGCAAAAGACATTGGAAATAATTATTGGTGAAGTCAAGGAGAAGCACTTCTTACACCGAGCATCTCTTGGAGTCAAACTCCCTAAAGATTATGATGTTGAAATACTAAAAGAGTAAGAGGTACCAACACCTATTTCTATTCTCACCAAACAATTGACCTTGATGCAAGCCGAACTTGCAACACTCAAGCAAGAAAAGGTCAAACCAACAAAAAAATACTCTTTGGACCACATATGTCCATTTCCTTTTGACAAGAGTATCAACATGGTTCCATTTCCTCCTAACATGGCAAGGCCAAAATGTGACAAGTACATGGGAGAGACTGATCCACATGACCATGTGAGAGAATTTTTTTCTATAAGCATTGAGTACATGCATGAACCTACATACCTAATGAGGCTATTTCTAGGAAGTTTAGGCAGAAATACTAAGGAGTGGTTCTCCAAACTCACACTAAGTGTGAAATATTTTGAGGAGTTAATTCAATGTTTTGTCCAACATTACTCCTATAATATACAACATAACACAGCCATGATGGACCTATGTAACACAAAGCAATGAACCGGTGAATCCTTTTCACACTTTTTACAAAGGAGGAGGAAAATCTTTTCTAGGTACTCAAGAGAAATAGCTAAATTAGAAAATATGGAAATCTTTATTAACAACTTGGTACCCGAAATGAACTATGAATTGCAAATGCAAGATTCACAAAGATTTGATCGAATGATCAATAATTCCATTCGTGCTGAAGATGTCATGATTAAGAAAGGAAAAATCACAGTCCAAAGTGATAACAAATCTACCAACTACAATAACAAGCCTAAGTGGTGGAAACAAAACAAGAACATTGTTAATGGTGGAGTGGTAGATGCATGTAATGCTAATCCTAAACTAGCGGTGTTCAATCTAATGAACAACTTACAAGAAAAAAAAGAAGCTAGGGTAACAACCACAATACCAAGAGAAAACAATAAGAATAACAAGAGAAAACAATGGAACAGACCTCAAAGAAAATTTACTCCATTGGAGGAACCTCTTGAGATATTTTTGAAGACACTCTTGGATAATAAATTCCTCACAATTCCCGATTCAAAACCATGGGAACTAGAAGTTAAACCAAGATGGTGGGATGAAAATTCTTATTGTGTCTTTCATAAAAACAAGGGACAGAAGACTAATAACTGTGTTAAGCTTAAACACATTATACAAGACCTTATTGAAGGAGGCAAAATCAAAGTGGAAGGACATACCATTAATGAAGACCATACAGCATTTAACAAAACATTCCCTAACTACGAAAAAGGGGAAGCTTCTAAAGGAAAAGTAAATGAAGTAAATTACACCTACTCTAATAATGACAATGTGATCAACATGTTGGACATTAAATGTGAATCAATCAATGTGATCACTATTAAAGGTCCTAAAGACACATCAATACAATCAAACCCGGTGACTCAAAGTCAAGTACAAGTCATGATCAAAGGAGCACAATCCTCGTCCAAACAAGAAACATCTTCCAAAACACCAGTTGTCACAGTTCCCAAACCAGCAGTAGCAAGAAAAACAGTTACAATCCCATCTGCAAACTATAACTTGGTAGATCAACTATAAAGAAACTCAGCTCAAATTTCTATATTTGAGCTACTAAAGATCTCCTCAGTGCATAGGGAAGTTCTTGATCAGGCCCTACATTTTGCAAATGTTCCAAAAGACATTGATGTAGACAAATTCCAGGCAATGGTTAATCATATCTCAGCTCCACATTACCTATCTTTTTTAGAAGAAGATGACAAATCATTTACTCATCCACATAACCAACCCCTACACATTGAAGTCTTGATTCACAAATCTTGTGTCAGACATGTATTGATAGATGGAGGCACGGGTTTGAACATATGCACTCTCAATCTAATAAAGAAGTTGGTACTTTTAGAACAAACCATTTACTCAAGGAGTAAGATAACTATCAAAGCTTATGATGAAGAAGAAAGATCATCCAAAGGACTCATTGTTCTACCAATCAGAATAGGACCAATTGAATGAAATGTGATCTGTCAAGTTCTTGATCTACCATTGGCCTATAACATTTTACTAGGGAGACCTTGGATACATGAAATGCAAGCAGTACCATCTACTTACCACCAATGCATCAAATTCCCACATAATGGGGTGGAAGTAAAAATTCTTGTAGATGCAAGCTATACTTGCAACAATGTCAAAGAAGATAGTATAGTTCCTCATAATAATAAAGTCCCAAAAGAATCTATACCTGAAACGTCTAAAGACATGGTGATGACAAGTTTTGGAAAGACACTAAAACTTGAAGAAACCAGTATGGGAGAATACAAGCTATACATGACCCCATCATTAACATAACTTCATGTGTCTCCAAGATCTTATGGGAAACCTTCCTCATCTTTCACACCTACAACATCAAAAGAACAAGACATTCATAAAGAAATTGGTATGGTTAGAGCCTCTACTTCTCAAGAGGATGAAAAAGAAGATAAAGCAGTCTTGGCTTGGCTTTAAAAAGGAGAACCAAAAGAAAATGAGGTAAAAACATGTGGAGATATCCCTATAAAATTATGGTAAAGGATATGACCTTTTCAAACAAATGGGATAGAAAGGGAAGGGACCTTTAGGAGATAAAGGAAAAGGACTTGTTGAACCTATACACATGGAATTCAGAAACACCAAAGACAAAATAGGATTAGGTTTCAATAACAATTCTGACAACTCTACTTCAAGAGATGGTCCAATCTTTGATGAAGGGAGTGATGATGAAGAAGAAGAAACAACATTACAACCATGGATGTATGAGAGATTATTGCATATTGTACATAGTATCCTAAATATCAAGGAGAAAGATATGCACCTACTTTTGTAGCACAACAAGACACTCATTTTCCTTCATTACCACAAGCTACTATCCAAGAAGTATAGGAAACAATAGAAGACTCTCTATAATTCCCACTGATAGAATAAATTTATGACAAAATACCCCAACAAAAAAATTTACATCCTAACTAGGGGAAGTTGGTCACAATTTCACATGTCCTAGATTTACCTCACTTTGATCTATAAGTGGCTAATAGGGTACATCAGGTAACTATTGTTGAGTTTCTAAATAGATCTGATGATGAAATAACAGACTCACATGATTATGAATGGGATAACATGTCTAATGCTACTATGGACATTGAGGTAGATGTGATTCACAAATTTTCATCTTTATTGGAGAGAGGAGAGAGTTCTAACACCTCCCCTAACACTGTTGTTGTTCTAGAATCAGATGAGATACCACTACCTAGGATTTTTTATGGTGATACTGGTGTTTTACTAGGTCTAGAGGAAATTCTAAGGATACAAGCTATGAGTTCCATTTTGATGAGATAAGAAGAAGAAAGATCAACTAATGAGTCGCTAGAGTTAGGTCCGCATATTACTAACAACAACCTTATTAATGATGATTAGACTCTTGATGATCTAAATGTTGTAGAAGCTAACTTAAAAGAACATGTCTTGTCAGTTAATAGTTTTGACAATGACATGATGTTGTCCTTACCAAGCTCTGAATCATTATGCTTGATAAACAATGACTTAATTGATTGGAATAATTCAAATCCTACTCCTATCATGAACTTTCCCAATGACTACACTTTGGCATGTTATCTAAATGCTTTTGAACCTCATCCTTTTTCCACCAATGCAAAGAGCGTGAACATGAAAGAGGAGGATATCAAGTTTCTTAGTCAAAAATTGAAAAATAAAAAGAAGAAAAGAACTCATGGTGAAAACCACGTTGTGGTAGTATCAAATTCTAAAAAAGTAAAAAAAAAAGATGTATCTGATGGTGAAAACCTCTTAGAGGTGCCAAAAGATGAGATTCTTGATATCCTCCCTAAGCATTTCCAAGAAAGATCTTCAATTTTGATAGAACCAACACAATTGGTTAGCTTGGGAAAAATAAAAGCTCCTCAATTTGTTCACTTAGCACAGTCCTTATCAGAAGAGGAAAAGATACAATTCATTGAGTTCTTGAAAGAGAAAAAGATCAAATTTGCATGGTCTTACACTAATATGCCTGGACTTGATCCTGAATTAATAATGCATCATTTATCTATAGCTCCTGGGATCAAACCTGTGAAACAAAAATTAAGAAAGATGTATCCTCATGTTGCATTACTGGTTAAAGAAGAGCTAGAAAAACTATTGAAAGCTGGATTTATAAGAGTCGTTGCTTACACAAGATGGATTTCTAATGTGGTACTAGTATCTAAAATAGATAAATCTATCAGGATTTGCATAGAATTTAGACTTAAACAAAGCATGTGCTAAAGATGATTTTCCACTATTGAACATTGATATGATTATAGATCTAATAATAGGCTATCAAATGTACTCACTCATGTATGGATTCTCAAGCTATAACCAGATTAAGATTTCTCTTGAGGACTAAGAGAAGACAACATTCACATGTGCATGGGGGACATTTTGCTAGAACATCATGCCATTTCGATTAAAGAATGTTGGTGCTACATACCAAAGAGCTATGACAACCATTTTCCATGATATGATACACAAAAACATGGAGGATTACATGGACAATACCTTGACCAAGTAAAAAAAAAGGACTACTCATATTGAAGACCTAAGAAAGATACTAAATCACATGGAACAATTTCAACTTAGGCTTAATCCAAAGAAGTGTGCCTTTGGAGTCCAATTAGGGAAGCTCCTAGGATTTATTGTATCAGCAAAAGGAATTAAGGTAGACCCTGAAAAGGTAAAATCTATACTAGAAATGTCACCTCCACGCAATATTAGTCAAATGAGGATGTTGCAAGGAAGACTCCAATCCATCGAGAGATTTATGTCACAACTAACAGACAAAGCACAACCTTTTACTAAATTTCTAATAAATGTGTTACCTTCAAATGGGATGAACATTGTAAAAAAAAATTCAAAGAATTAAAGGATTACTTGGCTACTCTTCCCATTCTCATGGAACCTATTCATGGAAATCCATTACTCCTATATATCTTAGCTATGGCTACATCGTTGGGAGTATTGCTGGCACAAGAAGATGAAAATAAAAGGAAAGAGACATCTACTATATTAGTAGGACTATGGTGTCTTATGAACTCAATTACAGTATAATTGAAAAATATTGCATAGCATTTGTCTTTGCATCACAGAAATTGAGACATTGTATGCTTTCACATACAATAAAGCTTATTTCAAAGGTAGATCCTCTTAAATATATCTTAAGAAAAACAACATTAACAGGAAGGCTAGCAAAGTGGGTCCTGATTCTAAGTGAATTTGATATTGAGTATGTGGATAGAAGGGCTATCAAAGGATAAGTCCTTGCAGATCAATTAGTTGATTCACCCTTGCAAGATGACACACCTTTGATAATTGAATTTCCTGATGAAACGATCTTGCATTTAACTAAACATCCATGGAAGATGTATTTTGATGGCTCTTTCACACAACAAGGATCTAGAGCAGGAGTTATATTCATCACCCCTCAAGGCTACAAGATACCCAAAGCATACAAACTAATGTTCCCATGCACAAATAACATTTCTGAATATGAAGCATTGGTGAATGGTCTTAAGCTGGCTATGGAATGGAAGATCATAGAGTTACATGTGTATGGTGACTCCCAGCTCATTATTAACCAAGTAAATGGAGATTATCAGACTAAAGATGAGAAATTAATGCATTATAAATAACTGGTTGAAGACTTGAGAAAGTATTTTTTCTTTGTCACATTCCAGCAAATACCAAGAATATAAAATAAAGCATAGATGTTATGGCTACATTTTCATCCATGTTACAATTGGAATAAAATTAATTCCACTATGACTTCTTGGTGGAGGAATCATCCTATCCAGCTTACGATACACTTGAATCCCAAGTAATTTGTGCTTTAAACGCCCAAGACCAATCCTGGTACGCCAAAATTATTACCTATCTTAATGACCAAACTATACCCAATGGCCTATCAAGGAATGAAAAATGAGCCTTAATTAGGACATCACCGTGTTATGTTCTCATTACTAATAAATTATAGAGATGAGGTCTCGAAGGTACACTTCCTATGTGTTTAGAACAAGAAGATTTAGATCGCCCATTAAAAGAGGTTCATAAAGGTGTATGTGGATCGCACTCAAATGGATTTTCATTTGCGGAAAAATTACTAAGAGTTGGCTATTACTGGCCCACGATGGAAAAATATGTTGTTCTATTTTCAAAAACATGTCACAAATGTCAAACACATGGAAATCTCATCCATGCTCCTGCTAAAGAACTCATACCATTTATAACACATTGGCCATTTCAGCAATGGGCCTTTGATTTGGTTGGAAAAATTTATCTTCATTCATCAACTAGACACAAGTACATCATTATGGTCGCTGAGTATTTCACTAAGTGGGTCAAGACCATTGTTAGAGATTTTTCTTGTAGAATCAAAATAGATAAATAAATAACTAAATATATAACTCCCAACTCTTGATTCTAACAAGACAGTCTAATTGATGAGGATTAATTCCTCCTTCTTCTTCGAGCTCCACATCACTCAAGCGGGTATTACCTAATTTGTACACATATGACTACTTTACAACAAATATAGGCATGCAAATATATGACTATGGAATATTTTTCAAACCCTTAGGTAACAAATACCTCAATACTTTATCAAATCGTATGCAATATTTCACTTGCATAGAGTAAGTCTGAAACTAGAGCAATCCTAACTCATAACAACATGAAAAGGAAATGATTTTTCAATTATGTTTTGATGTATAGATCTTTGAAATACCCCAAGTCTTTCATAGACCAATACCTTGTCCAATGGGCAATAGAGTCAAATATAACATTGTAAAGAAGATCATGAACAAAGGAAAACAACACAGTCTGATATGTCTATATGCCTTACATAAGACAAACCCTATCAATCAATTTCTACTTGTGAATCCACCTATGTATTTCAAATATGCAACTCCCTACTCAAAGAATTTAACCCTCCCCTTGGAAGAGACCTTGGAATAGACAATACATAACCATCATCCACTGAAAAGAAAATATTGGCATACCCTTGATATTCCAACTCATACACATTTGAAGACAAATCTTAAATCACAGTCATTCCTTAAATGATTTTATTGCTAATCAACAAAAGACAAGATTAAAACATCCTTAATGCTTTATTCTCTATGATTCAGAAACAGAATGGAGACAACTTAATATCAGAAACAACAATGCTGAAATTAATTCATAAACAAGTTGTTACAATAATGTTCTTCCCTGAAATAGAAAGGAAATCAGAACACCCTATATACATAGAAGACTGAAAATATAAATAGAAGATCACTTAGAACCTGCTTTAAAGCTTTTGCAGAGAAACTGAACATACTCATAATCTCCCAAAATAGAGTAGCAACAGGAACCCCTAAAATAGAGAAAAGAGGGATAGATATAGAAGAAGAAGGAAAAACCTAAAACACGTGTCTGATTCACACATGTCCTCCTTGAAATTTGATCTGCACTTATCCTTCTATTCTCCACTGGCTTGATCTTTCTTCAAATCTGATTTCATTCTGATCTCCATCAGGCACTTCAAAATCTGATTTTATATGTCTTTTCCATTATCTGACTCCACCAAAGAAATCTAATCACAGTTTTCTATCTTTTCAATAAAACTAATTTTATCCTTTTTAAATATCCTCCAAATCTGATTCCAAAATTTGATATTATTTGGCTTCAAAATCTGATTTCCATCATTTGAGAAACCCCTCCATGAATGCTTTTTTTCAAGTTTTGAAATATAAAATATTGCACAAGACAATAGGAAAAGACTGTGTTGTTTTAATATTTCAATCTTGCACTTTACTTTATATTTCTGCATTTTATAATCCTTTGTCTATGCAAATTTAAACCTATTTCCATTTAATACTTGCACAGACTATGATTTTTTAATTTATTTATCTTTTAAATCTTGTGCATTTCTTTCTCTTTTGAAATTTCTCCTTTATGCATTCTTGCCTCAGAATTTACCAGAATTGAACACTTTGCACACACTGGTTGGCTGCTCTTAAGTGCCTTTGCAAACTCCTCCTTTAACCCTAGTTCACTTAGAGATTTGGAGATACACTAGGTCTCCAAGTCTTTGAACAAATTTCTTAATCATGAGTTTACTTAGAGACCTAGAGATAACCCTCGGTCTCTAAGTCTCTAAATAGACTTAACTCAACCCTTCCTTAACTATGCTCTAACCATGGGTATCTTGCACAATGTATCTCTAAGTCTCTGAAACAATTCCTTAACCATGGGTTTGCTTTGAGATTCAACGTGATCCCTTGATTTGAATATAAATTAGATAGCTAGGGCTTAATCTCAGAAGGAAAGGCACTTAACAGTTTTCATTTCGAGACTTCGCGCAGCGGTTTACTAGCCTTCAGTCACTGAATCTCCAATGCCTTCGCCTAACCACAGTTTTCTTGCGAGACTTCGTGACAACACTGTCTCTGAGTCTCAAAAGGATTTCAACTTAAATGTTAAACATCTAGCAACCATGCGCATGGTTAGTCTGGTGGTTAGTCACGCGATCTCAACATTTTTTCCCTCTGGCCGGTAGCATCTAGCAACCCCTTCACGCAGTTAACTGACCTCAAATCGCTAAATCTCGCATAGTTTATCCTTACCATAGTTACACCTCGAGAGTTTGCTACCACTCACCACGTGTCTACCAAGACACATGTCATCATCGACACTTGTCTGCCATTTCATCGCCAAAATTTCATCTAAGTCATCTTGGCACACTTCCCAATGCACCACATGTGCACACGTGGAGAGCCTCTTGATCATCTTTACATTTTAATATGTTTTCCTTTTAGGTTATAAACACCTTAACTTTTCTTCCCAACACCAATGTGGGACTAAAGTTCTCAAGTTTTAAAGCCTCTTTCATTTGGGTGCTCAAAATAATGGGGCCTACCACACATGCATTCCTCCAGCCAAGGGGCCTGCCAAGGAGCCTCTTGGCTTCCTACTTTACATATCATCTAAGTGCCTTAGTATTTAAACATTAAAAAACATGCTCTCTGGTGAATGTGGGATAATGTCATTTTACATTTTTTCAAGTTTTTAATCCTCTCCTCATATTGCGTAGGGCTTCAATGTTAATGTGCTGGCTTGCCTACAAAACTGTGCAACATTTCCACTTTAAATCTAGTGCAGCACTTGCCAAACTCCCACCTGCTAATAGGATTTGATTAAAAGTTCATATTCATCCAACACGTGGCATATTCCTTCCTTGCACTCCACATAGTAACCCTTCCAGTTTCTTGCTCACTTTGCAAGTTTTGTATTTATCTTACCTTTTATCTACTGCGCAGGCCTCCAGCAAAACTTTACACAAGACTATTGGTGTATATTTTGTTGTTTATATTTAAATGAAAATGATTTCTTTTAAAACCAATGTTCCTTATAATGCTTGCGCAAGATACTCTTCTCATTCTTTATTGCGTTGGATCCTCTCTTCGTGTCGCTAGTTACTCTCCTTTGCTATCTCTCTCCAATGTGCAGCTTCCTAGAAATGGTGCATAGACTCTCCCTTAGATCTCTACATTGCTTTGAATGTATTTTTAAAGTGTTTGAATCTGTCAAACCTTGCACATAGTTCACTTTAAACATTGCGCAGGGTTATTGGTTTAATTATACTTTGTTGTTTGCATTTGAAAGAAATATTTTCTTTTAAAACCAATACTCCTGCGTAGAATCTCCTCTTAAAGCAGGATCCTCAAGGTTGCCAAGACTCCTTCCATCTCTGTCTACTTTGGTCTGCGCGGGGTATGCATTAATCACATTTTCCAATGAGTTTGCTATGAGATGTTTTAATTTCTATCCTATATCTCCTGCACAGCCTATGTGCTATGCACTTTCCATTGGCATTTGCATGTTTTTTTAATGTTTAAAATTGTCATTGCAATGCTCTATTTTTTCAAAAGTCTTCATCCATTCAACGCTTTGCGCAACCTTGGTTTGGTTCTACAAATGGCATTAGTTTTCAATGTTTTAAATGTGCTCCTTATTTCCACATGGGTTTCTCTTTTAAATAATGCACTACACCTTTGGTTCATGCTTTCCATGCATTTAATATCTTTAAAAATTTCAAATTCTCCTCTTAATATGTGGCTTCCTCCCTTGTTCTTCATTTATCAATACATATAACCTCTAAATAGTTCGCATGCCCTATTTATGCTCCCACATTTGTATACTATTATGTCGCATGTCCATGCTTCATATTTTTCCCACAGTCGGCTCACAAACAAGCAACAAGTCCTTGGAAACTAGTTTGAGGATTTTCACTTCTTGAAAACCACTTTCATTCTTGAGAAAGAAAACTTGACAACTATGAAAATTAGATAATAAAACATTGAGCTTGGAACAACTTAGAACCAACTTATTATAATTCTGCAAATTAACTTTATTATTAGCATCCGACCTCTGGAGCCAGCTTAAAACTGATCAAAAAACCTCCCAGAGCTCTTGAGTCTGGAAGATATGCAGACTTTCATGTTTACCATCATCCTACAAAAACATATCTCCATGACGCCTTCAGAAGTGAGATATTTTAAAATCCCATGTTGACCACTTTCATAAATCTGCAAATGTGTTAGAATAGGTAGAAACTTAATCTCCTAAGAACACCTGCATGCATAACCCTGTCACATGGAAGAAGCAAAGAACATAAAGCGATAAAAAATCTATGGAGGCCAAAAAACCAGAGGCATCATATGCACATTCAAAGAATAATCTTCTATTATTAACAATGTATTACAATATGATTCAATGTGTCATGAAATACAAAGAGGTGATTCAAAAGGAATCACGAAACCCTAAAAGGGAAACCCTAAGGTTGGCTTAAGCAACTAGAGTGAATAGGTGAGTTAGTAATTAGATCAAAATGATTTAATTAATAACCCAAAAGGTCTATTACTCTAACACCCCCCTTAAGATAAGCTTAGGGAGAAGCAAAACCTAGGAGACTACTGCAGAAAGCAGGAAAGATGGGTCCTGACAACAAAGGCATGATCAGGTACCCAAGTACAAAGAAATCTCTACAAAGTAGGGAAATAGAGAAAACCCAGTGGGAAAAACTCTACCCTAAAAAGAGATGAACTAGATGAAGGAAACAAAGCCTCCAATCTAGGGAAAGTCCCAAAGAAAGGAACAAGAAAGAGCATGTATAGCATCTCTGAAGCATGAAGCTGCAAACACTGTCAGAAGTAATTGCTGGAACCCCCACTGAAATAGTGCATGACCAGGTAGAGAAGACAAAGTCTGAAGAGCTGATCAATTGAAGAGGTGACCTCCAAAAGTAGGAATGAATGAGTGTCTATATAGTAGATGATCCATCTCACCGAAATGCATAGGTGCCTAGCCACTACATCCACCTAGTACATAGGAACAAAAATTGAATACGTAGATCACTCAACCGAACCAAGGAAGCAATAGAACCAACAGGTGAACCCCCCCATAATGATGAACAAGGAGAGGGGTGACAGGAACACTGAAATTCAATGCCAGAAACAGCTACAAGAAGAAGGAGTAGGAACACCAATAGTGCAACAGAAGTACAAGCACATGATAAAGGGTGGTTCATGGACACACAACATGGGCTAATGTCATGGAAGGTACACTCACTTGACAAAGGTGGATGAGCACATAAGGAAAAAACATCATAACCCCCCAAGACACTTTATAACTGAGTGCGAGTATAAACAAACACAAGGTGCTCAAAATCCCAGATATGAAAAAGCAGGCACTTTATCTTAGTGCATTTATAGAAAAGAGAATGCTACAAAAGAGAAGCATACAATGCTCAGAAAGTCAGAAAGAAGAGTGAGCCAGAAGAATAGAAGAAGAGATCCCAAGACCTGTAGAATCTAAATAATCTACCAAAGTGTGAAAGTGAAAAAATCAAAGGAGAAAGAACCTGGAGTAGAATCCAGATAAAAGACCCCTGCCACTGAAAAACTCACTGAACCAGCTTTTTGATGATATTTGGTTTGCCAAAAATAGAGTCCAAATGAGCAAGATAGGGCTCCCAGAAGGCAAAAACAAACATCAGACTTTGACAGCAAAAAACACAGTCAAAATAGCAGAACCCAAAAACCCCAACCTCCATCATCGGAAATAGTTTTCCAATGATATAAAGAAGTTAGAAAAAGACCTTCGTATGCTCCAAATAGAGTAAAAATAGCGAGGGAGGGTCAGAAAGGCTCCAAAAGAAATTTTTAAGCCCCTGGGGCTAAAAAAGCCCTAGCCCTTGGGCACATGGCGTACGTAAGGGGCTGGAGCAGAGCTCTCGGTCACACATGTGACAGTCGCTGGCAGTAAAAGGGGCCTGCGGGGCTAAAAAACCTACCGGGCGGCAGAGCTGGTGGCGATGTCGACAAAGTGGAGCGGGGCCGGCGATGGCTGGGTGGTGGTGGGCCAGTGGTGCGGGGCCGGCAGGGGCTGACGGCAGCAGGCAGCGGTGTTGCAAAGGAGGGCAATGGTGGCGCTGCCGGTGGCGGGGGCCAGAGGTGCCTACGGGAGGCACAACCGGCAAGGCCGGGTTGTGATGGTGCGGCGGTGGCGCCTTTGCAAATGCACTGGATGCATTTTTAAAATGCCCAAAAACCATTAAAAATGATTTTTTTAAATTTTTTTCTTGGTTTTCATGCCTGTACGGTACTAGAAACCAAAAAATTTTTGCCTCAGAGTCACGTTGTCCAAAATTGACAAGTTTTATATGGATTCTAGGGCTTTTGGGTGCTTTGAGCTCAATGGAGATGTTCCTTTGAGCCCAAAGTGACCAGAAACAAAGCCCACCTCTAAATCCATATAAAAAACTCTGAAAACCTTGAAGACCTCCTGCTTTTGAAACACTTCAACAAAACACGAACAAAGAGTAGCAAGATATCTCTAATACCATGTTAGAATAGGTAAAAACCTAATCTCCCAAGAACACATGCATGCATAACCCTGTCACATGGAAGAAGCAAAGAACAAAAAGTGAGAAAAATCTATGGAGGCCAAAAAACCAAAGGCATCATATGCACATTCAAAGAATAATCTTCTATTATCAACAATGTATTACAATATGATTCAATGTGTCGTGAAATACAAAGAGGTGATTCCTTAAAAAGGAATCACGAAACCCTAAGGTTGGCTTAAGCAACTAGAGTGAATAGGTGAGTTAGTAATTAGATCAAAATGATTTAATTAATAACCCAAAAGGTCTATTACTCTAACAAAATGCACTTGTCAAAATACATGCAAACCACTCTCAGAATCACTTCTGCAAAGGTATCAAACAATAACCTGAGACTCAACCACTGATCCAGGTAAAGCATTAAGTTACAAGGAGTATAGGAAAATAATTCACAACTCAAAACCATCATCTGATGAAAATTTTTAGTCCTTTGAAGATGACTATTGTGTAATGTAACTCTGTTTAACACTGCTTATCTGCAGAAATTGCTTTTGGATTTGCCTTCACAAATCCATCAAAAGAGACTCTTAAAGGCTGATACCCGGAACATAGATTCACTTTCACACAGGGAACATGAATCTTCAATTAACTTTCTCTGATGGTGAACTGATCAACTAACACAAATTTGCAATGTCAGCACTTCACAACTTTCTAAACTTAAACTCGGTAAAAATGCAGAAATCTGATTTGGAATTGGTTAGGCAAAGTGGTCAAATAGATTGAATTGAGTCTGCAATCTTCAAAGAATTTCACTTCTAGGTTTATAATGCAAGGAATAATTCAATTCTTCAAAATCTTGAACTGGGGACAAATGGTGAGACCTCAAAGTAAGGCACTGAGAAATCTGCATTTTCACACTTGGTAAACCAGGATAAAATGCACATGGAAAGGCTTGGGTAAAGTTATTAAATAAGCTCACAGAGATCTAAGAATGGACAAGAAGACTTACTTCCATGCCTACAAAACAATTCAAAAACCCTTATGTCTTGACTAACAAACATGCATTATATACAAACCTCCAAAGTAGGTCACTCAAAAAAATTTGAATAAGTGCAAAGTGTAGATCTGTGTAACCACCTCCAAATGGCTACCTCCAAAACTTGTCAAAACTGAAAACCAAAAGCTAAAACCCATTAAATTTTCTAAATTAAAGGTGTTGAACCCACTCTCCAAGTGGTATCTCATGAAAAACATCAGGTCACTTGCTACTTGCATCCAAACTTGGCCTCTCACAAAAGAATTTTTAGGGCAGCAACTTATACTTAGGGAAATATTTAGTGTAGTCACTCCAAAATGTACCCAAAATTTTAGAGTTCCAACAGTGGCTCTGACTGAGGACGCGTGCCCCATTCGGGCATGTAGAGAACTTTAGAATCTCATGGTTAAAGCAGACCATTCCAAAAATTTAAATCAGATTTTATTCTCTTCTTTCTTTTCTCTTCACTTTTCTCCTTTCTCTTTTCAAATACTGAGAACCCTTTATTGAAAGCAAACACACCACACAACTGAAGGGAAAGGAAAAGAACTGTACAAGCATGGAAATATTTACAAAAAGGCCAGAAGCCCCAAAACTGAAATTAGCTCTTACCTCTGTCATATACCTGGTTTTCATCTCCATACATCAAAGGCAAATTAAAATTATTACTTGCATGTGTCAGATCAATCTTGTTACCACTTTCCATTAGCTCAAGACAAAAAATATCAGCATAGTCCATTTTAGAGCTAAAATGGAAATCATAAATATCTTGAAAATAATATGGCATATGCATGATGCATTCATTTAGAAAAATATGAGATCCAATGCTATAATCAATAATGTCTAATTTATTGCCACATCTTTGATAATCACCATCCAACTAAGAAAAGCACTTTTGTTCTGCCAAGTTATTGGAATCATCATTATTGGATATATTTTCTGCAAGAGGATACATATCAATTTTTGAACAACAACCCTGTTCAAAACCATCATCTTGATAAAGCTTCATGCCATGATCTTTGTTCTCCTCTTCAGCGGAGAGACCATCTTGCATCATAACACTGGTTTGTATATTAATATCAGAATTCTCTCTAGTACTTTCCTACAAAATATTAACATCATACAAACCCAAAAATTGTTGGTGGGTGGGAGGGAAAACATCAATACACTCATTATAAACATATATAACTTGATCAACTGAAGGACCATCCTTTAATGGTTTAATGGAAGATTCAAAATCAGAAAAAGATTTAAAATCTACACAACTATTCCAATCAGTGCTCAACATTATATTAGGAAAATCTTCACCTCTTGAATCTGAAATAACACTAATGCTTTCATCATCTGATATATCATATTCAATTTTTTTGTGGCCTAATGACATGGGAGTACAAGGAAAATCATAAATATAAGTATCAAAACTCGGACCATCTGATATACATTCCTTGTCAAACTCAATGTGTATGGGGTGTAGGGATTCAAATCTATCCTTCCCTGAAAATCTGAGATATTCATAAGACAACAACTCTAAAAAAATTTCACTATGATGTGAACAACTGTCATCATTTACACTCATCTCTGATACACACTCACAATCAGCATCTTCATTTATCAAATTATTACAATCTTGCTAACTACACACATCTTTTGTTTCATATTGAGAAGGATCATTACTTTCATGATCATAAGATATAACATCCCTATTAGACACATGTATGACAATTTTTTTTACATCATTCTCAATACCATCACTACTAGGTACAACCTCATGTGAAACTATAAATTTAGGATCTTCAATATCAAGAACTTGATTTGAAATTTTAGGATTGATGTCACTGTTATTAAAAGAATTATCACATCAACTTACCTCTTCATCGTCTTGCTGCTCATAAACTTCATTGTCAACATCATAATCAACACTTTCAGCATAAGTAGACTCAGCATCATTATCATAATAGCTAGATTCAATATCACTAGACTCAACCTCATCAGTATAGCTAGATTGATATTCAGTATCCACAACATTTTCAGATTCAACATCACCATATTCAACCTCAGATATAACTTTAGATGAAAGATTTTCAACATGTTCCATCCATTTCATGGTATGCCAAATATATTCCACCCTCTGAGAGCTTGGAAAATTAATTGAATCAGGAAAAGAAAGTTTCACAAACAAATTATCCCATACAAATTCTTAAGGAAAGAAAGGGATACTATACTCCTTAATAAAGGGTCTCCAAATTTGGACATGTCATGATAACCCCTATGCTCCATGTCCCCCATTTTTACTTAGCACAGACTTCCCCTTGATTTTGCAAAAATGCAACTATAACCATGAAGTATGCAAACCTCTTACCATATATTGTTCCTTCTCTTAGTGCTTAGATTCACTTAATAAGGAAAAGGTTTTATAAATTTGATAAATAATTGGATGTATTGGAGTAGCTGCAAAAATACTTGATCCAAAGTCACCTTCAAATCACCTTCCAGAACTTTGATAGATTCGCCACCTCTTTGCAAAGGAAAGATTTGAATCAGCTGAGATCTCTTCACCCCACTCTGACCTTCTTCAAAACTAGAAAAATCTCAACACATCGCTTTATGATAGGTCCTCATATGAAATCCTCTCTTGATTATATTCTCAGTCATAAGAGCCCAAATATATGTTGCCTCTATCATTACCAGTCCACCTTCTTAGTATTCTTTCTTCAAACATGTACACTAGTGCAAATCAGAGAACTCGGAGTTGCCACTCACAACTTTGTGAGATAGTATGAATATACCTTTGAGGAACTTGGACTTTCAGACACCTTGCAATGATAGACAAAAAAACTTGACTCTTTTTACAAAAGTTTGAGGAATATGTCTTTGCAAACAATGACTTTATAAGTAGACTCTGGGATGATTCAGCAAAGGAATGAAATGATCATCTTAAACTTGTTGTCCTATTACTTCCCCAGTAGAGTTACCAATTTGTTAGAGATTTTTCTTGTAGAATTAAAATAGATAAATAAATAACCAACTTTATAACTCCCAACTCTCTATTCTAACAAGACAAAGTCTAATTGATGAGGATTAATTCATCCTTCTTCTTCAAACTCCACATCACTCAGGTGGGTATTACCTAATCTTCACACATATGACTCCTTTATAAAAAATACAGGCTTGCAGATATATGATTGTGGAATAGTTTTCAAACCCTTAGGTAACAAACACCTCAATACTTTATCAAATCTTATGTAATATTCCACTTGCATAGAGTAAGTCTGAAAACTAGAGCAATCCTAAATCCTAACAACATGAAAAGGAAATGATTTTTCAATTATGTTTTGATGTATGGATCTTTGAAATACCCCAAGTCTTTCATAGACCAGTGCCTTATCCAATTGGCAACAGAGTCAAACATAACATTGCAAAGAAGATCATGAACAAAGGGAAACAACACAGTCTGATATGTCTATATGCCTTACATAAGACAAACCCTATCAATCAAGTTCTACTTGTGAATCCACCTGTGTATTTTAAATATGCAACTCCCTAATCAAAGAATTTATCCCTCCCCTTGGAAGAGACCTTGGAATAGACAATACATAACCAACATCCACTGAAAAGACAAGATTGGCATACCCTTGATATTCCAACTCATACACGTTTGAAGACAAATCTTAAATCATAGTCATTCCTTAAATGACTCTATTGTTGATCAACAACAAACAAGATTAAAACATCCTTAATGCTTTATTCTCTATGATTTAGAAATAGTATGGAGACAACTTGATATCAGAAAAAATAATGTTGAAATTCATTCATAAACAAGTTGTTACAATAATGTTCTTCCCTGAAACAAAAAGGAAATTAGAACACCCTATATGCATAGAAGAGGGAAAATATAAATAGAAGATCACTTGGAACCTACTCTAAAGCTTTTGTAGAGAAACTTAACAGACTCAGAATCCCCCAAAATAGAGCAGCAACCAGAACCCCTAAAACAGAGAAAAGAGGGATAGATTTAGAAGAAGGAAAACCCTAAAATGTATTTATAATTCACACCTATCCTCCTTGAAATATGATCTGCACTTATCCTTCTATTCTCTATTGAATTGATCTTTCTTCAAATCTGATTTCATTCTGATCTCCATCGAGCACTTCAAAATATGATTTCATATGTCTTTTCCATTATCTGACTCCACCAAAGAAATCTAATCTTAGATGTCTATCTCTTCAATAAAACTGATTTTATCCTCTGTAAATATCCTCCAAATCTGATTCCAAAATCTAATTTTATCTGCCTTCAAAATCTGATTTCTATCCTCTGAGAAACCCCTCCATGAATGCTTCATTTTCAAGTTTTGAAATACAAAATATTTCACAAGATAATAGGAAAAGACTGTGTTATTTTAATATTTCAATCTTGCACTTTACTTTATATTTCTGCATTTTATAATCCTTTGTCTATGCAAATTTAAACTTATTTCCCTTTAATACTTGCACAAACTATGATTTTTTAATTCTTTTATCTTTTAAATCTTGTGCATTTCTTTCTCTTTTGAAATTTCTCCTTTATGCATTCTTGCCTCAGAACTTACCAGAATTGGACACTTGGTACACACTGGTTGGCTTCTCTTAACTGGCTTTACAAACTCCTCATTTAACCCTAGTTCACTTAGAGATTTGTAGATACACTAGGTCTCCAAGTCTCTGAACAATTTTCTTAATCATGAGTTTACTTAGAGACCTGGAGATAACCATTAGTCTCTAATTTTCTAAATAGACTTAACTCAACCCTGCCTTAACTACGCTCTAACCATGGTTATTATGCACAATGTATCTCTATGTCTCTGAAACAATTCCTTAACCATCCCAGTTTACTTCAAGATTCAACGCAAGCCCTTGATCTAAATCTGAATCAAACGGCTGGGGCTTAATCTCAGAAGGAAAGGCACTTAATATTTTGCATCTGGAAACTTTGTGCAGTGGTTTACTAGCCTCCAGTCACTGAATCTCCAATGCCTTCACCTAACCATATTTTTCTTGTGTGACTTCATGACTGCACTATCTTTGAGTCTCAAAAGTATTTCAACTTAACTATTAAACATCCAGAAACCATGTGTGTGGTTAATCTGGTGGTATTCATGTGATCTCTATATTTTTCACCTCTGACCGTTAGCATCTAGCAATCCTGTGCGTGGTTAACTAACTGTCAGTCACTGAATCTTGTGCAGTTTAGCCTGACTACATTTACATCTCAAGACTTCACGATCGCTCGCCATTTGTCCTCCAAGCCACCTATCATCATCACCACTTGTCTGCCACATTGTTGCCAACATTTCATCTAAGTCGTCTAGGCACACTTCCAAATGCACTACCTATGCATGCGTAGAGAACCTCCTGCTCATCTTCACATTTCAATATGTTTCCCTTTGGGGTTATAAACACCTTAACTTTTCTTCCCACCACCAATGTGGGACTAAAGTTCTCAAGTTTTAAAGCCTCTTTTATTTGGGCGCTCAAAATAATGGGGCCCACCATGCATGCATTCCTCCAGCCAAGGGGCCCGCCAAGGAGCCTCTTAGCTTCCTACTTTACATATCATTTGAGTGCCTTAGTATTAAAACATTAAAAAACTCGCTCCTTGGTGAATGTGGGATAATGGCATTTTAAGTTTTTTCAAGTTTTTAAGCCTCTCCTCATATTGCATAGGGCTTGAATATTAATGCGCTGGCTTGCCTAGAAAATTGCACAGCATTTCCACTTTAAATATAGCGCAGCACTTGCCAAACTCCCACCCATTAATAGGATTTGATTAAAATTTCATATTCATCCAACGAGTGGCATATTCCTTCCTTACACTCCATGCAAGAACCCTTCCAATTTCTTTCTCACTTTGCAAGTTTTGTATGTATCTTACCTTCTATCTACTGCACAGGCCTCCAGCAAAACTTTACACAAGACTATTGGTGTATATTTCGTTGATTATATTTGGATGAAAATGCTTTCTTTTAAAACCAATGTTCCTAATAATGTGTGCACAAGATGCTCTTTTCATTCTTTATTGTGATGGATCCTCCCTTCATGCCACTGGTTACTCTCCTTTGCTATCTCTCTCCAATGTGCAGCGTCCCGGCAATGATGCACATACTCTCCCTTAGATCTCTGCATTTCTTTGAATGTATTTTTAAAGTTTTTGAATCCTTCAAACCTTGTGCATAGTTCTCTTTAAACATTGGGCGAGGTTATTGGTTTAATTATACTTTTTTGTTTGCATTTGAATAAAATATTTTCATTTAAAACCAATACTCCTGTGTGGCATCTCCTTTCTTAGCGCAGGATCCTCAAGGTTTCCAAGACTCCTTCCATCTCTGTCCACTTTGGTCTGCGTAGGGTCTGCATTAATCACATTTTCCAATGAGTTTTCTATGAGATGTTTTAAACACTATCCTATATCTCCTATTCAGCCTCTGTGCTATGCACTTTCCATTGGCATTTGCATGTTTTTTTATGTTTAAAACTGTCATTGCAATGCTCTGGTTTTTCAAAAGTCTTCCTCCATTCAACACTTTGTGCAGCCTTGGTTTGGTTCTACAACTGGCATTAGTTTTCAATGTTTTAAATGTGCTCCTTATTTCCACATGGGCTTCTCCTTTAAATAATGTGCTGCAACTTTGGTTCATGCTTTCCATCCATTTAATGTCTTTAAAAATTTCAAATTCTCCTCTTAATACATGGCTTCCTTCCTTGTTCTGCATTTATCAATGAATATAACCTCTGAATAGTTCACATGCCCTATTTATGCTCCCATGTTTGCATATTGTTATGTTGCATGTCCATGCTTCATATTTTTCCCACAGTCAGCTCACAAACAAACAACAAGTCCCTGGAAACAAGTTCAACGATTTTCACTTCCTGAAATCCACTTTCATTCTTGACAAAGCAAACTTGACAACTGTGCAATTTAGATAATAAAACATTGATCTTGCAACAACTTAAAACCAACTTATTATAATTTTGCAAATTGACTTTATTAACAGCATCTAGCCTTTGTAGTTGGCTTTAAAAACTGATCAAAAATCCTCCTAGAGCTCTCGAGTCTGGAAGATATGTAGCCTTTCATGTTTACCATCATCCTGAAAAAACATATCTCCATGGCATCTTCGGAAATGAGATATTTTAAACTCCCAAGTTGACCACTTTCATAAATTTGCAAATGCACTTGTCAAAATACATGCAAACCACTCTTAGAATCACTTATGCAAAGTTATCAAACCACAACCTGAGACTCAACCACCGATCCAGGTAAAAAATTAAGTTACAAGGAGTATAGGAAAACAATTCAGAACTCAAAACCATCATCTGATAAAAAATTTCAGTCCTTTGAAGATGATTGTTGTTTAAATGTAACTATGTTTAACATTGCTAATCTACAAAAATTACTTTTGGATTTGCCTTCACGAATCCATCAAAAGAGACTCTTAAAGTCTGATACCCAGAATATAGATTCACTTGTTATGTATGTGGAGCCTAATCAGACTCAGGTTCTTTCGGTGTTGTTTCCCCCTAGACTTATCTACAGGGGATTGGGGGCAGCGTCCCCAAGATCGGGGTCAAGGGGCAGAGCCCCTTGTGGGGTCCTGGGGTAGCGCCCCATGCTAGGTCAAGGGGCAGAGCCCCTAATGGGGTCAAGGGGCAGTGCCCCAGGTCAGGGTTGAGGGGCAACACCCCTTGACGCCAACAATGACTTAATAATATTGTAAAGGGTCAACCATCAATTTTCTATTAGTCAGAGTATTTTTGCCCTAATTAGGTTACGTCAAAAATACGTGTGTAAAGGGCTTAGGGTTTCAAGATTCATTTTGTATGAGGGATTTTTGTAGCTTCTTGTGGCGGTATTAAGTTGTAGGTTTCAGATTGTAATCACTGGATAATAATAAAGACATTGGACTCGTTGTTGGTGGACGTAGCCCAGGGATTGGGTGAACCACGTTAAATTTCTGTGTTATTGTGTTCTCTTCTATGTGTTAATATTTGCATTTTTATGCTTATTATTCTAACATCACTTTCACACAGGGAACATGAATCTTCAATTAACTTTCTCTGATGGTGAACTGATCAACCGACACAAATCTGCAATGTCAGAACTTCACAACTTTCTGAACTTAAACGCAATAAAAATGCAGAAATCTGATTTGGAATTGGTTAGGCAAAGTGGTCAAATGGATTTACCCAAGTCTACAATTCTTCAAACAAGTTCACTTCCAGGTATATAATGTAGGGAATAAGTCAATTCTTCAAAATCTTGAATTGGGGACAAATGGTGAGACCTCAAAGTAAGGCACTTAGAAATATGCATTTTCACACTTGGTAAACTAGAATAAAATGCACATGGAAAGGCTTGGGTAAAGTTATCAAATGAGCTCATAGGGATGTGAAAATGGATAAGAAGACTTACTTCCATACCTAAAAAACAATACAAAAACCCTTATGTCTTGACTAACAACCAAGCATTAGATACAAACCTCCGAAGTAGGCCACTCATGAAAATTTGAATAAGCACAAAGTGCAGATCTATGTAACCACCTCCTAATGGCTACCTCCAAAACTTGTCAAAACTGAAAACCAAAAGCTAAAACCCATTACATTTTCTAAATGAAAGGTGTTGAACCCACTCTCCAAGCGTTATCTCATGAAAAACATCAGGTCACTTGCTACTTGCATCCAAACTTGGCCTCTCACAAAAGATTTTAGGGCAGCAACTTATACTTAGGGAAATTTTTAGTGTAGTCACTCCAAAATTTACCCAAAATTTTGGAGTTCCAACAGTTGTGTCACTAATCAAATCCACTGAAAAATAGGTGGCTATGTTCATTTTGAACTACATTATCTGTAGGTATGGGATACCCTCTTCTATTGTAATAGACAATGGGGGTCAGTTTAAAAACCAAGACATCGAAGACCTTTGCACACAGTTTCATATCACTCAGGATTGTTCTTCAATCTATTATGCTCAAGGTAATGGACAAGCTTAGGCATCAAACAAAAATATTCTTAAAATATTACATAGAACTGTGAGTAAGTCTGGCAGAGACTAGAATTTACAACTAAATCAGGCACTATGGGCCTATAGAACAAGTATTAGAACACCAGCAGGAGCCACGCCATTTTCTCTAGTCTATGGCGAAGAAGCAATGCTTCCTATTGAAGTAGAAATTTCATCTTTGTGTGTATCTCTCCAAGGTCTTGTTACTAATGAATAATACTTTATCGATAGGGTTAATGCACTAGAACTCCTTGATGAGCGCAAACAACAAGCGTTCGATCATCTCAAAGTGTACCAAAAATGAACGTAAAAATGGTACAATAAAAAGGTCAAACCATGACAACTTCAAGTGGGGGGTCTCGTTCTAAAAGAGAATCCTAAAAACCAGCTGAATAGAGAACAAAAAGGAAAGTTTAAACCCAACTGGCTGGGGCCTTATGTCATTACTGCAACTTTTTGGACTGGAGCATATCAGTTAGCTACACTTGAGGGAGATGTTCTTCCTGATCCCACCAATACTCTACACTTGAACCAATTCTATGCTTGATATCTATCTAGCAGAGCCCATGCAGTGAAAATTCTTAGAAAATACCAAAAAAATCAGAAAATTAATCCTAAAAAAAATCCAAAAATTGTGGAAAAAGTCCTAAAAAAGGGGCATCCTTGGTGAAAACCTGGCAAATAGGCGCCTTGATACTAACAAAAAAAAAGAGAAAAAAAAAAGAACAAAAAAATTGAAAAAAGAGAAAAGTGCCTTAGCAAAAACCTGGCAAACAGGCATCTTGGTAGCAAAAATAAAAAGCTTTACCGAGTGGTGAAAACTTGGAAAAAAAGTGTCACTCATACTCTGTGCTCCATCTATCAATGCATTGATGATACTAATCCTTCATGATTTCACCTATGCTATTGGTTGACTCTAATTCCTTACAAATGTCATATCCTTGCCTAGGATTTGTCTCCATTTACATCTTAGGAATAGTCATTCTACACTGGGGGCATCTTTGCTAGCATGTTCTGTTTGCATCTGCTAGGTTGTCCTAGGTTCCTATCTAGGATGGTTTGCCTCTCAAAATAGTATTTCTCAGTACTTGCATCAAAATGTCACTGTCACAAACAAAGGTCTTTCTTCAACACCACCTACATGTAACAGACAACATACTAGTGTTTCTCAATACTTTAATCAAACACTTTAAAAGTACTAGTGTTTCTCAACACTTTAATCAACCAGTGTTCCTAAACACTACATTGGATTGCAATTGCTGACAAAGTTAATCTCATATACTCAAACATGAAAAAAAAAGATTGCTTGATTCCAAATTTTGATTGATAAATCTCTATTGCGCTGGACAAATGAATCCACAGTATTTCTCAATACTACTTAAACACATAGACTGATCTTGGTTTGATTATGACTCTTTTATGTTTCCATGATGTTTCAAACTAGGGGCATCTAAGCTGTTATAAATTTTCTTTGATTGATTATCAATTGGTGATTACTATCTCTTCCAAGTTACTCCATGACGTATATTCAAAGACAAAGTGTCGCAAGGACAGGGGTCATAATGTTTTCTTAGTTTTCTGTGTATGGTGATTGTTCCAGTGATCCTATATATTTCACCTAACATGGATGTTTATGGTAAGAGTTGCCAACATGAGTGGATAGTTGCATATATCTCGATCATATTTATGTGTAAACTACAGTGAGGTTGAACCAATTTCCTTGTCTATTTCTAAATCTGATTCTCAGTAAGTTATATGACACATTATGTACCCAAGGATATGAATATTGAAGGTCATTGCAGGTCACATATCTTACATTACACTTGAATAGAACCTGATTCTTAAAAGAAAAAGGAGTTAACTATCTTGTTGTCCTGGTTTCTATGCCTTGATGCTTAAGTTTATTTCTGACATTGCATCCAATACACATAGTATACATACTTTCATGATACCAATGGGTATTAGTGACAGTTGCACTATCTGATGATATCCATTACAAAATGCTTAATGATGATAAAAATGGTACAATATACACAAATTAGTGACAGTCCTAAGAGTCTGCATGTAGATG
The DNA here is from genome assembly GCA_018584345.1 of Thuja plicata. Taxonomy (NCBI): domain Eukaryota; kingdom Viridiplantae; phylum Streptophyta; class Pinopsida; order Cupressales; family Cupressaceae; genus Thuja; species Thuja plicata. The sequence continues at coordinate 1,338,448 of MU223294.1, forward strand.
CATTTAAAGGTTGCATGATTCAATCTAAAAATAGCATAAATACTTGAGCTCAAAATGATTTCTTGATTCATCCAAAATCCAATTTCACTACTTAATCTATATTACTGATATTAATTATTCCCAAACTATCAAAATCCAATTTTGTTCTTCTCTGATCAATCGGGAATGAAATCGAACTCACATTTTCACGTAGTTAACTTGGTAAAATTATGTTTTCTCTTAACATGCCTCCACTTCTTCATTTATTCTAATTGATTCTTTCTCAATTCAATTGATCAGTTCAATTGATATATCATTCTACAGAGGGATTTTATTTCTTTTTCCTTCGATTTCATTCCCGAGGGGGCATGATCACACTTAAAACATTCAAATTCTTGCTCAAAAAGCATTAAAACAACTTCACCATCAAAAGAATAAGGGCATGGCAGTTTCCCTCGAATAATTTGGGAATATTGGATGGAAGGCTTTGGTTCTCACAAGCTAGATATCTTATGTCTACATATTCTTAGATCTTTATTAAGCTCCTGGTAACTTCATACTGACATTCGTTCGATCAAGTTCAGAGTCCGTATTATCAATTCTTATTCAATCAAGTTTAGAATTGATACCTCAGAGCTCCTAGTAGCTTCGTACTGACCTTCATTTGATCAAGTTCAGCGTCAGTATTATCGATTCTCGTTTGACAATCAAGTTCAGAATTGGTATCTTCAAGATCTTTGTTGACCTTTTTTCGATCAAGTTCAAAGTCAATACTATCAGTCTTAGTGCAATCAAGTGCAAGACTTATCTCATCATACATTTCATTCATTCAAGTGCGGAATTCTCAAACTTTCTGAAGTCAACATCAAACTTTCTTTGAATCAATGCACTACTCGCACATCAATTCAAGAGGAGCAAATGTAACCACCCTAATTTGGTCCTCTCTGACCATAGACCCTATTTTCCATAAATGTGATCATACCCTAATTATGTCATGACAATTCTTCAATTAATTGACATAATTCATTTAAATCAATTTAATCTCCTAAGTGATCTTATCACTAAATTAAATTAATTTCCTTAGCCAGTTAAATCAAATCAAATCGATTAAATTAAAAACAATCAAATACATGGCTAAAGTAATTAATTAAAAGGAATTAAATAAATCCTAATTACAACTCCTTATTTGCAAAAGGGAAAGTCAATTCCCTAGCCAATGAGAGTTAAATCACTTGGATCACCTCACATGGATCACCAAAGATTCAATCTCCACCTCTCTTCAACTTTCAATCCTAACCTCTCATTCCCTAAATTCTTCTATAAATGGAATTAATTTTGAGCTCAGTGGGCCCCTAATCTTACAAGTTGGAAAGCATCATTATCCTACCCATAATCTTAGAATCTGAAAGCATCCTTATGCTGCCCCTAATTCCTTAATTGTTGAAAATATTCTTATGATGCCCCTAATCTTAGAATTCATTTTGCAAACTTATGTTGCTCATATTCTTAGAGATTTCTATTGCATTTTAGCTCAACTTTCTTAGAAATTATCATAATCTTTCATTTAGAGCTTTGAAATGAACTTTTCTTGAGCATTTTAGTTTAAATCCTTTAATTATTCCATTCTAAGCATGAATGTGTCACTGATTAATGCATAATCTGAGGGAAAATTATAGCATTCTTCAAACTCTTCTTAGATAGGGAGCAATATGTCAAATTTAGTGATATTTGTGTTTTTTTCCCTTGATTTACATGTTTATTTCACTAATGTAATGACATATTGAAGTGTTGTGTTGCAGCTAGCAGATCCACAAAATACACACACAATTTGAAGAGATGGTGAATTAGGTTTTTTCAACCTAGTTCTTGATATAAGAAGATAAATTAGGGCAAAATTAAGGTGCAGATAGTGGATGTGAATGCTAGAGTTTTCTAGCAGAGGAAGAATTTGATTCAATGGGGATAAGAAGTATTTCAACAAGGGGTTGAATAGAGATATACATTATGCTACATTAGAGTTTTATCAGACATAAGGTAGATATCATTTTCATAGTTCATAAAATCTTAGATCATTGTAGTGATCAAATTATAAGACAGTGAGCCTTCCCCAGGGTTGTAGCCCAAGGCTTTTTCATTTGAGCAGTGAGCTATAGGCACTAAGCCTGAATGCATGTGCATTCTCCATACATGGTAATAGGTTTGTACTTCTAACAAGGTATTTACTTATTATGGGTAATTATCCCTACCATGGTTTTTCCCCTAATAGGGTTTCCATGATAAAAATATTGTGTCAAGTTGAGTGGATGTGATTCTAATTTGTGTATGCATGCATATTTCATTTTCAGTTAATCAGATCATAATTCATAGTATTCCAGGTTAAGGGTTTTAAGGGTTAAGAACTTAAAGTTTGAAGTTTTGGGAACAACTAATTCACCCCCCTCCCCCATCTTAGTTTCTCATTTCCATTTAATCAATAATTGGTATCAAAGAATGTCCCTTGAAGGAAGACTAATAGCTCGAGGGAGATCCGATATGGCATCTTACAAGAAGGATAGTCCAAGGTTTGAAGGTGAAAAGTACCCCATATGGAAAGTTCAGATGATTACTCATCTAAGATGCATTGGAGAAGATTATTGGACCATCACAAAGAACTCCTATACTCCTCCTACCGATCTATCTATAGCTACACTAGATAAAAATAAGTAATTTGACTATGAGAAAATGAAGCATTACTAAGTGCCCTATCATATACAGAGTACACAAATGTGATGGAATTAGAGATGGATCATGAGATATGGACAAAGCTATAAACTCTTCATGAAGGAGATTAATGTATCAAGCAAGCCAAGTCACAAAGCTTGAAAGGAAGGTATGAATCCCTGAGAATGTCTAAGGATGAGAATGTTAACTCTTACATGTAGAAGATAGATGAATTAGTTTGTAGCATCAGATGTGCTAGTGGTGTACTGGATGAAGGAGAGATTATTTCAAAGGTGCTAAGATCTCTTCCTCCTACTTACAAGAGAAAAGTTATTAATATTGAAGAAAATAGAACTATTGTTGTTGTGATAAGATATACATTCATTGGTAGGTTATCTTCTTTTGAAATGAGTGAGTTTTATGATTCTTTACCCAAAGTTGAATCAGATTTCAAGGCTATAATATTAGGAAGATACATGCATAGATCACATCTAGGAGAAGGATATACAAGAAGAGTATCAATATTCCAAAAGGAGATGATAGAAATTGAAGAAGAGGAGAAAGAACTTCAGGAATTGGAAGCGTTGATTACAAGGAGACTATCAAAAGGATTTGGTAAGTAAAAATGAAAATGACTTTTAAATTATTTTATTGTAAGAAGATAGGACATTATTCCTCTAGATGTCTAGAGAGATTTCCTAAGTATAAGCCTGATAAGTCTAAAAATGAGAATAAGTGTTATAATGTTATTGATAATAAGGGAGTTACTGATGTTGAATCTAATAATGTTAAGAGTGATGATGAACTTGTGTTTGTTGCAATTCAAGAGGATGAACCTAAGTCTATAAACTTTATGTCTAATATTCCTACTACAAATGTTGTTCAAGATCTCATGTCTAATGTTTCTATTAGTAGTATGATTAAGGATGGAATATCAGTTACTCAAGATGAAGAAAAATCCCTAACTACTCAGGATGTCAAGGAAGAGAAATGGATTATTGATAGTGGTTACTCACATCACATGACCGGTGATATGAAAAATTTGTGGAATTTGAGAAGTATGAAAGTGGTACTGTCAAGAGGGGAGATAACTCTGAAGGTGAAAGATCTATGATTAATAATTTTGTTAAAAATGATGCTAAATATATTATGACTGATGTTCTTGATAATTATGCTATTGAGAAGACCAAGACTATTGATACTTCTGCTAGTAATGTTTCTACATGTATTAATGTTGAAGAGATTGCCCTTGGAAATGATATAAGTTGTGTTATTGAAGAAAAGAAATTCTTAGTTGCACAATTGGATATGAAGAGTGATTTCCTGATAGATAGCGGATGTTCACATCATATGACTGGTGACACAAGCAAGTTTTTTAAATATGAATAATATGATGGCAGAATTGTTAGATGGGGTGACAATACTACAGGAAGGATCAAAGGTAAATGTACCATTTCTTCAAATGGTAAGAATAAAACTAATGATGTGCTATATGTGGAAGGATTAAAGCACAATCTTCTCAGTGTTGGAAAATTAATGGAAGAGGGATATGGATTATACTTCAAGGATAACAAATGAAGAATCATCAATGGTTGTGGAGAAGAAATTGAATCAGGATCTAAGAGTAAGAAAAAAAATCATCTAAATAATGAAAGAGTAATCAGAGGAATTAATTAGAAGATCTATTTGTTTGTTGCTCTTAACTATTGCATGTTAGCCAGTGGAATAAGATGTTCAAAGGTACTATGAGAATTGAATAGTATAGATACGAGGCCACACACATGATATATTATTAAAGAATGCCACTATTTAGTTCATCCCAAGTTTTAGAGGATATCATGAAGATTTGAGCATGATTCAAGATCAGAATTGGAGACTGGCAGGCAGAGTGATAGACAATATTGACAAGAAGACAACAAGAGGTCTGGTGTGCACAATCAAGTTAGAATTTCATGGATAAAACATAGCAGTATGTTTGTTACATACTCAAGTGTCTTTCAATTCCTAAGGTTTGTACTTTAGAGGTCTGCATGGCTTATTTTTATTATCTCAGAGACTTATTGACAGTGTTCTTCAGGTTCGGTGAAAAAGGGCTAGAAAATCTAATGGTCGTGATGGATTTGTGTGATTGAGTGTTTATCATGATGTTATAGGATGTTATTTAATTATGTTCTTGATGGGTTGGTGATACACATGGATCAGAAGGATCATATTGGTGAAAATTTTGGTCGATAATAAGATTTTTATTATTATCTTTTGTTCTTGACTGACTTAATTGGTAAATCGCGTTGTGCAAGTGCTAAATCATGAAATTGGGAGATTTATGATCTTGAGGTGGTTGATATAGGTCATGGCTATGATTTAATAGTCAAATATGGATTTTAAACATGAGATTTCACATGTTGATTTAAAGAGATGATGAATTAGGTTTTGTTGACCTAGTTCTTGATATAAGATGATGAATTAGGGAAAAATCAAGGTGTGGATCATGCTTGTGAGTGCTAGAGGTTGTTAGCAGAGGAATATCCTAATCTACTAGTGATCAAAAGTTTTGCAACAAGGGGTTGAACTAAGATCTGCATTGTGCTACGTTGGATTTGTATTAGACATAAGGTGGTTGTCATTTTAACAATTCACAAAATCTTAGATCATTGTAGTGATTTAATTGTAAGGCAGTGAGCCTTCCTTAGGGTTGTAGCCCGAGGATTTTTTATTTGATTAGTGAGATGTAGGTTGTGAGCCTGAATTCATGTGCATTCCCCATACATTGTAATGGTTTTATACTTCTAACAGGGTATTTACTTATTGGGGGTAATCAACCCCACTGTGGTTTTTCCCCTGATAGGGTTTCCATAATAAAAATCTCGTGTCAAGTTGTGTGGATGTGATTTTGATTTGTGGATGCATGCATATTTCAATTTCAATTAATCATATCATAATTTAAGGTATTTAAGCTTAAGGGTTTTAAGGGTTAAGACCTTGAATTTTGAAGTTTTGGGAACAACTAATTCACCCNATTCCCCCCCCCCCCCCCCCCCTCTTAGTTGTTCACTATCATATTATAAACATTTATAAGTGCTTCCAACCCATCATTTACACCACTTATGAAATTTGGGATAAAAGCGTATCTAATTACCTTCAACCACTTTATTTATCCTACAACCCTCCCTCAAGTTCCTTTTCCATTTAATCACAACCATAAATACATTCCCCTTTCCCATTCTTGGTCTCCTAGATCTTGGATATCATTTATGTGCTTGCAATATTATAATCACTTTTGATTCATAGTTTATATTTGATCAACCAAATCTCCATTCTCAATTACCCATCTTGTGTATTATGCTTCTGAGAGCACTAAACTGATAATTACAAGATTCATAGTAGATAGAAGGGAAATGGAGTAGGGTTTTAATAAATACAATTATTTTTGTTATATATTGATGTTGTATTGCATTTGATTTTAATATTTTTTTTGCATTTGTTTATTTGGAAGACTCCATTATTGCGACGTTGGGACAAGTTTGAATCTCTGATTTAGACCAGCATTTCCAGTGTCGTACAATGTTCGGAATGTCATTTGTAGGGATAGAGGTTTAATGTATATTCTCATGGAATATAGTATTGGATTCAAGATTTACACCCTTTAGGGAACTCATAAGTCTAAAAATTATTCTCATGGGGATACTATATGTAGGGCTCAATGTCATAAAACTCATACATAGAGATATAAAGTAAGGAAATGTCTAAAAATGCAAATTACTAATAAGGTGATCATTTAAAAATTACATAAAATTAAGTAAAGCAATGATGAAGAATCTAAATCAAATTGTAAATTAAAGGATAAAAACCATGCAATAATACATTAAGTTTATGTCAAACAAGATTAATTTGTTACATATTTAAACCATGATTGTACATATAACCTAATGAATAGTAGAAATATAACGCATCTAGACACGAAATAAAAAATAATATGTAAGAGAGTTAGGTTTACCAACATGTAATGAAAGAAATAAGGTTCGCTAGGGTGTTTAGACAAACTAGGAAACTTAGGTCTATCTCTTCTATTATATTGGAAGGAAGATGATCCACTGGGCTCAAGAAGGCTCAAGCATTGAGAAAACTCAATTAGCCTTCGCTATAAATAGATGTTTCTATGTGTAAATGTGATTTATAAATATAAATGTGAGATCTATGGATAGATAGGAAGAAACATTAGCTTTTTGTATGCATAAGACAACCAAAAATAGACAAACTAATTTAGGAAGCATAAACAACAAAGGTAGATTGTAACACACCTATAGACCAAATTTGAAGTTGAGATGGGGGGAATAGGGAAACTAGGTTGTGCTATTCCTAGGAATGGGGTGACTCACTTTCCCTACTCTATGCACTTCTTAGTGATTTATGCTAGAAAGATTGTAGTCAATCTCTCAATCTTCCCAAATATCACTTCGTATTGTGTAGAAATGGTTTTTCTTTAGTCAAACCCCAATTTAGGAATTAATGTTGAAATAGAAATTAAATGTAATTGAAATAAAAGTGTATTGATATAAAGTAGAGGCTAGATATTAAAATGAATACCTTTATAAACTTTCTTAATGTTAGAATTATTATGAAGATGCTTAAATTTTACTTTATTTTTTACTTGAATAACAAAGAGATCATGGATGCCTTAACAAATTTTTGGATCTACAAATTACTACCTAATCTCCAATGCTTGGAATGTTTGGTCTCTTGCTTGCTTGAAGGGATGCTTGAGAACTTGGATTGAGAATTATTTCTTGATAATTAATAATTAATTTTAGTGTTTATAAAAATGAGTGAGGATACCACATTTATATACTTCTCACCATATTTTGAGATGAAAAACTCAAAGCAGGGCAACATGGGTTTGGAATCCCTACTAAAATAAAGTACCTGTTGTAGGATTTCAATTTGGGACCCAAAATAGGAGAATGGGGTGAATATTTTTCCCTATTCCCTCTCATGTTTTCCTAAATTAGGACCAAATATCCTAATCGAGTAGAATATGTAAAAAAATACACATAATTGAGTTGGGATAAGTAGAATTGAGGGTGGATCAAGCATAACAAACATAGAAGACTAAAGACACTAAATTAGGGTTTGGGTGAGCAAGAAAAATTATAGGGATACAACTTATGATACTACAATCAGTAATGATTCTCTCTATATTAGGTTGTGTTCCACCACTACTTATGGAATTAATAAGATTTTTCCCAAAAATTAGGCAAAGAGAAAAGTAGTAAAATACATTTGTATTCATCTTCAATACTAACATCTATCACTACAAGCTAACTTAAAATCAAAAAATAAAATTAAAAGTATTCAAATTTTTAAAAATATAATCACAATCCCTCATTTTCAAAGATCACAAATGCCTTTTTAGATATAGCTTGTTAGAGAAACTCTTAGTTTTATATATGCCACCTATTTTCATTCATAGCTTATATGCAGTGCATTCTATAGAGACATTCAGGGTGATAGAGTCCATGAGAGATAAATAAATGGTTTCTTTTTCCTTCTTGTCTAACTTTTTCCACTCATCCTCTGATAAGGTAGAACCCTCTAGTTTCTTTTCCTCCAAAACTAACAACCACTAATCCATCTCTTCAAGGAGATCTTCAAATTTTAACTACCACGTCTTGTAACCTATGTCATTGAACTAAATATCTTGGAAAGAGGTGGTATTCATGACATAAAATCATTCTAAATTTATCAAAAAATCCACAAAATAAAAGCTCCCATTGTAGCAGACAACCTTCAACACGTAAAGAGAAGAGTGTTCTCCCCTCAGTAGAAACATTAGCTCTGATATCGCATGTTGAGAAAAAAGGTGAAGGAATCTTGCAAGATTAAATTTCTGATGGGTGCCAGCAAGAAGTTGAGTCCACTTTATGGCCAAAAAGTGGAACTGTTTACCCTATTTTTTCAAATTTGTCCCATTTGACCTAAAGATTTGAGGCACTTAGACATGGAAGCTTCCAAAAAGTCACTAATATAAAATTTTAGGATTCAAAGTCTAGTTTCAAAATATGTGATTTTTTTAAATACCCAGATAATAAATTTCAAATTTCAATGGGGATTACTAAAACCCTCATTTTAAAAGTCACTCTTTCAGGACTATACCATGCGTGTGTACGACAAGCAAAATCAGACTCAAATGACACTATTTTTCTAAACCCTTCTGGGAAATGGTAAGTAACACAATTAAGATTGATTAGAATGTTTTTCCATATTTTTTTGTTAAAAAAATTTTTTTATTAATTATATATTGGGCTCAATCGTTGTTTATAAAATCTCTTGTGTACGGCAAGCATAATTTGCCCTAAACATTTGATTTTTTAATAGTTTTTGTTTTTTAAGTGTGTATAATTATGTGTAGTTTGATGTCATATAATTTATTTTTCAATAAACATTTTTAAAAAAAAGTTATTAAAATTATAAAAAAGCTTGTATTCTCTTTCCTATAGACATGTTTTAGTACAAAATGATTGAAAAATAGAAATATTAATCAAATTTTTAAAAAAATTACATATTATGAATCTTCATTGTCTAATCTAAAATGGGTTTTTTTCCGTCAAAAAATTCCTCAGAAAACCCAATCCGATCTGTGGCCAAAGTGAGTTTCATGTGTGCATATGGACATGGCCTACAACATTCAAGTCAAACCAGATCCAAAGCCAAGGGTCAGTTGACCAAGCCTTTCCCAAGGCTAAACCTGAACCACTTTTGGCAGGCAAAATTTCAATTTTATAATACGGGGTGGCGTTATGAAATAGGGTGACGTTTCATTTTTGAAACGTCACCCTGTTTCATTTCGTAGTCGTTGGAAATTGGTTTAAACCAAGATGGGGTGACATTATGAAATGGGGTGACGTTTCAAAAATGAAACGTCACCCCAATTAATATTTGACTATTTTTTTAAATCTTCTATGTTTTTTTACTGCATCAACATTCTTGTACTCGAAGTACGGTTGACAACAATCAAATTTGCAGAATTTGGACAACTTTTGCATTGTTTATTGACTATTTTAGTCTCCATTTGAAGGAATCAATCATTGGGAGCATATAGAACAATTTTTTGTAGGTTTAAAGTATTGAAGGCACTTGTGTGATTGATTTAAATTATTAATCATGGGATGTAAACAACGTCAAAAGAAGAAACAAAGGAGGGTTATGACTGATGAGGAAATTCAAGTGGAGAGAGAGAAAGAGGCTAAACGTCAAAGAGATAGAAGAATGAGGATACGTGAAATGAATAGTAATGAAGCTTTAGGATCCACAACAATTGAAGACTCAAACATTAAAGATACCATGGGGGATACAATGGATGTAGAAGATGCAAATATGAAAGAGGTGAATGAAAGCATGCCATTGAATGCACCTTGTAGTGATGTTCTGGGTATGTCTTTGACTTCATCTTTGAATGATACTCAACCTACGTTAATAGATGATAATCTTTATAGAGACTTATTAGATGTATATTCTAGAGATGAAATTAAATTAATGAGGCCTCATCATGTTTTTCAACTTAGAGAATTTGAAATTGAAAATCCCCCTATTGTTGTTGAAAATGAAGAGCATTTTGTTGTTGCAAATGAAAATATCCCTAATGTTGTTGAAAATCAAAATCATTTTGTTGATTAAATTGAAAATCCTCCTAATATTCATGCAATTTCAAATCCTCCTAATGTCGTTGAAAATGAAAATTATTTTGTTGATGTAAATGAAAATCCTCCTAATGTTGATGCAAATGAAAATCCTCCTAATGTTAATGCAAATAACAATGAAAATCCTTTCGTAAATGAAAATGAAAAATACTTTTTACATATTGAAAGTAATATTTTGAATGGTCTTTCTGGTAAGCTTTCTTCGAGGCAGATAGCAAAATAGGCTAATAAAATATACAAAGAATTTTTCTATCAGAAAAAATTAACATTTCAATGTCAACTTGTGATTCAATTGATGAGAATGTGAAAAATGAGAAAAGTAATGAAAAGATTAGGCATTAAAGTAAAACACAATATGAAAGATTCATCTGTTAAACATGCTATATCTACTGTTGCTAGTGCCATTCAATCTATTGGAAAAACTAGTCGATCAAAAGATAGCAATGCAGCACGACGAGCCATAACAACTGTTATAGTCAATAAAAACACTTTGGATAAAAAAATGGTTAAAACTATTAGTGGAATTTTAAACATGCATCCTAAAACATTGGCAAGAGAAACAAGGAGAAGATCAGTTATTGAAAATGATCCAATTAACCAATGTTGGAGTTTTAGTGGTAGACTCCCATGATCTGACATGAAATTGAGTCCTGAAATCAAATCATTGCTTGAAAAGTATTGGCATGATAATACAAGGGTTTCATCTAATGTGAGAGATGTTTTGAAATTAAGAGTGGGGTGTAAAGTTTGTGATCCTCATCCAAAACACCTATTAGACACAACACAAACTGAATTTTATAAGAAATTTTTAGATGAGGTTGTGTTACCTGGGAAAATTACTCTTAGTCAAAGATCATTTGAAAAATGCAAGCCTTGGTATGTGAAAATCAATAAACAACGAATATCTTGTTGTTGCAAAACACATGTTCAATTTCATTATCACTATGATGTTTTTTGACATATACGGTGTAGTTTACATGCTAACAAGATTATGGAGAATTGTGACATTAATATACCACATGAGACAATCAAGGAGTTTGTAGCAAGTTTGTTTTGTGAGAGATCAAATGGGGAAACATTTTTCTTAAGTTCATGTATTTTTGGACAATGCACTAGTTGTGAAATTTTTTCATTAATAGGACATTGCATGCATGAGATTAGTGAAAATGATTTTGGACAACAATTAGTGGATGTTAAAAGATTTAAGAATATTGAGTATCCTTTAAAA
>MU223294.1:1363367-1380210 GCA_018584345.1 Thuja plicata
TATATATATATATATATGTTTCCCCATTTACATATAATTTCCTCCTTTTTTGAAATTATTAACAAAAGGAAATAACTTACAACTTGTCAAAAATGTTGGGATGGGCCTTCTGGAGATTTTCCATGAGTTTCTCCCATTCCTCCTTTAAATGCTCAAGGATCAACTGTTCCAAGTTCATTTGAGCATGCATATCATATATGTTATCAGTGACTGATATCTCAGGGGTGGCGATCAAATATTTTTCCTCTGTCACATGCTTCTGCATCAATGTTAAATGTGGTAGTAACATGACCTGAAGCTCAGTTACCTGTTCCCATCCTTTTTCAACTTGAGTATCAATCGGTGGATGTGTATAACCTTAGAGTAATGCATTTTAAATGCATGTTTCTCGATTGTGAGATGACTGGCACTATCATTTAGATCATTATCTAATTTTGGTATCTTTTCACTAATCTCGGTAGTGAAGTGATCTAGAGTGCACAATTTCTAAAGAATTATAAGTACTCGAGAAATAATAATTTCTAGGGATGTTACAATCTCAGAAAGTTTTACCTTGTTCACTGCCACTTCCTAGCTGATCTTTTCAGTAAGCTTGTATTGAATCTTCTACTCAGATCATTCTTCTATCATCTGCTCGGCAATAATATTTGGACCATTTTTTGCCTCAGTGAGCAGTGCAAGTTGGTCAATAATTGGGGTGGATTCATCTATGTTCACATCAGGAACAACTTGCATAAATATCTCCTTAGCTGTGTCTAGCACCTAGGTATTCTTTCATTCTAACCTCAACTTTTCTTGAGTTTCTTTTCTAGTGTAATGTTCTCCATATTTCCTAAGAGATTCAGGATCAAGTGTCCTCCAGTCACATTCAAGTATGTCAATTATCTCATTAAGTGTGACTGGACCCTTGCTCCCTTTCTTCTTTTTCTTCTTCTTTTCATGTACACTGGAGGTAGGAGATTGTATTAATAAGAGTTGAGCCTTGTTCTCACTATTTATCTTTAGTGGCTCAATGTGTGTGATGACTTGTTTGGGTGGCTCGGTTACTGACCTGGTGTCAGTGGAAAAATTGTCTACCATGGACTTTATGTTACCTTTAGCCTTATTTTCCACATTAGTGGTGTCTTTTGGTGCATCATCATGTGTAGTAGCTCCACTATGTTTAGTCTTCTTGCAAGTTTCATCACCCTTTTCTTCTTGTGTATCTGCGACCTGCTTGGGTGTCTTGTTTTCCTGTTGTGCGCAATATCAATGGCTTGGACCGGTATAGGCATATTACTTGGTACCATATCTTGGGATACCTTAGTTACATCTTGGTCTTCAAGGTTCTTGGTAGCACCAGTGATAACTTCATCTTCCTTCACATCATCATCTGGGTCACCTTTGGTTATATAAGTTTTTGTGATGTATGCATGTCCAAGAGTAGTTAATAGTTCAGGAATTTTTTCCATGACATTGGAAGCATCAGTAGTAAGGTCTATTATTTGTGTATCCTCCTCGGGTTTCTCTGTGTCTTCAAAATTAATAGGCTTGGGACTCGGTCTATCTCCCTTGGTGTCGACAGTGGATGTTATAGCCTCTTGTTGCTTGGTAGGACTCAAGAGATTAGTCCATATCAAAGTGCTTTGGATTGCTTTGGAAAATTCTTTGCATATTTCTTCATTGTTTCATCAATCTCAGCAACAATGTATTCAGTCTTAAGTATAGTGAGGGATGCCTCTCTCATTTGTTTCTCTGTTGTTAGTTCATATTTCCATCTTGTTGATACTTTATCATAACATTATTTAGGTATGTATGTAGAAAATTCTATAGTAACTCTTCTATAAGTGATCATCATACCTACAACTACTTCTTCCAACTTGTCCTAATCCTTGGTGCTTAGGCTTGCATATTGTATAGCTTTGGATGACTCAACCTTCTAGTTGACTTTATTGCTTCATCTACATCATCAATAGTTTATGGAATCTTATTCTTTACAACCTTGAATTTATCAGTATTTTTGTTAGATGCATCATTGTCATGTTTTCCTCTAACATACTTCTTCCTTTGTCTCAGTGTAGGGAGCTGGGCAGTGGCCTTAGACTTCCTCGTCTGATAATTTCATTTTGGTGAAGCTCATGTTATTTTGATAATTCCTTTCTTTAAAGGTGGTGAATTAGGTGTCACTGGTCTTATTCTGGTCCTAGTTGGAGTCTCATCATTTATACCTTTACCCTTCTTAGCCTTAGGTGACTCTTCTTGTATCTCATTAGATTTTATGGCCTCGGCATCTTGATCTTCTCCTTCATCGATTGGAGTCTGCTCCTCGATATCATCTACTAAATTTTCAAGTTCGTCATCAGTTACATAGAATTTCCTTTTCAAATTCTTCACCATTTTGGTCTTCTATCTTCCCATATTCTCTACTTCAAGTCCTATCTTGATCCTTGTCTTAGCTTCATCATAAGTACCAAATCTCATGGCAGATTTGTCGACAGGCTCATTAAGTAGTTTCTATATTGCTTTTGAAGCTAAAGCTATATTAATTTCATAGTCCATTAGGGGTAGCCATGCTTTTCTAGGCTCTGCTACTTTGATAAGTGTGGTGTCAGTGTCTACCGCAAAACATATATCTTCTTTATATTTTCTACCAACTGGGTTGGTATCCTTGTTCTTTTCTACATTCTCTCTTTGAACTTCTTGAAATAGTTATCCATAATAGGTACAAATTTTGCTCTTAGATTCTTAATGAATTCACCGACTTACACAGTGATTGGTCAGTTGATATCCCAAGTTACATTACCGATAGAGGGAAAGAAATTTTGCAAATAGAAAAATGTGCATACCAATAAAGAACCAAACTTGCATGTGTTTGAACGTGCTGACATGATCGTCCTCATATTCTCTTCCAACTGCCTCAACAATAACTCAGCTAGGTCGAGTTGCAAACCCTTCTTCACAATTTTATACGCAATATTGATTGCACCACATGCGACATTGTTGGGTCTGCTAGATTGAAATATCTTGTATGCAATAACATAAGCTCCAAACCTTAGTTCAACATCACTTATAGTATTGGTCCTCAGACCTCTACCATCCCACTTGACTCCTATTATCTTTTCAATCACGATTTTGGCCTGGTGCCCTAGGGCTTTTGCTTTATTAGTTGTTGGATACCCAGTGAGTGCATGTATCACATCCTTTGTGATCTTCATAGGTTCATCTATCCATAATTTACCATCATGTACTTGGATTAGTACAATGCAAATCCATTCATTTTTAAACTCTTTCAAGAAAAGTAGGGCATTGGTTTACCCTTGCACCTCCAAATGCTTGTGATTGTCCTAGAGTTTTCCATTATTTCAAAGCTCCTGATATGTCAAGATGAGCTCAAAATCATTTATCTCATTGATTTTGCAGTGTATATAATCTCTCACATCTTGAACCAGTAGAACCCTAGGCGGTATCGTGGAGAACGTGCCTTTGTCATCAGGTTGTGCAGCAACCTTTGGATGAATTTTTAGTTTGGTTTTGTGCATGTTGAATTCTTAATAAGAATTACCTTTTTGATTTTCTCACCCTTACCTCTCACTATTCAAGATGAAGACGCCACCGTGTTTTCAAATTTATGGCTTCTAATGAATGTTACAAACAGCTTAGTAAGTGCAAATACTAACTTGATATACTCGACAACTACTCAAAACATGCTTTAATCTCTATGAAATGCTCAAAATGCTATGTTGTAATTTTTCTCTTGATTGCTTTGCTTCACTCTTTGATCATTGTGTGAACAAATGAGTTCATTTTTCATAAATTTATAGCAAAATACCTTAATCGATGCAATAAATGCTTGTCACCAACCACTCAATTGACAAACAAATCACTCGGTTAACACTAAAGATACTTCATCTCGGTGAGTACTACAAATGCTCGGTTGACTCAGCAACTTAGTTGTCTCTCACATGTTTACCGACTGGAATTTCTTGCTCGGTACAGATTAACCAACTAAACTAGTTCCAAGTTAACAAAAATATAATACCATAGTGCATCTTAATTCATGCTAATTTGGCATTCACTCAATGAATATAAGGAACTAATGTAAGATATAAATTTGCAAAATTTATTCCATACTTGCATTGCTTAGGTGGAGGTGGTGGAATCACCTAATCCATTAGATGAGGTGTCACCGACTGTTTTGCTTGGTCCAACATTGTCATTGGATGCTTTCCTCCACATTTGATTCCTCATCCTCATGATTTCTTCAATTGTGTTTCCATTTCCAAAAGTACTTGTTTCCATTACTTGGTCTCTACAATCTCTACTTAAATGACCAACCTTATGACAGTGCAAACATGTCATTCCAAAATTTATCCAATTTCCAAATTTTCCTATTGATCCCTAAGTTTTGTTGATCATTAGTGTCCCACACTCAGTCATTTATCTAGGCAGGTTAGCCGGTCATCACTGCGGCCGAGCTATCCAGTATAGGCTGAGAAGTAGTCATTGTCAAGCAGTAAGTAGTTCCCCAGTTACATAGAAGCTGAGTGAAGTTGATCAGTCCATGCCAAGCGTTAGAGTCTTCATATGCCGAGCAAGATAGTTTTGTCATACATGTCAGGGATGACACAAACTTGAAGGTAAACTATTTTGGGCCGACTTGTTTGAGCATTTAACATTTTTAATAGAGTTAATTATGCATTAAATCATTGATCCCAATACGTGGCATGGAACCAATCAGAAAATTAGAATTCCCAAGCGGCATAAGTATTTGATCTTGATCGTTGATCTAGATCTAGATGCCAGATCCATAAGGTATACAAGATTGCTTCTTACACTAATTTTATAGGAAGTGTGTATGCGTACATGAGAGATGTGCGAAGGTTTATTTCAGAGTGAAGAAGCATATATCTATCATAGTAAAAGAGCAGTGAGCAGTAGAGAAAAAGATATATCAGATTATTAGATCAGAGAAGGTATTGGAAAGAGAAGATCCATCATCAACATCTGAGTGCATATCAAAGGATCAGATCCTGAGACATTCTAGCAGGTGTATCAGGTGAAATCTCTTAGCAGAGTAGTTTTAACAGACCTTTCTAAGTCTCTTAGGCAAGTGCTTACTTTGTTGTAAGTTTAAATCCTTTTACAAGGTAGATTATAATGATTTGTAGCTCTTAACCAGGTAGACCTTTAATCAGGTAGATCATCAAGTGTGATCAAATTTTATAGCCTTAACAGGCACACTTTATTGCTGCAGTAGTGAAGATTTTGTGGGTGTCATCCCCACCCTAGTTTTACCTTCTTGGGTTTCTGGGTTACCAAAATTCTGTGTCTTGAGTTATTTATTTTATGTTATGGAAGTGGAAGGGAAAATTGCTATTGAACAAGCATAGATAGAGAAACTAGACAAATTTCCAACTATAGATCTGACACTGGATAGTCCCATTATCACTACACTTGAAGACAATAGCAATTTGGATGTCGAGGATCAGAATGAGCCAGCAGACACAGGCAGGCTATCACCTATTCAAGCCACAAAGGCCAAGATAGACAAAGCAACAGAAAAGGAGGTAACAAATGTTAATCCACCTATCTTAGAGGTTGTACAAACATTTTTAGATGGTAGTGATAGTAAGATGGAAAAAATAATAAACAATCCTAAAGAACAAGAGGCTATACAAGTGTTGGTGGAGCTGCCACACTCTGTACCATCTACTCCCACTGAACCCAAAACTGTCAGTATACCTGATCAGCAGGAGATCTTTACTCAATTTAAAATTGCAACTGAAATAAGCACTAACAAGGAAATAGATAACGAAGAACCTAAGCAGAGTATCAACTCACCAGAGCTCAAGAAGAATAAGTCTCATAAGAAAAATTCACCAAGCCTAAATGTCACATTGGATAAAGTTATTGTGATTCCCAAGTGGGATCTAGAGAACTTGACATATGAGCAGATTTAGACTCTACAAGACCTATTGAAGAGTAAGAAGAAACAATAGGAAATGAAGAGGGAGCATCAACAAAAGCAAGTTTTACATGAAATAAAGGATATTTTTGTTAATGCTTTTGATATGGAAGACATAAATGAGAAAACACCAATTTTAGAACATTTAGTTCACATTGTGCAGAAAGTTAATGATGAAAATATTGAGGCAAATGACAAGCTGCTACAATGGTCTGAGAGAAAGTTTGAGAACAAAGTTTTGGAGAAGATATCAGCAGAGATTGCTATTAAATAGGTTGAACTTTCTTCTCTTATTGATATTCTTGAGGAAGTTGCAAATAATGTTTATTCTTTGTACAAAAAGTTATGTGATGTAGAATTATTTACAAAGGATAATCAACAGCTTGTAGAGAAGTTGCAATTATCTTTAAAGTCAACATGTAGTTCATTGAGCATGGATGCTAGTTCTAGCTCCATAAATTTTGATAAGTTGACTCATACTCAGAGGAGATTAGTCGAGCTTATGGCTGAAGATGGCAGAATCAGGGCAAAATTAATTACTATTCAGACTACCTTGATACCTCTTCTAGAGGTTATTCAGAAGGAACTTATAGTTGCATGAGAATTAGTCAAGAGATATTCTCATATCTCTATTGCAGATAGTTTGGTAAGTCTAGCTGCCAAGCTAGAAACTAAGTTACAAGTTATGAAGTTTGTTAAGGATAGTTGGGATACAATGTTTGTATTAACATTACAACTTCATAAGTCATTTTTGGATAAGTATGACTTAACCCCTACAACTATCAGTGAAAAAAACAAGGGGGAAACAGACAAGGAAACAGACAAAGATGTGTAGCAACAGGCATAAATAATTTATTTTTTCTCTAAGACATGTATACTATGTAAATATTGTATGAAGTCTGAAGTATAATCTTAGGGGGAGTATGTTGTGTACTTAGGCAAATTTTGTGGATGTAAAGAAATGATAAGTATTTTTTCCACTAATATCAAAGGGGGAGATTGTTGATCCCTAAGTTTTGTTGATCATTAGTATCCCACACTTAGTCATTTATCTAGGCAGGTTAGCCGGTCATCACTGTGGCTAAGCTATCCAGTATAGGCTGAGCAGTAGTCATTGTTGAGCATTTAGTAGTTGTCGAGTTACACAGAAGCCAAGTGAATTTGATCAGTCCATGTCGACGGCTGGAGTCTTCATATGCTGAGCAAGACACTTTTGTCATACATGTCAAGGATGACACAAAGTTGAAGGTAAACTATTTTGGGCTGACTTGTTTGAGCATTTAATATTTTCAATAGAGTTAATTACGCATTAAATCATTGATGTCAATACGTGGCATGGAACCAATTAGAAAATTGGAATGTCCAAGCGGCATAAGTATTTGATCTTGATCGTTGATCTAGATCTAGATTCCAGATCCATAAGGTATATAAGATTTCTTCTTACCCTAATTTTATAGGAAGTGTGTATGCATACATGAGAGATGTGCGAAGGGTTATTTCAGAGTGAAGAAGTATAGATCTAGCATAGTAAAAGAGTAGTGAGCAGTAGAGAAAAGATATATCAGATTATTAGATCAGAGAAGGTATTGGAAAGAGGAGATTTGTCATCAACATCTGAGTGCATATCGAAGGATCAGATCTCGAGGCATTCTAACAGGTGTATCAGGTGAAATCTCTTAGTAGAGTGGTTCTAACAGACCTTTCTAAATCTCTTAGCTGAGTACTTACTTTGTTGTAAGTTTAAATCCTTTTACAAGGTAGATTGTAATGATATGTAGCTCTTAACCGGGTAGACCTTTAATCAGGTAGATCATCAAGTGTGATCAAATTTTGTAGCCTTAACAGGCACACTTTATTGCTGCAGTAGTGAAGATTTTGTGGGTGTCATCCCCACCCCAATTTTACCTTCTTGGGTTTTTGGGTTACCAAAATTCTGTGTCTTGAGTTATTTATTTTATGTTATGGATGCTACTAGTTGATAGATCAATTATATTTATGCATGGTTGTGGATTAGTTTGTTTTAAGAGGCAAATTTTTTAAGATCTGATTCATCCCCCCCCTCTCAATATCTTGCTTTCCCATCTTGTATTTTCAACATTTCCTCTCCACTTTATCATATAGTTAGCTACAATATGTCCATACCTACCACATGGTGTGCAATTTATCTAAGTGTTATAATTCCAAGTATATGCATTACCTTGTCTTCTCAGTTGATATGCATTTTCCTGTCCTTTAGGTTTCCAGATTTGCTTCATATTAGTCCTGCATTCTTGTAATGTGTGACCATGCATGTTGCAAGTATGACAATACTTTTCCATGTAGGGTTTCTTCTGTGGCTTATTCGGCTTAGATCTGAATTCATGTGCTTGATGTCCATGCTTATTACAATTGTAGCAATTACCATTGAATTTAGAAGTGGATTTAGGAATACCTTTTGCTTTGCTTTTGCAAACATTTGATGTATGGCCTGGTTTTCCATAATGATAGCATGAGGGCTTGTTTGGATTTGGATTTGTGTAGACACTCCTTTGTTTAGCTTGATTTGATGATTCTCCATGCTCAGTATACCCTAAATTGATATTGATGTTAAGTCTCCTTTGACTGTTAAAAAATTCATCCATCCTTTTAGTGCTATCTTCAGCTCTCTTAATCATCTCATTATGTTATTTTTGAATCTTCACTTCATTCCTTAGTTTTTCATTTTCTTCTCTTAGTTCACCAATATCTTCCAATTTTCTAGCAAGTTCAATGTTCACTCCGTTGGCCTCATGACTTATAGTAACCATATGATTGGTCATCTCAAAGTGATGTTCGGTAAGTCTTAATATTTCATATTCTTTCCCTTGTAGCTTTTCAGTCATCTATCTTCTGTCATCAATAGCCATATTTATTTCTTGTTCAACTTTCTTTGCATCATTTATGACTTCAACCATTCTAACCATTTGTTTATCTTGACCGATCTGCAGTTCTTTCACTTGTCCAATAAGTTGTTGATTGTTTCCAGATAGCTTTGATATGATTCCTTCAGATGCATCAGATATGCTACCAGATTGAGATCCAGATGTATGAAATGGGTCATGTTTCTTTTCTTCATGATAATTAGTCTCATTAAAAAGAGATTCCATATCTTTTCTCTTAATCAGTAACTCCTTCAGTTTCTCTTTGGCTTCTCTGTATTGTTCAATGTAGATCTGCAACTGCAATTTCTGATTCAATAGTTTTGTCAAGTGTATACCTTTCCATCGTAAGATCTTTTCCCTTCAGTGATTAAACTTCTTAAACAAGAGAACTAGCTCTGATACCAATTATTGGAATGGTATAAAGGTGTGTACTGAGAGGGCAGGGATGAATAAGTACCCTTAAAAAATTTTCAAAACAAATCCTTGTAAACATAAATTGTATTGACCGACTGAGTAGTTTACTTTCACCATACATGAAATACCGTTGCAAAAATATAAATGCATGCAATCAAAACAATAAAACATTCATGAAAATCAAATAAACATAACACATGTATTTTGGTATCATTGAAACCCTTGTTAGAAGGTAAAAACTGTGATGGGGATGGAACCCACAAAGCTTCACTACTGCAGTAATAAAGTAGCATGTTAGGGCTTATAAAGATTGATCACTTCTGGTGATCTTACCTTGTTAGGAGTAACAATAAGATTTGTTAGATCTACCTTGTGAAAGGATTTTGCCACACAATGTATGTGTGCACTCGGTTAGAAGATTTAAACAAAGATGGTTAAGTCTACTATGTTAGGAGATTTTGAGTTTGTTATAATTGTTAGAGAGTAACAAGAAATTGTGACTTGAATAATACAATCTCAATATTGTTGATACCAGATCATTTGAGTGAAATATGTTTATCACATTATTGTGATTGATAATACCTTTGATACTGCATGGTAGCCTTGTGTCTGTTCTGAATAAACTGAATGCTTCTTTGAAATCCTTGTGCTAAAACCCTTGTCTCCCCTTCAGATCTCCTTAGTGCAGCGGCTACTTGATCATACTTTGATCATTACATTTCAAAATAACATCTTGACATTCATATATCAAACTATTTGACCTAATTAGGGTTTTACAATATCTTAGAAAACCTAAGATGATTGGTTTACAAAATTTACCTTGATCATCTATACATATGAAACATAACCAATAAATGATTACATTTGCAATTAATGTCCTCCTCGATCTTGGTAATCAATTATCTAGCTCAGCGAAAAGTTGTTACCTATAATAATGTGTCATTACAAACTTTTATGTAACTATTGGTTCACTTGGTGAATACTATCTCTTGGTGCTCAGTGTATTCTCCTCGGTAATGTTGTTGCTCAATGATCACTGTACTCAGTTAACTCTACGCTCGATGATCATTACCGACTAGACTGTGTTACCGACCAGGCAATTTGAATACTAATGACAACCTTGAAACTAATATGGAGTAACAATACAAATTTTGTGGGTATCCTTTATGTGCCAAAAAGCAACAATTGAAGATGAAGTTTGTGTAAAGATCAATGAAGCATTAACAATGTATAGTAATGAGGAAGATCAAATACTCTTATGACTGCAACAAAACAAATAATTATAAAAGAGAAGATGGAAATAAGTCACTATTGAGGATAGTATATTTAGTAAATATAAATATTGTCATGTTGGAGAGCCACTGTCAATACAATGAAAGACATGCTAAGGCAACAAAATTCTTGTAAAATGCTCCTAGACAACTATGAGACCAAATAAAAATTAGGTAAGAAGCATGGAAGCAACTAGAGTTCATGATGACAAACTTTAATCAAGTGTTCAAATTTTTAGAAAAGTCAAGTGTCTAAATATGGTCATGAAAACCATAAGTGAATGGAGACAAAATGACACTAAAAAAACATAGTGACAGTTCTCAAAGTATTAACAACATTATGATGCATGATTACCAATGATGTTGTTATGAACAATAACTGATTGAATGTTTGAAGATGTTAAGTTGATGATCACCGAGATGCAGAAAGTTAATGCAAGACATTAAATCGGTTAGTGTATTGTATTGTCATTGATGTCAACTTGATATAATCTTATTGGTTATATACATATTGTCAAAGACTTCAAAGAACCAAAGAGATAAAGGTTATGTTATCAGTAATGCATAAAAGTTCAGTATACACCAAGTGACAACAAACACCGATGGACAATGCACACTGACGGATAGAGCCCCGAGAAGAGTCACAGTGATACCCGAGCAAACATTACTGAGAAGAACCTAAGTGATACCCGAGCAGAACTAAAAGTCACAGTGTTGCCTGACAAACAGACAACCCCGATGGACAAAGATGCCCGAGGACAACTGAAGTCAAGACCGAGCAAATAAGGAGTTAAACACCAATCAGAACTAAAGTTCATAAATGAAAAAAGACTTAGCTGGTAGGAGCTAAATATGGAGTTAACTGATTGATTACATTATTTTCATCGACCAGTTAAAAGCTACAGATAAGCTAGAGATTAAAGCTAGTTTTATTCCAGTTGTCAAGAAGAAATCTGCGGGATAAAACTAAAGCATGCTTTAAAGCAAGAATGGCAAGATTTGTGGATCACATCAAGAACAAGAAAGACAAGGACTTAGAAACAATGTGATCATGTCTATAAAAGAGATAAGTTAATTCATTTTGAATTGGGGGAATAATAGAGGATGTTGAAGAGAATACTGGTGAAGATAAGAAGTCTTCATACAGACCTGATCAAACAATCTGAAGAACAGAGCTAAAGATTTATGCTGACACCGAGCAACAGAGAAACAACAACATTTATCGAGTAGAAAGAAGTGGAGCAAAGGAACAAAAGGAAACATTAATTAGAAAGGTATTATGAGCTTACAATAGATCTGAACATCTATAAGATTAAGTTGTATTTATGAACAGATCATATACTGATTCAGTTTAACCCTTGATTCATAAAATCTCTTAACAGAGTAGGATTTAACTATCCTTTATATATTGAGATACATCCCAAGGAGTATCAAAAAGTTTCTCATGAAGATAGCATAGTGAAATGCCAGATATCAAGTGGCAAACTATTATATTTAAATCCTCTAACAAGGTCGCACTTAATAGTGTGTTTGTAACCTTTAACAAGGTTGGCTCATCACCGAGCTCACTTAAGAAGAGTGAAAATTTTGGGTTACCGGTCCCAAGTGGTTTTTCCCCTAACAGGCTTTCCACATTAAAAATCCATGTTTCAAATGTGTATATGATTCATTGCTTTGATGTTTTGCTTTACACATTACTAAAATAGGATTGATCGGTAAACAGTAAGTTATTTACTGTATTTCGGTAAAGGCTAGACTGCTATTTGGTAAAGCTTAAGAAAAAGGATAAACAGTGTATTCCGAGCATTAGTTATTTGATAAGATTATTTAAGGGCATACATCTTGTAGGACTGAAGATAACTAGAGGTTTATATTTGTGGTATAAAGTTTTTGGGTTGATTTATTGGATTAATTTTGAGGCCATTGATTCATCCCCCCCCCCCCCTCTCAGTTATTCTAACATGTTGATTATATTATCCTTGTTGATGTTAAAAATTATGGGAAAAGAGTCAATTAAGACATGATATAAAACAAGTTGTAGAGAAAAAGAATGTCATCGAGAACAATGAGAAAAATTACAATATTTATCAAAGATGCATGTCAAAATTAGTTATATGATAAGATTAAAATAGTATATTAGGATACTATGATAGTTGTGTATGAAAACACCATTAATGAAAGTGTAGAATAGTGGAACAAGGATTCAATATTGTTCCCAGTGAAAAGAACTTTCCCTTTTAAAAATTTGCTAAGTAGCGTGTATGTTGTCAAATGCATATTGAACATTGAATTTTGAACTTTGTAGTTCAAAGTTCAAGATTCAAATTACAATCCCCATTTTACTTCGTGTTTACCTTTTCTTTCAATCGGCGAGAATTCATGTATGTGTAATCTTGTTTTTCAAATTTTGAATCATGAACTTTGAACCATCATTTTAGTAGTTCAAAGTTCAAGATTTGAAATGCTCTTTGTTCTCTGCAATCCTTGCCCCATGTTTTCATTTGCTTTTACATCCCCAGCTTTTCTTATTTTGAATCTTGAACATCTCCTTTTTCTTGTTCATAATTCAATATTCCATGTGCGTCATGCATAAGTCTCGTTTTAGCTATGAGCCTATAAACTGATTTAAGCATTATGATTTTCAAACTTTGAACCTCTCTTCACACAGCTCAAGGTTCAAAATTCAATGTGAAATAAATAACCGAATATATGTAGCTCGTGCCAAAACTTGATTTTTTGCAGAAAAGTTGGATTTAAAGCCAGCTCAGTAAAAGAACCTGTCATGCGGAAGCAGAGTAAATGTGATTGGACATATTTAGCGAATGATAGCAAGAATAATCAATTTGTGTGAGGTGTTATGATTACCAAATTGGCAACTCAAATGTATGTATTAATTTGTCTCATTTCTTGCCATTTTTTCTCATTAAGCAACTGTGGTAGCTTAACCAAAAGAAAGTTGCAGCGAAGGTAATCATGGGAAAGAAAGAACAGAGCATTGGTGAGTCTCAAGAAATCTTCTCCATTTCTATTTCTAATTTTAGATTTGACTGTGTAATAAAGAAATTAGGCTTTTCCATTGTTTTTATTGAGGTTACTTGGTTAGTATTGATATGTCCAGTCCTAGCATGTTGGCCTCAAAGGTCAAGTTTGTAAAAGAGAACAAGTTCTCTCTTGTGAGTAGTTGTCTTCCCGAAATGAGAGACATGATCTTTGTAGATGAAGATTTAGAAGTGATTGTTAATAATTTCAAAAATGCAAAGAAAGGAACCTTCGTTGCAAAATTTGCAGAGAGTGGTTTGTTGGAAGTAGTAGGTTTCCAGGAGTGACTCCGTGCCCAGAATTGGTAATGGAGTGCAGAAATAGATATGACAAGAGTAAGAGATGCATTTGTTCTTTTTCTACAGAAGTGTTGATATCCATCAACAGGCAGATAATCATGATAGCTCTATAAATTCCTCCAATGGAAGCATACAGTGATTGGATTATTGAGAAAGATCAACAGGAATATGACCAAAATAGAAAGGAATACAACAATAGTATATCTAGAAACTAGTTGATAAAGTCTCAAAGAGGTGGTTCTAGATTTCCCAAGCCATTAAAGAAGAGTCACTTAATCAGAGAGGTCCGAGCTGTAGTTATCATGATGAGCAGGGTGTATGGAAAACCCAATGACATTCTCTAGGAGGACTGGGTGTATATTTCCATCCAAGCTATTCTAGCAGAAGGGAAATGTGTTGATTGGGTGGAGGTGATAGCAGAAAGGCTTCATGAAGAATTATCTCAATCTGCAGAAGCATCAAGTTTCTTATTGACTTCATACCTATTTTATGTGCTTGCTACTTGCAAAAATTGGGAGGGATTGCCACATAAAAAATGGAAGGAGAATATGACAATTTATGAATACTATCCACTACTGTAGAAGAAAAGGAATTCAGAAGATTTATGAAGATTTCAGAACACATTCTTGTGCAAGCTTGTTTTCGAGCTAAAAGGAAAAATCAACTACATGATGTCTAAAGAAGCTATGGAGTTAGTTAAGATTTATGGTAACTTTTTCATCCAATTCTCTACTTTTAGTTACTTAAGAGTAGGAGGATTCAGTGGAGAACCTTTAAATTAACTCCCAAAATATTGTTTGGATAAATATGTCTTATTAGAGGTCTGTAGACAGCTAATCCAGGTTGAGGTAAAATTTAGACTTAAGAGAGGGGTAGGATCTCTTTTTCCCATTTATTTAGGGCATTATCACTTCATATGTATGCACATAGGTTCCACCTTGGATGTAGAACTGAAAAGATCATAAATCTCCCTTCCTACCAAAAAAGAAGCTATTTTGACAGCAAGCATTTTGTAGCAAGTCATTTCAATATCAATACCACATTTCTGCATCAAGCAGAGCTGGAAGATTTTTGGGCAGACTTTGTAGATGAAATTGAAGTTGAAAAGAGACTACACTCCAGATTCACCTTGCAATAGATTGCCTTGTTATGATTGCCTTTCAAGGTTAAAGGTTTAGATATTGAAGATAAATAAAGTGTCTTGGAATTCGTATATGTGGAGTTGAATGATGACACATTAGCCAGGAAGATAGACTGGGAAGAAAGTGAAGAAGAAGATGTGAATTCCCTGTCTAAAGATGTGTTTAGAAGAACACATAGATGGTTAAAAGAACTAAATCAAAAGAAGAAGAATGAAACTTTTGGTTCATTAACCAAAAAGAGTCCAAGGATTTTAAAGCTCGCGGCCTCTCCTGTCCATACTAATAAGATTGATAAATTTCCTTCTACAGGTGAAATAAACTCTAGAGTAGAAGTTCATTCTGAAGAAAAGAAACCAAACATTGAAAAATCCGTGAGAATAAAAAGAACCAAAAGCAAAAGGAAAGAGAAGGTAGATAATATCCCCTGCATTTTAATAGATCCAGAAGAAGAAGTTGATCTGCAAACTCAAAGAAAATCCAAAATGAGTAAGTCACCAATCAATCCTCTAGGCAATGAATCAACAAAAGCAGGTCAACATGACCTAAAATTTTTGAAGAGCCTTTGAAAACAAGCTTCCACAGAGACTACTACACCGCAAACTCTGAACTGGCTAGAATTATCAGTCAACAAAAAGAGAAACACTGTGCTAGTCTCCACTCCAGTTGGAGATCTAGTCAGCAAGTACCTAGAGAATACCCCAAGGGAAAAGAAGCCCAAAATAGAGGCTATGTTGGACGTGGACTCTAAAATAGGCCACTGAATCATGGAGATTTTCAAGCCCAGTTCTGATAAAACCATTGATGAAATGACAGAGAAGGATTTCAATGTCAAAAAGGTGGATTTAGGTATGGCCACTAGAGCTGCTGATTTGAAGATCTTGAACTTGGCCAATAAGAAAATCAATTACCGGGTATTGAAAGACGTTGAAGATAAAATGAAAATGAAGCTAGCCATTTGTGAATTAGATAAATATATACAATATCTTCAAGGTCCAGTTCCTCAGCCCTGTTGGAAATACAATAATGGGAAAGCAAGATACTGAGAGGGGGGGGTTAATCAGATCTTCAAATTTAAATACTTAAAACAAATTGATCCACATTCATACATATATGAAACTAATGTAACATAAAATAGCATCCACACAATGAAATAAATAACTCATAACACAAGAACTTGGTAACCTAGAAACCTAAATAGGTAAAACTGGGGTGGGGATGACACCCATAAAATTCTTCACTACTGTAGCTAAAGTGTGCCTGTTAGGGCTACAAAATTTTATTACAAAATGCAATCTACCTGGTTAAAGGTCTACCCGGTTAAGAGCTAAATATCATTACAATCTACCCTGTGAAAGGATTTCAACTTACAGTAAAGTAAGCACTCTGTTAGGAGATTTAGAAAGGTCTACTAGAACCACTCTATTAAGAGCTTTCACCTGGTATAATGATTAGAATATTTCAAGTAATGATCCTTCATTATGCACTCAGATGCTGATGATGAATCTCCTCTTTCCAGTACCTTCTGTGATCTCACAATCTGATATGTCTTTACTCTATTGTTCAATGTTCTATCACTCTGCTTGATCTATGCTTCTTAACAAAATAACCCTCTGTGCATTTCACTTGAAAATGCAGTTAACACTTCTCTCCACACACACAAAATAGGGTTAAGAAGCAATCTTATATATCTATTCAAGTCTGGTAGCAAGATCTAGATCAACGATCAAGATCTAATACTCATGCCTCCAAGGTATTACAATTAATAATTACAATAGGTCATGCATAGGATAAAACATTTAAATGCATAATTAACTCCGTAGGAAAATATTAAATG
>MU223294.1:1387035-1448748 GCA_018584345.1 Thuja plicata
TACAATTAATAATTACAATAGGTCATGCATAGGATAAAACATTTAAATGCATAATTAACTCCGTAGGAAAATATTAAATGCATACATAAGTTAGCCCAAAAAGCTTATACAAGTCGGCCTGAACACTTATCCTCAAAGTTTGAATCAATCCAGACATGTATACAAAAAATGTTCTGCTCGGCACTTAATATCTCTTTCGCTCAGCACTAAGTATCCTACTCGGATCAACATGATGTAACTCGGCAACCTGAATACTGTTCGGCAATGTTGCTCGGCCTTGGATAGTTTTAGCTTGGCCACAGTGATAGCCAACTAAAACTGCCTAAGTAAATGACTAAGTGTTGGTCACAAATCATCAACAGAACTTAGAGATTAACAAGCCCTTGTCCATAATACCCATCGACTTGGATGTTAAGTCTTCAGAAAACCAGAAATTCCTTGATCAAGTCCATAAGGATAGATCCATATCAAAGGCCTTCTTCACCTGGATTGATAAGTTAACTCAAGAGATCACAAAATTCACTAATGATTTCAATAAATTGATTGAAAAATCTAATAAACTGCTCAAAGCAGTAGAGGAATATGTCAAATCATGGAAAAAGGAAAAAGACCAAATGGAGATTGAAACGCGAAATATGGAGGAAGTTTATGCTTACGGTATAAATAAGTTTCTTTTAGAGAAAGTAGTACCAGGGCTTGAAGAGAACTCAATGTTCATTGCCAAGGTGAACATATAATGGGGAGGTGCATTGTACGATCAAGCCATTGAAGATTCTGTCCAGATCCTTGAAGCTCATATAAACTCAAAGGAAATTATGCATTCTCAGAATGAATGCATGGGGAAAATAATTGGAAGTGAAAGGAGACTGGCAGTGACATGACTAAAGTACTTGCCTCTTATGAAAAGAAGATAGAAAATATAAGAGCTACTAAAGAGGTTGAGGTGAAGCATTTTTCTATTTTAGCTCATGTGGAATTAGCAGTTGTCTATGGCTACGAGCAGATGAAATTTTTTGAAAATAAATCTCAGCAAATTCAAAACTTCAAGAATATTTGGGGGAAAAGGTTTGAAACAATTACCACACCAAATCAATAACTCAAGAATTTCTTGGCTACATTTGAGGAATGGAGTGCAAAAAAAGGTGCCACCAACACTGTTGGGAAAGATGGAGCTGAAATTGGCCAATCGGTCAATTAGTTTTCTAGATAGTTTTATTTTTGCAAGTTCTCCAAAAGTTTTTGCTATCTCTTTGGATAATTAATTTTAAAAACTGAATTAGCCTTTTGTGGCTATATATTCAAATTTTGATGACCAAATGAGGGCCGGTTCTCTGGTGAAAATTTTTGCAATACTATCTGTTTGTTTGAGTTATTTTGTTGTTATTATATTGTGAAACTCTGGATATATAAATACATATAATCAGTTGCTTTTATGAGCAGATTCTGGTATTTTCATTGATCAATTGATATGATGAAATGTATGATTTTAGTTTCAGTTGGAATTGAATGATTATGTTACTTTGATATGCAAATATATCTTAGTATTTTGTCAGTAATCTTTTCAAGATTTGGTATCATTTGAATCGACCATTCTTAAATAGTTTTCTTTCATAATTCAAGTCAGTTGGCTTGGAATATCTGTTAAGAATCTCAAAGAATTTAGCCCTTTGATCTGTGATGAATGTTAATTAAAGTCTTTCATGATTTTTGGTAAAAAGCGTATCTTGAATTAATATTCTTTTCTATTAAGAAGTTATTAAGGATAAATCTTTGTATATGGTTGCTACTCCTTTGAAGCAGAGAGTGTAGTTTTGACAAACACATTCAACTGTTAGTGTATTTTTCTTCTTTTTCTGGGTATAAGGAGTTGTTTATTTGTTCATCATTAAGAGGAAAAATTTGTTCATAACATATTTTTGGTGACTCCGCTGTGTCAAGAAGATTAGTATGAAATTTTGTTTTTCGATAAGGTTAAATCATGGTATTTCCTGTTGATGCAATACCTAGTCAAGAAGAAATCCCTCCAGTCCTTTGACCTAACTCACATTTTCTAGATACTCAGGACGATATTATTGTCGATTTAAATACTCTGGCCTGGCATTCGAGAGTAAGTGATCAGCAATATCAACAAGTTATACTTGTTATACAAGAGGAAGAAGATATTGGGGAGTGGCCAAGGGGACTTCCCATAGCTTAAGAGGCTACCATGGTAGATAGGGCAGCTCAAGACCCTTAAAACCCTAAACCCTGGATTCACATTCTTACACTGGATCCCAAAGAAGGGAGGGTATTTTTGACAGATTTTATCAAGAGTTTCAGAATTTCCATTTTCCAATTACCTATACTCCTAAGAATAAATCAAATAGTATACCCTCCTCTCTATCTAGAGTTTCTACTGAAGCATCTTCACATCACCATAATTGGTAGGCCTTAACATTATCTAGAATCCAAGCTCCACCTATTGTAACTATCTTCCCGAAGTCAATCATGGCACAACCTTGGGGAGCAGTAGTTGGTCCTTGGAATATGGAAGGAAATCATCCCTTACCAAAAGGGGCTAGAGATATCCTACCTAAATTCTATGGTAATGGAAAATTCTCTATGGATGATCATATGAATGCTTTCAATACTACTTATGGAGTTTTAGCTATTCAACATGAAGATGTGACAATCGGGTTATTTGTGCAAACCCTAGCCGAGTCAGTCACTGATTGGTTCTACCATTTGCCAAATGGTCATATTACTGATTAGAATTCTATGAAAAAGGATTTCAAATCACGTTTCAAATCTACTGAAGATGAACATTCCCTCCTACTTCAATTATCCCAACTGAAGAAGGAAATGCAAGAGCCCTTGAGGGAATTCATGGCAAAATTCAATAATATTCTCTACCAAATTTCCAATGCTAAGAGACCTAATGGTGAGAACCAAAAGGGTTTCTTGGTTAATACTATGCCACCATATATAAGTTATCAATTGAGATGGGATAGAGTTGCTGACTTGACTGCAGCCTAGAGCCTAACAGTAGAACTTGAAGATGATCTAATAATAGTAGGAAAGTGGAAGCAAGAAGTGCAAACATCAGCTAATCAAGCATCTACCTTTGGTTCTACCGACCCAGTAGTACAAAGACTGGTTAATTATATTATTTCTCTAAAAAGGTAGTTACCAAAATCTACGCCTACCCTATATCAAGACATTCCTCGTAGATTCCTGAACCAGGGGATAAGAAATTATGGGGAACCATTAAATGCGTTGGCAACCCAACAAAGGCTTCAAATTGATCCTCCTCCCGCAAGAAGTAACATGTGTATTTTTTATTTAACAGATGAAAATGATGGAGACACATGTCCTGAAATGGTGTGGTATAAACAGATGAAAGCCAACAAAGAGATCATTCAAGAGATCCCTGCTAATGAAGAAAGCTCCAGAGGACCTGGCGACTCTGTAAGTTACTACTTGGATTATGAATCGGATTTAGACCGTGGTGGTGATATTTTAATCACTTTGGAGGAACCTTCCTATTCAGTGCTTACTAGGGGTCAGCAAGGTGGAAAAGTTACTAAATGGTTTTCACATCCATTTCAAAGTAAGAAAGATAAAGAGTAGATGAACAAAATTGGCAGCGACTCAATGGTAGAAGAAAATGCATTACCAGAGGTAAAGATTCTAAAAAAATTAGATCCTGAATCTACTTTTGATTTTGTTGATTTTTGTAAATCTTCTAAAATCCAGATTTCTCCTACTGAATATTTGAAGTTAAATCCCAATTTGCTTGATAAATTAGTAGATTATGTAAAAGGCTCTTC
Source organism: Thuja plicata (assembly GCA_018584345.1). Lineage (NCBI taxonomy): Eukaryota > Viridiplantae > Streptophyta > Pinopsida > Cupressales > Cupressaceae > Thuja > Thuja plicata. The sequence continues at coordinate 1,390,845 of MU223294.1, forward strand.
TCCTGGAGTTACAACTAGTCAAACAAATGTTGTATCTGCTCATGAGACCCCTGTAAATCTTGAATCAGATCATCCTGAGATTATTCAACCTATCCTTAATCAAGAGTCCTCAGAACCTACTCATTTTATGGGAAAACCATAACCTTTTTATGTATCTTTGTTTATTCATGGCCACAAACTTAGCAACTGTATCATAGACTTAGGGGCGTCAGATAATATTATGCCCTCTTCTATAGAAAAAGCCTTAGATTTTCCCTTAACAAAGACTTTTGGCAAATCTCATTCAATGGATTCTAAATAGGTCCCATTACTTGGTTAAATCCAAGATGCCCAAGTTTTATTAGCTACCTTTTCGAACAAGAGGTTAAAATTGACCGTCCTAGTTGCTGATATACCTGCTAGTTATTATATGCTTTTAAGTAGAACCTTTAGCAGAGATTTAGGAGGTGAAATAAAATTAGATTGGTCATAGAAAATAGTCCCCATTGGCAATCAAAAGGTGATTTTACAACCAGAAACCAAATTAAAATATACAGTTTTCTCATCCGAAGATCCTAGAGCCCACATTTTGTATCATGAGACTGATTTTGCTAATTACGTAATTTTACCTAAAGATGATGTTACATATCTAAAATCCTCTGGTAATGAAGGAGTATGGAAACTTGAGTTTGGTGGAAGTTGTTCTTCTACTGGTTCTGGTGCTGGAGTGGTTTTGATATCTCCTTTCAAAGAAAAGTTACCTTTTTCTTTTAAGCTAGAGTTCGAGAATACTAATAATAAAACCGATTATGAAGCTTTGCTACTTGGTATTCAAGTAGCAAAAAGGAAAGGCATCAGAATCCTGAAAGAAAAGGGAGACGTTGAGCTAATTGTGAAGCAGGTGAGAGGGATGTATGCAGTAAGAAATGAAAGGATGAAGCACTACCAAAATAGAGTCTGGGATGAAATTGAGGGTTTTGAAGCATTTTCAATTGAAGCAGTCCCTCGAGAATTGAATTCTAGAGCAGATGTCCTAGCTGGTTCAACAACATTATTGATCCATCATCTAGATTTCAACAATAATCACTACACTATAGAGCTTCTTCATCGGCCTAGTGTACTTGATTATGCAAATTCTTGGCAAGTTTTCAGTGACGATGCTCGGGTGTTGACATTCCTGCAAGGTATTGAGAAGTTCTCTTCGGTGTTCTTCAAAGGATCAGAGTTCAAATGTCAAGAATTCTATGTTGATGAAAGAAATAATCAAAATGAGGACATTATGCAACTAAAAGGAAATCACATCCCAAAAGGCCTTGTGATGATGGAGAGTTTGTTTGACCGCACCAATTGTTTTATCGGCCAAGTTAAAGAAACCAACAATAAACAATCCATCAATTTTGAAAGAATAAATATAGGGGATAATGAAGATCCTAGATTTGTGAATTTGGGAACATGTTGTCTAGAAGAGAAGATCATATTCAAAAAATTACTAAAAGAGTTCAAAGATGTGTTCACACGGTCTTATGAAGATCTAAAGGATTTCAGAAGTGGACAATTTCAACATTATATTCCCCTTAAGTCTGGAGCCAAGCCTTTCAGACAAAAATTGAGAAATTATAACCCCATAGTAGTAGATGCCATTTTTAGGGAGGTGGATAAGCTGCTTAATGCTAGAATAATTTACCTAATTCATCATTCTACTTGGGTAGCAAACATAGTGCCAGTTCGTAAGAAAAATGGAGAAATTTGAATTTGTGTAGATTTTAGAAATCTAAATCAGGCTAGTCAGAAAGATAATTTTGCCTTGCTTAATATGGACCACATTTTATAGATGGTAGCGGGTTCTAAGATGATGTCAATGCTAGATGGTTTTTTGGGATATAATCAGATGAGTGTAGATCCTAGCGACCAGCATAAAACAACATTCACCACTCCTTGGGGTACATTTGCATATAGTCGAATGCCATTCGGCTTGATCAATGCAGGTGCCACTTTTCAATGGGCCATGAATTCCTCTTTTGGTCATTTAATGAATAAAATAATTGTGGTATATCTTGATGATATGATCGTCTTCTCCTGTAGAAGAAAGAAACATTCAAAAGATTTGAGACTCATCCTTGAGGAGTGTAGAGATCAAGGAATATCACTCAATCCTAAAAAAAATATTTTCTGTGTAACTGAAGGAAGATTGTTAGGCCATATAGTGTCGAAGGAAGGGATCAAGATTGACCCCAAGAGAGTGTGAGTCATCCAGCAGTTATTTTTACCTTCCAACAGAAATGGAATAAGGTCTTTCTTTGGGCAGATCAACATTTTGAGGAGGTTTGTGCTAGATTTTTTAGAAACAACGAGACCCATGGTAAGATTGTTAAGTGAGAAAAAAACCTTCAGATGGATTGATGAAGCCATAAAATCTTTTGAAGAAGTTAAGAATGCAATTTCCCAGGCTCCAATCCTTACGCATCCAGATTTTTGAAAGGATTTTATAATACACTGTTATGCTTCATAGCACATAATGTCAAGTGATCTGTTGCAAAAGAATGAAGCTGGTGAGGATGTTCCTATTTCTTATATGAGTATACCACTAAAGAAACATGATTTGAAGCACTCTCCTATAGAAAAACAAGCTTTTGCGGTGGTTAAGATTGTTAAATAGTTCTAATACTATATTCTTCATCTCATTCTACAGTTTATGTCCCGAATGCAGCTGTTAAGAGTATTCTGACTCAGTGGGAGGTATCTATGAATAATAGAGCAACTTGGGTTGCAATAGTGGAGAAGTTTGAATTGGAAATCAAACCCACGAAATTGGTAAGGGTTCGAGGCCTCTGTAAATTAATTGCAGAAAATGATGAAGAATCTGGAGAAGGGATCCCTTTATCTCTGTTTACAGGTCTGAAGATGCATGGTTCTCAAATGTAGCCTATTATTTGACCTATGGAGAGTTTCCTTAACCATCTAAATGCAAAGGAATAGAGAAATTTGAAATTAAAAGTGGCCAAATATGTTATAGTTGATGATATATTATACAAAAGAGGCTTAGATGGGATGTTTCTCAGGTGTGTAGATGAGGATCAACAAAAGAAGTTGCTTCAATCCTTCCATAATGAAGCTTGCGGCGGACATTTTTCATCTTCAGTAATAGATTTAAAAATATTAAGGAATTATTACTATTCGCCTGGGATGTTCAAGGATGCCTCTAGATGGGTGACATAATGTGATAAATGTAAGTTATTCTCTAGAAAACCACATTTGGCTGCTTTACCATTATGACCTGTAATCATTGAAGAACCATTCAAGCAGTGGGGCTTAGATTTTGTGGGCTCAATACATCCTCCATCAAGTGCAGGTCACACCCATATCCTGACTGCAACGGACTACTTTACAAAATGGGTAGAAGTTATTCCTGTGAGAAAGACTAATTCAAAGGTAGTTTGTTCCTTTCTAAAAGAAAATATTTTGGTGAGATTTGGGGTTCCCACCAAGATAGTGGCAGATAACGCGCAAAAATTTTCTTCTCATGAAATGAAGTTATTCTTTTATGATAATGGGATTTAGTTGTCACACTCCTCTGATTATTTTCCTCAAGGTAACGGTCAAGCCGAATCAACTAACAAGAACTTGATTGCCATAATGAAAAAGTTAGTTAATGACAATGCTAGAGATTGGCACAAAACATAGAAGGAAGCCTTATGGGCTGATCACATGTCACCAAAATGAGCCATAGGGATATCTCCTTTTGAGTTGGTATACGACATGGAAGCTCAACTTTCTCTTCCATTGGAATTGGCGACATCTAAGTTACAGAAAGTGATTGAGGACCAACAATTTCAAAGTGCTTTAGAGAAGAGAATCATGTATTTGAGAAAAATTGAAGAGGAATGAGAAAATATTTTTGACCATATTACTAGTCACCAAGCTAGGGTGAAGAAAATCTTTGATAGGAAATCTCGGCCTCAAAAATTCATGACAGGAGATAAAGTTTTATTGTGGGATAAAAGGCAAGAACCTCGAGGCGCACACAACAAACTCAAATCATTGTGGAAGGGACCCTTTGAGATTAGCCAAGAGCTCAGACCTAATTTTTTAAAATTGAGGTATGCTGATGGAACTAAAATGCCCTTGCCCTTCAACGGGCAAGATCTCAAGCTTTATGAATTATAAATAACATATCTTTTCTGTGTACATAAGTTTTGTTGTGTTGTAGGTTAGTATTTGCTTGTTAGTTGGCTTAGTTTTGTGTGAAACCATAAATTTTTGGGGTTCATTGTTTAGTCCCTCATGGTCCAAATCCCTAGTCAGAGCCACATTTTGCCCGTGAAAAGAACTTTCCCTTTTAAAAATTTTCTAAGTAGCGTGTATGTTGTCAAATGCATATTGAACATTGAATTTTGAACTTCGCAATTCAAAGTTCAAAATTCAAATTACAATCCCCATGTTACTTTGTGTTTACCTTTTCTTTTGGTCAGCGAGAAGTCATGTGAGTATGCGTATTCTTGTTTTCCAAATTTTGAATCGCGAACTTTGAACCATCATTTCGGTAGTTCAAAGTTCAAGATTCAAAATGCGCTTTGTTCCCTACAAGCCTTGCCCCGTGTTTTCATTTTCTTTGATATCACCAAATTTTCTTATTTTGAATCTTGAACATCTCCTTTTTCTTGTTCATAATTCAATATTCCATGTGCGTCATTCATAAGTCTCATTTTAGCTATGAGCCTGTCATGTGATTTAAGCATTATGATTTTCAGACTTTGAACCTCACTTCACACAGTTCAAGGTTCAAAATTCAATGTGCAATAAATAACCGAATATATGTAGCTCATGCCAAATATTTTTTTTTTTGCGGAAAAGAAGTTGAAAAGACGTTGGATTTAAAGCCAGATCAACAAAAGTACCTGTCATGCAAAAGTAGAGTAAATGTGATTGGACATATTCAGTGAATGACGATGGGAATAATCAATTCTTGTGAGGTGTCATGCTTACCAAATTGGCAACTCAAACATATGTATTAATTTGTTTCATTTCTTGCCATTTTTTCTCATTAAGCAAATGTGATAGCATAAATAGAAGAAAGTTGCAGCGAAGGTAATCATGGGAAAGCAAGAACAAAGCATTGGTGAGTCTCAATAAATCTTCTCCATTTCTATTTCTAATTTTAGATTTGACTATGTAAGAAAGAAATTAGGATTTTCCATTATTTTTCTTGAGGTTACTTGCTTAGTATTGATATGTCTAGTCCTAGCATGTCAGCCTCAAAGGTCAAGTTTGTAAAAGAGAACAAGTTCTCTCCTATGAGTAGTTGTCTTCCCAAAATGAGAGACACGACCTTTGTAAATGAAGATTTAGAAGTGATTGTTAATAATTTCAAAAATGCAAAGAAAGGAACCTTCGCTGCAAAAGTTGGAGAGAGTGGTTTGTTGGAAGCATTAGGTTTTTCGGGAGTGACTCCGTGCCCAGAATTGGCAATGGAGTGCAGAAATAGATATGATAGGAGTAAGAGATGCATTCACTCTTTTTCTGGAGAAGTGCTGATATCCATCAACAGGCAGATAGTCATGACAGCTCTGCAAATTCCTCCAATGGAAGCATACAGTGATTGGAGTATTGAGAAAGCTCGACAGGAATATGACCAAAACAAAAAGGACTACAACAATAATATTGTAGAGACTGGTTGATAAAGTCTGAAAGAGGTGGTTCTAGAATGCCCAAGCAATTAAAGAAGAGTCACTTAATCAGAGAGGTCTGAGATGTAGTTATCATGCTGAGCAGGTGAATGGAAAACCCAATGACATTCTCTGGGAGGAATGGATGCAAATTTTCATCCAAGCTATTCTAGTAGAAGGACAATGTGTTGATTGGGCGGAGGTGATAGCGGAAAGGCTTCATGAAGAATTATCTCAATTTGCAAAAGCATCAAGTTTCTTTTTGACTTCATACCTATTTTATGTGCTTGCTACTTGTAGAAATTGGGAGGGATTGCCACATAAAAAATGGAAGGAGAATATGACAATTTATGAATACTATCCACTGCTACAAAAGAAAAGGAATTCAAAAGATTTCCAAAGAGTTCATAACACATTCTTTTCCAAGCTCATTTTCACGCTAAAAGGAAAAATCAACTGCAGGATGTCTGAAGAAGCTATGGAATTAGTTAAGATTTATGGTAAATTTTTCATACAATTCCCTACTTTCAGTTACTTAAGAGTAGGAGGATTTAGTTGAGAACCTTTAAAAATCCCAAGATATTGTTTGGATAAATATGTCTTATTAGAGGTCTTTAGACAACTAATCCAGGTTGAGGTAAAATTCAGACTTAAGAGAGGGGTAGGCTCTCTTTTCCCCATTGTTTTAGGGCATTATCACTTCAAATGTATGCACATAGGTTCTGCCTTAATTGTATAAATAAAAATCATAAATCTCCCTTCCTACCAGAAAAGAAGCTATTTTGATAGTAAGCATTTGTAGCAAGTCATTTCAATATCGATGCCACATTTTTGCATCAAGCAGAGTTGGAAGATTTTTGGACAGACCGTGTAGATGAAATTGAAGTTGAAAAGAGGCTGCACTCCAGATTCACCTTGCAACATATTCCCTCATTACGATTGCCTTTCAAGGTTAAAGGTTTAGATATTGAAGATGAAGAAAGTGTCTTGGAATCTGGATATGTGGAGTTGAATGATGACGCATTAGCCAGGAAGATAGACTAGGAAGAAAGGGAAGAAGAAGATGTGAATGCCCTGTCCAAAGATGTGTTTAAAAGAACACATAGATGGATAAAAGAACTAAATCAAAAGAAGAAGCAAGAAACTTTTAGTTCATTAACCAGAAAGAGTCTGAGGATTTTAATGCTCACGACCTCTCTTGTCCATATTGATAAGATTGATAAATTTCTTTCTGTAGTTGAAACAAACTCTGGGGTAGAAGTTCATTCAGAAGAAAAGAAACCAGACATTGAACAATCTGCGAGAATAAAAATAACCAAAAGCAAAAGGAAAGAGAAGTTAGATAATATCCCCTGCATTGTAATAGATCCAGAGGAAGAAGTTGATCTGCAAACTCAAAGAAAATCCAAAATGAGTAAGTCACTAATCAGTCCTCCAGGAAATGAATCAGCAAAAGCAGGTCAACAGGACCTGACAATTTTGAAGATCCCTAGAACACAAGCTTTCGCAGAGACTACTACACCGTAGACTCTGAACTGTCTAGAATTATCAGTCAGCAAAAAGAGAAACATTGTGCCAGTCTCCACTCCAGTTGGAGATCTAGTTAGAAAGTACCTGGGAAAGACCCCAAGGGTGAAGAAGCCCGAAACAGAGGCTATCTTGGATGTGGAATTTAAAATAGGCCACTGGATCACTGAGATTTTCAAGCCCAGTTCTGATAAAACCATTGATGAAGTGACAGAGAAGGATTTCAATGTGGAAAAGGTGGAATTAGGTATGGCTACTAGAGCTGTCGATTTGAAGATCTTGAACTCGGCCAATAAGAAAATCAAACACCGGGTATTGAAAGATGCTGAAGACAAAATGAAACTAAAGCAGGCCCTTTGTGAATTAGCTAAATATATACAACAGCTTCAAGGTCCAGTTCCTCAGCCCCTGTCCATGATACCCATCAAGTCCATAAGGATAGATCCATATCAAAGGCCTTCTTCACCTGGATTGATAAGGTAACTAAAGAGATCACCAAATTCACTAATGATTTCAATAAATTGATTGAAAAATCTGATAAATTGCTCAAAGCAGTAGAGGAAGATGTTGAATCATGGAAAAAGGAAAAAGACCAATTGGAGATTGAAACACAAAATATGGAGGAAGTTTATGCTTACGGTATAAAAAAGTTTATTTTAGAGAAAGCAGTACTAGGGCTTGAAGAGAACTCATTGTTCGTCGCCAAGGTGAACATAGAATGAGGAGGTGCATTGTACAAGAAAGCCATTGAAGAGTCTGTCCAGATCCTTGAAGCTCATATAAACTCAAAATAAATTATGCATTTTGAGAATGAATGCATGGGGAAAATAAATTATGCTCTCTCTCTCTCTATCCAACTGTCTACATATCTCTCTATCTCTCCCTCTGATGCAGAGTGCAACAGTGGAAGGTTTGATCTTCTTAGACCTTTGAGGTCTAATGCTCCAAAAAGACTAAAACTTTCACCAAGACTCCAAAGAGTACCTCAACACTTTGTTCTGATTGTTATACCCCTTTAACAACCCTAAGAACAACAACTAAGTTCACAAACACACTTTTCCCCACTTATCACAATGTTTACTAGTCCCCTCCCAAACAGGGCTACAAGGCTAGATTTGACAAAATTTGGGATTTCTGATGCAACCTACTCCCAATATCAGACCAAATGATGTGATTTAAAGAGGTTCAACAACCCAAACACTGCCCCACAAGACCAACTTCTAATCTACTCCTGCACTCCAAGAATCCTCTAAGGTACACAGACCTAATAGGGCCCTAATAGGCTTGGTTTTCAAAGGAAGACCAATGAAATGGGTGCATGGATTGAAGATAGGTCTTTGGATCTCTTCAAGGGGATCTAAGAGTACCTAATCCACCTTTAGGTTACTCATTTTGTGCATATCAGACACTAAGTAAGCAAATTCCTATAATTCAGGACCAAATACATCATGATATTTGGTCTAGGGCTTGCAAGCATAAATGGTTCCCTTTAGTTTTTGACCTCCTGCTTCTAGAATCTTATAGTACATTCCTAGTGCTTTCATTTTCATTGGATTTTGTGCAAATTGGATGGTATAGTCGCAATCTGCAACTCCATTTGCCCAAAACCCTACTGGAACTAGGGTTTCCTGGGAATTAGGAGGAAAATCGCTCTAACTTTGACTACAGACCTCCAAATCACCTCAGACCAAGTGCATTCAAATGTTAATTCAACAGAGTATCCTCTCCAACCATTAAAATGTCGCTCCCAATCCGTACAGCACGTGCAGAATCGAAATAACAGTGATTTTTAAGGAAAAAACAGGGAATTTTATTGATTTTTAATAAAACTGTTTACATCTATCAACCTCTTCTTTTGGGAAGGTTGAGTAACACTTATATAAGTGTGTTTCACTGATCAACTGCCTGAGATTCAGTTGCAATCGGTTGAAACTCACTGATTACAACTTTTAAGCATTTTTTGTAAAGTTGCTTAGCAACTTTTTATGGTTTTGACTAATCTTGTATATAATGAAATCCTAAGGACTCTAGATTATCCTAGGACCTTATTTAAGGTATAATAACCTATTTACCAATATATTCCTAACTACTCTAAGCAAAATGTCCCATAGGTCTTAAGGACTCAAGGTTTATAGAATCACCAATGAGCCTTAAGCCTTTACAAATGGACTATATCAATATAACAACCTAGAATACTATGATCCCCATCATGAGTCATTTAGTGGAGGTGAGTATGAAGTATAGTGCCATGTTCATGCAATGGAAGGCTTAATAAATGCCTGGATTGAAACACTGAATCACTGAATTGCCTTGAATCACTGAATTTTTGAGTGCTTTGCACCACCCTCTCTCTCATACTCTATATCTCTCTATATCTCCCTCTTTATTTCTCAATCATTCCCTCTCTGTCTTCCTCTCTTGATCCATCTTCATATCTTGAACAATCTTCCTCTCCCCACTCTAGCTCTACACATGTCTTACTCTTTGTATACACCCATCTCTCTCCCCCCTCTCTATCTCAACGTGAATATGTTAATAATGAAGCTTAATTATCTTCCCAAATTAAAGGCCTTATTTTGGTCTTTTTTGGATCCTGAAAAGTGGATGCATAATTGATTTAAAGTTACCTCTTCTTTATTGAGACCTTTTTTATACAAACAATATCAATTGCTAAATGACCTACCAATTCACCTCATGAATTACATAATTTTTTGCAAACAATAGACCAAAATTTTCTCCAACCTTCCACAACTTTTTGACATATCCATTACACACTAAAATATGATTACTAGTGTATATTATGATATCTTAGACATGTTTTATGTGCCATTTTGTAGAGAGACTGTCATATCCTCTTGTAATCCTGCCTCACAACACCAATGTAGAGGACACATATAAAGCTACTATGAAAAAAAAAAAAACAATGTCATAACCCAAATTAATCACTTGTATAGTTCAAGAGGTCATACATTAACCAAGTTACTAAATTTTAATTACGCCAAAGGCATCTCTTATTTGAGATGCACTGATTGGGTTTCAAAATTAATGGTTCAAAACTCACACCAGCCTATGCAATACGATTGAATCCTTTTTGAGGAAGATCAACAATTAGAAAAAAAAGTGAGTTGGTAGACTAATTAGCAAATGATGTTGTTTGTGCAATAATGGTCTCAATGGAGAAGTGATAATTTCAAATTGAATGCATCTACTTACAAGGATCCAACCATTATTGAAACAAAATATCTTAAACAAGAAGATGATTATGGTAAATTATCAATGACTAATATAATACATCATTTTTTTTAAGGATTGAACAATTCACCTTTAATTTGGAAAGGATGAAGAGCATAAGATACAATTACTTTAAGTGGGACATAAACTATCTTGATACCATACAATTTGTTATATTGATGAACATGTAAATCTTATCCATACTCATTTACTCTTATCTACCAAATTCTCATACTTTAATATTGCCCTCGATCTTTTATTCTGTTTGTAAGCAATACAAATTGGGTTCATTACATAGCGAGGGAAACACACCTCCCATTTAATATAGGAGTAACTCTAATTAGATAGAGCACTCAAGCTATTTTGTCTAATTTGAGAATCTGATTGTCTCTTCTTGACTAGTCAAACAATGGAATCTCTGCGAATCATTACTTCCCTTGGATATTTCTTCAAATTGACTTGTTATGATACTTTCAAATTTCTTCCCTACTTGAACCTCCAAGCCTCCAAGTTTTTGTTTTGCAACCATATGAACGTTCAAGCCTCCAAGTTTTTGTTTTGCAACTATATGAACCTCCAAGCCTCCAAGTTTTTGTTTTGTGACCATATGAACATTCAAGCATCCAAGTTTTTGTTTTGCAACTTTATGAACCTCCAAGCTTCCAATTTTTTGTTTTGCGACCATATAAATTCTCCAAAACCAACTAATCCTGGGATCACAGAGTAACTTTTTGTGCTATAAATTTGACATAACAATATTGAAGAAAAAAAAATCATCCCCAAAAATATTTAGAAAATAAATTTTAGAATATTTTAATTGTACTATCAATCTATAAAATGAATCTTAATTAAAAAAGTTGTAAAGTAAGAAATTATCAAATAAAAAGTAGTGTAAATGTTAAGATAAATTAATTGTTGAATACACACAATCTATTTGATAGAGGAGCAAAATATGAGTTGAGAATCATGATAGTTGTATAAAATCATAGATTATGAATACACAATGTTAGAGAATAATAACTTAACAATTCAATCCTGGAGAAATCATGACACATGGATTGAAAGTCATGACAATTTTGTTGTCAACAAACATAGTTCTACAAACATTGCAAAGAATTACACATGAAGACCTCCATGCACAAAGGAGTGTCAATTTCATAGGCTAGATCTTGTCCCAATCTTCCATAATATGCAAACCATTGATCTATGGCCAAATATTCACAAGTTGAGTAGACATAGGACAAAAATAGAAGAATATTTTTTAGAATTTGTAATGTTGGAGGCTTTACTTCTATATGTGCCCAATCAGATGAAAACAATATTTAAATAATCTCTAGTATTTAAAAGTTCAAGGAAGAAATGCATTTTCCTCTTTCAAAAAAGCAATTTTTTTTTCCCCCAAAATCTATTAAGAAGATATGTAGATATTTAGGTGGGCAATAGTTATGTGACGTTTAAATGGGCTAAGAACTATGTGCTACATAACTATATTGGTGCATGGATGCCATTTCTTGGAATGGTAGCATTATCTAATTTAGATAAAATCATATTGAATTCATTTAAGCCATTCTATCCCTTTCTATCTATATAGAGGAATCGAATAGTTTTAGATTTGGTGCCTAAAATTCTAATCTCCACTTGATATAGTCAACAATACATTGTCTAAACACTCATGGCAGCCATCATCACTATTTGACCATAGTAGTGCAGTGTATGAATGGAGAAGGGGAGGAAGATGGAGTAGGGCGGAGGTGCATACACCAATAGTAGAATGAGTTAAGGCCCCACACTAAATAGAGGAAGAATGGATTACAACTCAGCGGTCAGGGCTAACGCTGCTCAACAAAAGTCATCGTCCATTGCCTTATCTGTAAGATTCATTTTTTAACCTGTACTTGAATATAGGGTAAGGTCGTTGCTAGGAGGAGTAATTAATCTTACAAATCTATAAGAGGAAGCTGTGTCAATTGCTTTGTCATAGCTCGGACGCTGGAGGGAAGAGGTTTAGTACCCAGCCATAAGCATAGTCACTTTTTGATGGAAGGGCTTCCATCTAAGACGAATTCGGGCACGATCGGCACTTGTAACTTAACGGATTTATGTGACGTCGTGTCCCGATTTCGTTTTACTCCAAGTGACGATCGTCTCCGAATTCGTGTTACACATGAGCTCTGCTGTTTTGCCTAGTGAGTATATTCATCTCTTTTTTCCATCGTTTATATTTCGCCCTCTGCGACGCGTGTTGATTGTTACTTCGAGGCTTTGTGTTCGAGTCCCTGGCGCGTATTTGTGATCTCACCCGCTGTGCATGGCGCTTCTTCCCCTGGAGGTCAGGCACAGTAGTCACCCCGATCACGACCTGCAGCTTGTTAATCATGAACTGTGCTATAGTGGATTTTCAAAGCCCAAGTGAGGCAGGTAGATTAAAGGACACCTGCAGCTGAGGAGATCTTTTTGTTCCCAACAATGTTTACAGGTCTAGTATTTATATTTCTGTAGCGATTATAGTATTTCTTAACGTTATGCTAGGTAATGTTTACGCAGAGCTGTTCGAGAACGGTGGTGGATTTTGTTTGAATAGATTTATCTCCCCAAGACTTACTCTGCTGGGCTTCTCGTTTTGAGATTGGAAACATGTATATTATTTTAAGGTGAAAAGTACACATTTTTACATTTTTTTGTTTCTTATTTGTTAAATGATTTAATTTTTTTGGGTCTTCTAATTAGGGTTATTAGGGTTTGTAGTATTGTTTTAGATCTGATATTGTTGATTGGATTCATCTTTCATTTCAAGTCAAGTGCATAGTGGTTAGTGTTTGTGTTCATTATTTGTTGTTATTTTAGATTCCTAATCACCCACGTTTGGTTTGATTGTGCTTGATTGTTAGCTCTTTTATTATGGATTGTACTCGACTGATAACTTTGGCCTATGTTCGTTCATATATCAAGGATAATTTGTTTTGCAGTTTCTTACATGATATCCATAGATCCTTGAGGACATTTATTAGATCCTTGAGGACATTTATCTCCTTGTACCACGCAGATAATGTTCCTTTCTCTATGCATGCACTAGTTTATATTATCTCTTTCATCTTTTGTGGAGCTTCATATCACCTTTCCATCCATTTTGGAGGACTTTTATTCATTCTTTTATATGATTCATAATGTTTATACATCTTGAATGGCAAATGGTGATGAGGATTTAACCCTACCTTTTCATGATATATCATGGAACCAAGATATCATACAATTGAGCGAAAGCCCATTTGTGCTTTATCCCTAACCAAGGCGTCAAATATTGCCTTGGTGAAGCCAACCCAAATGTGAAGGCCCTCCAAAGGAACAAGTCTTGATAGCAAGCAAAAGCGGATCAAGCAATGGGAAAAAAGTTGTAACTCATCCTTTGCTAAAGACTAAGAAAGGACTGAAAGGGATGAACACCCTTCCACCACCTTCTCATCTTCAACCTGTAGAGGGTCATCCATTTTAGTCCATGCTTGAATAACAACCTGTGACTTTTATGCATAAGAGAGCAAAGGGAGCATTGGAAATGGCATTTCACAATGAGTCTAAAGAGATTGCTGATCAAGACATAGATAGATTTGTATATGTGAATGGATTGGCATTTAATGTTGTTCGCTCACCATATTGGGAAAAATGGTGAAATCAATTAGTGAGGCTCCAAAGGGGTACAAAGGCCTGGGTTATGAAAACATGCCTACTACCTTATTGGACAAAGAGGTGAAATATGTAGAGGACTCCTTGAAGCCCATAAATTCTTTGGTCGAAACATGGGTGTTCGTCATATTTGATGGATGAAAAGATGCAAAAAAATTGTCCATTAATCAATGTTAATATAGTGTCCCCTGAAGGGGGCAATGCTTTTGAAAGCGGTGGATTGTGAAGGAGAGGTGAAGGATTCTACATTTATTGCTAAAATTCTTTGCTAAGCCTTTGAGAAAGTGAGCCCTCAAAATGTTTTGCAAGTATAATAGACCGTGCCAAAAATTGTAGGGGTCCTGGGTTATTGGTTGAGGAGCATTATGAACACATTTTTTGGACACCTTGTATTATCCACTCCCTCAACCTGATGCTATAAAACGTTGGCACCAAAATTGAATGGATCAAACAGGTGTATGTTGAGGCCAAAGAGATCAAAATGTTTGTCACCAACTATCATATGTTACAACACATATTTAGAGCATTTTTGAGATTTGGGCTGTTAAAGGTAAGTTAAATAATAGTAAAGTTTTTAATTTTAATGTTTGTAAATTTAATTTGTTGTTTTGTTTTTGATTTTGAAATAAGATATTGAGACCCCTCTTTACGTCCAACACAATTGTGTTGTGATGACTTCTGAAGGTTCGTGAGGCATTGTGTAACATGTTAATCAATCCAAATTGGTCCATACAGACACAATCTAGCATTACAAGGGCAACAACGGTTAAACAAATGATCTTAGATGCCATTTGGTGGGATTTTGCTGATAATGTCCTCAATTTCGTTGAGCCCATATTGAGCACGATCCATTATAGGCCTTGTTTGGTGAAGTATATGATGGCCTCGACTCAATGATTGAGAAAATTGGAGTCATCATAAATGCAAAAGTCCTAAAGAAAAATTCTTCAAAGAACTTCACCAAATTATGGTAGATAGATAGAACAAAATGACCAATTTGTTGCATTTTCTTGCCTTTGCATCGAGTCCCAAATATTATAGTTCTCTACTCCTTTTTGTTGGCAGAAGAGTTCCCCCATATAGAGATCCTAACTTTTCTCAAGGGTACAAGGCAGCACTTTGCTAATCATAACACACGGGATGCGGTGAGGGTTGAGTTCATGGGTTTTGCAAGCACAAACGATTGTTGGTCTTGATGTTATTTGAGACAAGTATATGGTAAATGTTCATAGTTGGTGATACTTCCATGGAGAATTATACACACCTACAACCTCTTGCTATCAAAATTTTATTGCAAGTAAGTTTTATAAAAAAAAAACTTTTTATTTTTTTAAATTTTATTTATGTTTTAATTTTATCACTTACATTTTTTAAATTTTGGAACTTTTAACTCTCTAATTTTGTCTTGATAAGTTGCTAGTTCATCTTCATCTCAAAGGGATTGGAGCACATAGTCCATCCACTCAATAAAGTGCAACAAACTACTCTCAAAAAAGGTGGACTTAGTGTTCGTGCATTCAAACTTGTGGCTCATTACACACAAAGAAATTGCCTATACAGCAGGGGAAACAAAGAAGTGGGATATTGAACCAAAGCATATTGAGTTGGATGTTTCCACTTCCCACTTTGAAGCTTTTGAAGTTGATGATGACAGTGAGACATCTAGTGAGCATGAGATTGCTAGTGCTAGTGCTAGTGCTAGTGCTGCCACTATTTGTAGTTTTTCTATTTTTTCACAATATAGATCATCTAATATGGAGGAGGATGATATTTTTGATTACTCGTATGATATTTGATCAATGATGGCTAATTGTTGATACTTGACATTATTATTTTCGAACTTTAATATATACCATGATAGTCAAGTTTGATTAATATTTGACTATCAATATGGTGTTGTATTTTGCTATGTTATTTGATAATTAGTATGGTGGTGTATTTTGAACTTAATTAATGCTGAAAATATGTATATATTTCTGATTTTAATATTTTTTTGTATTGATGAACTCAAAACGAACTCAACCCCAGAATAAATTTTACCTGAACCCACAAACCAAACCATCGAACCTGAAACCAAACCCAAATTGGCAAATTAGATATAAAAAATGTTTTCATCTTTATACTCTAGAAATCATAATTTTCGCCTTTGAACACAGGTATTTGAGGTTGGGTTAATTTTGAACTATTATTTGCTGCCATATTTCTTTCTCATGATAAAATTTAACTGGTCTTCTCTCACAAACTGTTACCTCTTTAATTCTGCCTTTTGCAGAAAAATTCCACTACACCTTTCTTCTCTGCTGAGAACTAACTATTCAACCCTCTTTCTATCTTGGTGCAGTTCTGTCTTTCTAAAGCCCTGGATGTTCTCTTACCAATTGTTGGTTTTGAAAAAGAAACCAGTTGTACAAACACAAGTTGTCTAATGTAAACATCTCATTGTGAAAACACAGGATTTTATAGCATACAACAGTTAACATCATTTAGAACAAAACACCATATTGCTAGAGCAATCAAAACAATCGATCCATTAAAAACCTTTAGTACAGACATTGCAATGCTCTCATAGTGTTTTGTACTTTATACTACTGCAGCTTGGAATGTCTTTAAATTTCAGAAATCATACATACCAGTTCAGGTGAGAATGCTGAGGTAAACAGAAGAAAATATATCTGAACTGCTTTATGTTAAAGTATAACCCTGGTCATACAACATGGGAGAAAGACCACTCAGCAGTCTGAATAAAACAACTGTTACAGAGGAAGGAAAAAGAGCTAATAACTTCTAAAATGATACAGCAGCACAGAAAACCTCTCCAACAAAACATCTGTTGAAGAAAAAATTGATACAGCCTATAGGTGAAGAACAAAATGAAAAAAACACAACATTTCAACAAACACATATATTCCTTCTATTCTTTGTTCTATACTCTGTTAACTTCCATGGATATAGAAGCTGACACAATATAGTGAAGGATTACAGCAGAAAAATGAACCTGTAGCTCTGATAATAAATTAATAATCCTTCAAACAAAACACAGAAGAAAATATGCCGAGAAACAACCTAAAGTAAGCTGTAACAAATATACAGCAAATATCTTCTATTTTGTTTTTAAAAGAAGCTATTACAGAGTTTTAAGTCCATCTCATCTCTCTCTCTTTAAAAGTAAACTAGCATGTATTTATACCTACAGCCTTTAAACATTGGTCATCAACAAACTCCACTTAGACTTTCTAACTCAAAATAATTGTTAAATGACAGCTGCTTCCTGCCAAATTCTCAACAATGGTGAATTGGTTTACACTTTACATCAACTGCGGTATGCCCCCTCCTTGGGGTAACTAAGTGCAGAAAGAGTACTGGCTCCAAGATTCAACAATTGATAGATGCATGGATTTTCAAACATAAGAGATATGCAATGGGCCTTGCAAGGTAACTGTCAAAATAATCACCATGTTCTGTGTTGAAGTTCCTTCAACCAAGATATGCTTGACGATTTTTAGACTTGTAAAGTGAACACCTGATTGCTTTGGTTGCAAGCATGAAATTTTCTAGCAATTGAAACTATTTTATGTAATTGTATGGAAATTACTGGGAACTACGGGAGAACAAGTTGTTTTTTATGCCAGAGCTTTTGGAATGTTGCACTTTAAGGTTTGATGTGCTACAGTTTAAGAACTTACGGTTTGCAAGATTCTCAGTGCATAGAAGTTCTAAATAGATTTGTTAAATAATATGAAATATATAATGCAAGGTTCTCTTTGCAACAAAGTTTTAAACGGATTTGCTAAACCAGATAAAAAAATTAGCTTTTGAAGCAAAAACTTCTCAGGATTTATATCCATCACAATATAATTCACAGTCGTACAGATAAGTTCAAATGAATGTTTTTGTCATTATGTAGTTTATTGATCTCTGCTACTATACTGTTTTTGTCATTATGTACTATTTTTATCTTTTAATAAATGCTGTTTTATCAGTAATAATCTCATCTATACACAAATATTTAATGCTCTATTGCACAGATCTACCAGTTATAGACATTTTGATTTTCTGCTGTCAAACATATCTTTTACATTTGGGCAGATGTGATCTATAATTGAATATTTCAAATAGAAAAAGCAGTAGACCATCAAATGAAATAATTGTGTTTCTATTTGGTGCTCTTTTGTTTTTTCTATTCAAATATCATATTAAGTACTTATTCAACTCAATTATCTATCTGAGCACTTCAAATTTACAAACTTTAAACAATTAGTATACAAGGATTATAGATGAATGTGAAATAGATAGAGAGATCGTAAATAGTAAATACTTGTCAGTTAAGTCTGCCAAACAGAAATTCATATTAGAATCTAAATTGTAGAGTCGAGTTGAACATGAACTGTGCTATAGTGGATACTAATCATTCAACTTTAAGTGGCAATATTATTATATTTATCATGTGATTCTATATCTTTATCATCCTATCTCACCGTAGAAACAACATAAGTATTAGGTTACATGAAAATAAATTCAAATGTTGAGTATGATGAAATTAAGATACATGTTTATACTCTGCTTGGGGACAAGTTTTCCAATATCATTAGGTGAGAGGACCTAGTAGTCATGCACCCTAACTTGTGCATCCCAAAATTCTTTATATCAATTTTGAATTACTAAATATTTTATAGTGGCCTCCTTGACTATTTTACTACTTAAATCAAAGGTTTCAAGTCGTCGTCATCAATTTTGATGTCCCGAATACACAGTTGGGAAAGGTGTCAAAAACATTACTTTTTGAACTCCTTACTGATCATAGTCAATAATCACACCCCTGGTCGAGCTCACTTGCATCAATAGTTGAGTATTTTCTCCGAAAAGTTACGTAAAAACACACTCAAATACACATTACCATCGTTTGTAAAAACCTCTATCTACTTATAACTGTGAAAACATAAAACTATAAAATTAACATGACATTACTAATTAAATATTTTTAAACTCATATTTGTCTTTCAAATTCACTTTTCATATCTTCATAAAATTTCTTACTCATTTCATCATTGCCAAAATTTATTCATACCCTAAATACCCTAAATTTATTCATACCTTATCCTATTTCTATTCAAACTTACCAAAAAATTAACACTAAACTATCCAATGTTTACTACTAAACTAACCTATTTCTATTAGATAGAGCACTCAAGCTATTTTGTCTAATTTGAGAATCTGATTGTCTCTTCTTGATTAGTCAAAGAATGGAATCTCTGCGGATCATTACTTCCCTTGGATATTTCTTCAAATTGAGTTGTTATGATAGTTTCAAATTTCTTCCCTACTTGAACCTCCAAGCCTCCAAGTTTTTGTTTTGCGACCATATGAACCTCCAAGCCTCCAAATTTTTGTTTTGCAACTATATGAACCTCCAAGCCTCCAAGTTTTTGTTTTGCGACCATATGAACGTTCAAGCCTCCAAGTTTTTGTTTTGCAACTATATGAACCTCCAAGCCTCCAAGTTCTTTGTTTTGCGACCAAATAAATTCTCCAAAACCAACTAACCCTGGGACCACAGAGTAACTTTTTGTCCTATAAATTTGACATAACTATATTGAAGAAAAAAAAAATCATCCCCAAAAATATTTAGAAACTCAATTTTAGAATATTTTAACTGTACTAAACCATGGTATCCATCTATAAAATGAATCTTAATTAAAAAAGTTATAAAGTAAGAAATTATCAAATAAAAAGTAGTGTAAATGTTAAGATAAATTAGTTGTTCAATACACACAATTTATTTGATAGAGGAGCAAAATATCAGTTGAGAATCATGATAGTTATATAAAACTATAGATTATGAATACAGGATGTTAGAGAACAATAACTTAACAATTCAATCCTAGAGAAATGATGGCGCGTGGATCGGAAGTCAAGAAAATTTAGTTGTCAACAAACAGAGTTCTACAAACATTGCAAAGAATTACACTTGAAGACCTGCATGCATAGAGGAGTGTCAATTTCATAGGCTAGATCTTGTCCC
Organism: Thuja plicata; assembly: GCA_018584345.1. Classification (NCBI taxonomy): domain Eukaryota; kingdom Viridiplantae; phylum Streptophyta; class Pinopsida; order Cupressales; family Cupressaceae; genus Thuja; species Thuja plicata. The sequence goes on from MU223294.1 coordinate 1,410,942, forward strand.
AATCTTCCATAATATGCAAGCCAATGATCTCTTGCCAAATATTCACAACTTGAGTAGACATAGGACGAAAATAGAAGAAGTGTTCGAGTCCGTGGCACGTATTTGTGATTTCACCCGCTGTGCATGAAGCTTCTTCCCCTGGAGATCAGGCATAGTAGTCACCCCGATCATGACCTGCAACTTGTTAATCAGGAGGGGGAAAACGCAGTTGCATGTGGTGAGAGAAGGAGAATATAAACTTGAAATATCGCTGTTGTATGCTTACTTGTAAAGCGAGGTTGGACAACGAATTGTGCTATAGTGGACTTTCAAAGCCCAAGTGAGGCAGGTAGATTAAAGGACACATGCAGGTGAGGAGATCTTATTGTGCCCAACAATATTTACAGGTCTAGTATTTATATTTCTCTAGTGATTATAGTATTTCGTAACGTTATGCTAGGTAATGCTTACGCAGAGCTGTTCGAGAACGGTGGTGGATTTTGTTTGAATAGATTTATCTCCTCAAGAATTACTCTGCTGGGCTTCTGGTTTTGAGATTGGAAACATGTTTATTAGTTTAAGGTGAAAAGTACACATTTTTACATTGTTTTGTTTCTTATTTGTTAAATGATTTAATTTTTTTGGGTCTTCTAATTAGGGTTATTAGGGTTTGTAGTATTGTTTGAGATCTGATATTGTTGATTGGATTCATCTTTCATTTCAAGTCAAGTGCATATTGGTTAGTGTTTGTGTTCATTATTTGTTGTTATTTTAGATTCGTAATCACCCGCATTTGGTTTGATTGTGCTTCATTGTTAGCTCTTTTATTGTGGATTGTACTCAACCCATAACTTTGGCCTATGTTCGTTCATATATCAAGGATAATTTGTTTTGCAGTTTCTTACATGATATCCATAGATCCTTGAGGATATTTATCTCCTTGTCGCACAGATGATGTTCCTTTCTCTATGCATGCACTAGTTTATATTATCTCTTTCATCTTTTGTGGAGCTTCATATCACCTTTCCATCCATTTTGGAGGACTTTTATTCATTCTTTTACATGATTCATAATAATACATCTTGAATGGAAAATGGTGATGAGGATTTAACCCTACCTTTTCATGATACATCATGGAACCAAGATATCATACAATTTAGTGAAAGCCCATTTGTGCTTTATTCCTAACCAAGGCATCAAATATTTGCCTTGGTGAAGCCGACCCAAATGCGAAGGCCCTCCAAAGGAACAAGTCTTGATATGCATTCAAGAGCAAGCAAAAGCAGATCAAGCAATGGGAAAAAAATGTTTAACTCATCCTTTGCTAAACACTAAGAAAGGATTGAAAGGGATGAACAACCTTCCATCACCTTCTCATCTTCAACCTGTAGAGGGTCATCCATTTTAGTCCATGCTTGAAGAACAACCTGTGACTTTTATGCATAAGAGAGCAAAGGGAGCATTGGAAATGACATTTCACAATGAGTCTAAAGAGATTGCTGATCAAGACATAGATAGATTTGTCTATGTGAATGGATTGACATTTAATGTTGTTTGCTCACCATAATAGGAAAAATGGTGAAATCAATTAGTGAGGCTCCAAAGGGGTACAAAGGCCTGGGTTATGAAAACATGCCTACTACCTTATTGGACAAAGAGGTGAAATATGTAGAGGACTCCTTGAAGCCCATAAATTCTTTGGTCGAAACATGGGTGTTCGTCATATTTGATGGATGAAAAGATGCAAAAAAATTGTCCATTAATCAATGTTAATATAGTGTCCCCTGAAGGGGGCAATGCTTTTGAAAGCGGTGGATTGTGAAGGAGAGGTGAAGGATTCTACATTTATTGCTAAAATTCTTTGCTAAGCCTTTGAGAAAGTGAGCCCTCAAAATGTTTTGCAAGTATAATAGACCGTGCCAAAAATTGTAGGGGTCCTGGGTTATTGGTTGAGGAGCATTATGAACACATTTTTTGGACACCTTGTATTATCCACTCCCTCAACCTGATGCTATAAAACGTTGGCACCAAAATTGAATGGATCAAACAGGTGTATGTTGAGGCCAAAGAGATCAAAATGTTTGTCACCAACTATCATATGTTACAACACATATTTAGAGCATTTTTGAGATTTGGGCTGTTAAAGGTAAGTTAAATAATAGTAAAGTTTTTAATTTTAATGTTTGTAAATTTAATTTGTTGTTTTGTTTTTGATTTTGAAATAAGATATTGAGACCCCTCTTTACGTCCAACACAATTGTGTTGTGATGACTTCTGAAGGTTCGTGAGGCATTGTGTAACATGTTAATCAATCCAAATTGGTCCATACAGACACAATCTAGCATTACAAGGGCAACAACGGTTAAACAAATGATCTTAGATGCCATTTGGTGGGATTTTGCTGATAATGTCCTCAATTTCGTTGAGCCCATATTGAGCACGATCCATTATAGGCCTTGTTTGGTGAAGTATATGATGGCCTCGACTCAATGATTGAGAAAATTGGAGTCATCATAAATGCAAAAGTCCTAAAGAAAAATTCTTCAAAGAACTTCACCAAATTATGGTAGATAGATAGAACAAAATGACCAATTTGTTGCATTTTCTTGCCTTTGCATCGAGTCCCAAATATTATAGTTCTCTACTCCTTTTTGTTGGCAGAAGAGTTCCCCCATATAGAGATCCTAACTTTTCTCAAGGGTACAAGGCAGCACTTTGCTAATCATAACACACGGGATGCGGTGAGGGTTGAGTTCATGGGTTTTGCAAGCACAAACGATTGTTGGTCTTGATGTTATTTGAGACAAGTATATGGTAAATGTTCATAGTTGGTGATACTTCCATGGAGAATTATACACACCTACAACCTCTTGCTATCAAAATTTTATTGCAAGTAAGTTTTATAAAAAAAAAACTTTTTATTTTTTTAAATTTTATTTATGTTTTAATTTTATCACTTACATTTTTTAAATTTTGGAACTTTTAACTCTCTAATTTTGTCTTGATAAGTTGCTAGTTCATCTTCATCTCAAAGGGATTGGAGCACATAGTCCATCCACTCAATAAAGTGCAACAAACTACTCTCAAAAAAGGTGGACTTAGTGTTCGTGCATTCAAACTTGTGGCTCATTACACACAAAGAAATTGCCTATACAGCAGGGGAAACAAAGAAGTGGGATATTGAACCAAAGCATATTGAGTTGGATGTTTCCACTTCCCACTTTGAAGCTTTTGAAGTTGATGATGACAGTGAGACATCTAGTGAGCATGAGATTGCTAGTGCTAGTGCTAGTGCTAGTGCTGCCACTATTTGTAGTTTTTCTATTTTTTCACAATATAGATCATCTAATATGGAGGAGGATGATATTTTTGATTACTCGTATGATATTTGATCAATGATGGCTAATTGTTGATACTTGACATTATTATTTTCGAACTTTAATATATACCATGATAGTCAAGTTTGATTAATATTTGACTATCAATATGGTGTTGTATTTTGCTATGTTATTTGATAATTAGTATGGTGGTGTATTTTGAACTTAATTAATGCTGAAAATATGTATATATTTCTGATTTTAATATTTTTTTGTATTGATGAACTCAAAACGAACTCAACCCCAGAATAAATTTTACCTGAACCCACAAACCAAACCATCGAACCTGAAACCAAACCCAAATTGGCAAATTAGATATAAAAAATGTTTTCATCTTTATACTCTAGAAATCATAATTTTCGCCTTTGAACACAGGTATTTGAGGTTGGGTTAATTTTGAACTATTATTTGCTGCCATATTTCTTTCTCATGATAAAATTTAACTGGTCTTCTCTCACAAACTGTTACCTCTTTAATTCTGCCTTTTGCAGAAAAATTCCACTACACCTTTCTTCTCTGCTGAGAACTAACTATTCAACCCTCTTTCTATCTTGGTGCAGTTCTGTCTTTCTAAAGCCCTGGATGTTCTCTTACCAATTGTTGGTTTTGAAAAAGAAACCAGTTGTACAAACACAAGTTGTCTAATGTAAACATCTCATTGTGAAAACACAGGATTTTATAGCATACAACAGTGAACATAATTTAGAACAAAACACCATATTGCTAGAGCAATCAAAACAATCGATCCATTAAAAACCTTCAGTACAGACATTGCAATGCTCTCATAGTGTTTTGTACTTTATACTACTGCAGCTTGGAATGTCTTTAAATTTCAGAAATCATACATACCAGTTCAGGTGAGAATGCTGAGGTAAACAGAAGAAAATGTATCTGGACTGCATTATGTTAAAGTATATCCCAGCTCATACAACATGGGAGAAAGACCACTCAGCAGTCTGAATAAAACAACTGTTACAGAGGAAAGAAAAAGAGCTAACAACTTCTAAAATGATACAGCAGCACAGAAAACCTCTGCAACAAAACATCTGTTAAAGAAAAAATTGATACAGCCTATAGGTGAAGAAGAAAATGAAAAAAACACAACATTTCAACGGACGCATATATTCCTTCTATTCTTTGTTCTATACTCTGTTAACTTCCATGGATATAGAAGCTGACACAATATAGTGAAGGATTACAGCAGAAAAATGAACCTGTACCTCTGATAATAATCTATGCTCCATGGAGTTTCGGGGACGGGGACGTTTTAGGGGACGGGGACGTGTTTCCGGTATCGGTACGGTTCAGAACCAATTTTTAGGGGACGGCAGGGGACGGCTATTAAAAAAATAGGGGATTTTTATATATATAGAGAGAATTCAAATATGCATATCATAACATTGATAAACCATTAACCATAGACATTTCAGAAGCTCAATACAATGAATACATAGCAAATTATCAAAGTTCAAATACTTTTATTGTAAACATATGGCGTACATATAGCAAAAATGCCCAAAGGCTCCAAGTTTCATGCATGAAATGATATAAAGAGAAGTCCAACTAAAATACTAAACAGTAAATGATAACATGGAAGTTCAACTCCATAATGAGATGTCTATAATAATCAAAATCAATAATGTATCTGCAAATGATATATGCCAAACCCTCCTCTTGCAACTCAAAAATGAAAGCTTTGTTGTTGCTCCTCTTTCTTCTTCTTCTTGGAAAGAATGAATGAAAGAGAGTTAGGCTTTTTAGCATCCAAAATAGGGTTTAGTATTTTTTATTTGATATTAGAGTCCATGTGGGGCCTGCACATAACCAATTTTTTTTTTTTAAAATGCACTTTTTATGACTTGCGGTAGTTTTTTTTAATTGGGAAATAGGGGACAGATTTGGGTACCAGGGACAGCTGGGCCGTCCCCTAACTGTCCCCGGTACCCAAATCCGTCCCCTATTTTGGAACCTTCTCTTTTTTGGGTTTCCGGAACATCCTCGATTTGGGACCGAAAAGGGAATGGTTAGGGAACATTGAAATCTTGTCCCCGCGTCCCTGTTTCGTACCCGGGACGGGAACGGGGGTTCCAAGGCAGGGGACGCGTCCCCGTGGAACACAAATAATAATCCTTCAAACAAAACACAGAAGAAAATATAGGGAGAAACAAACTAAAGTAAGCCGTAACAAATATACAGAAAATATCTTCTATTTTTTTTTAAAAGAAGCTATTACAGAGTTTTAAGTCCATCTCATCTCTCTCTCTTTAAAAGTAAACTAGCACGTATTTATACCTACAACCTTTAAACATTGGTCATCAACAAACTCCACTTAGACTTTCTAACTCAAAATAATTGTTAAATGACAGCTGCTTCCTGCCAAATTCTCAACAACGGTGAATTGGTTTACACTTTACATCAACTGCGGTATACCCCCTCCTTGGGGCAACTAAGTGCAGAAAGAGTACTGCCTCCAAGATTCAACAATTGATAGATGCATGGATTCTCAAACATAAGAGATATGCAATGGGCCTTGCAAGGTAACTCTCAAAATAATCACCATATTCTGTGTCGAAGTTCCTTCAACCAAGATATGCTTGACGATTTTTAGACTTGTAAAGTGAACACCTGATTGCTTTGGTTGCGAGCATGAAATTTTCTAGCAACTGAAACTATTTTATGTAATTGTATGGAAATTACTGGGAACTATGGTAGAACAAGTAGTGGACAGTTTAACATCAAGCTCAGGAAACAAGTTTTTTATGCCAGAGCTTTGGGAATGTTGCACTTTAAGGTTTGATGTGCTACAGTTTGAGAACTTAAGGTTTGCAAGATTCTCAGTGCATAGAAGTTCTAAACAGATTTGTTAAACAATATCAAATATATAATGCAAGGTTCTCTTTGCAACAAAGTTTTAAACGGATTTGCTAAACCAGATAAAAAAATTAGCTTTTGAAGCAAAAACTTCTCAGGATTTATATCCACCACAATATAATTCACAGCAGTACATATAAGTTCAAATGAATGTTTTTGTCATTATGTAGTTTATTGATCTCTGCTACTATACTGTTTTTTTCATTATGTACTATTTTTATCTTTTAATAAATTCTGTTTTATCAGTAATAATCTTATCTATACACAAATATTTAATACTCTATTGCACAGATCTACCAGTTATAGACATTTTGATTTTCTGCTGTCAAACATATCTTTTACATTTGGGCAGATGTGATCTGTAATTGAATATTTCAAATAGAAAAAGCAGTAGACCATCAAGTAAAATAATTGTGTTTCTATTTGGTGCTCTTTTGTTTTTTCTATTCAAATATCATATTAAATACTTATTCAACACAATTAATTATCTGAATACTTCAAATTTACAAACTTTAAACAATTAGTATACAAGGTTTATAGATGAATGTGAAATAGATAGAGAGATGGTAAATAGTAAATACTTGTCAATTAAGGCTGCCAAATGGAAATTCACATTAGAATCTAAATTGTAGAGTCGAGTTGAACATGAACTGTGCTAGAGTGGATACTAATCATTCAACTTTAAGTGGCAATATTATTATATTTATCATGTGATTCTATATCTTTATCATCCTATCTCACCGTAGAAACAACAACATAAGTATTAGGTTACATGAAAATAAATTCAAATGTTGAGTATGATGAAATTAAGATACATGTTTATACTCTTCTTGGGGACAAGTTTTCCAATATCATTAGGTGAGAGGACCTAGTAGTCATACACCCTAACTTGTGCATCCCAAAATTCTTTATATCAATTTTGAATGACTAAATATTTTATAGTGGCTTCCTTGACTATTTTACTACTTAAATCAAAGATTTCAAGTCGTCGTCATCAATTTTGATGTCCCGAATACACAGTTGGGAAAGGTGTCAAAAAATTACTTTTTGAACTCCTTACTGATCATAGTAAAAAATCACACCCCTGGTCGAGCTCACTTGCATTAATAGTTGAGCATTTTCTCCGAAAAGTTATGTAAAAACACACTCAAATACACATTACCATCATCTGTAAAAACCTCCATCTACTTATAACTGTGAAAACATAAAACTATAAAATTAACATGACATTACTAATTAAATATTTTTAAACTCATATTAGTCTTAAAATACCCTAAATTTATTCATACCTTATCCTATTTCTATTCATACCTCTCCATCGACGCAGGCTCAGTGGCAACATGTCCAGCTTGAAATGTGTACAGGCTCAATGACTGTGGCCAGTTTTCTTCATGGAGTCCTTAGAGACATGCATTAGGTTTTTTTTTATAGATCTTTTGAGCACCTTCTGACTTGCATTAGTTTTCTTTTTGTTGCATTTTGCAGCCATCTCCAGTGATCTGCAACTCAAATGGTGAGTCACCTTCAAAGGTTTTCGTTTAAGGAAAACGTGGCTTTCAACACAACCAAAATTAGAGGGAATTTTTTTGCCTTGGGTTTACAGATACTCAATTTCAACCTTACTGGGGCTATGATCCATTCGTCAGTTTTGTAATATCTATGCTTTGGCAGGATTTCATAATATTTTTCATGCAAACTCTGCCCTTTTCTTCCCACCAACAATGTTGACAGCACAACACAATCTGTAAAAGTTATTTGCCATGGTTATTATGTGCAACTAAACATTTGCGGATACGCATTGCTAATAGAGATAGGGTGGCCATTGAAATGGAAGGAGCATGTCTGAGTTTCTCACTTATGTTTTATTTTTCGGCTCCCATGGTAGCTTGAAAAATAATAAACCAACAGTAGTGCCACTGCCAATAACAAACTGACCTAATAAAAAGATATTTATTTTCCCGGTTTAAAATTTCTTAGTGTTGCACAATCTGTAATACACCTGGTGACCAACAGTAATGAAAGAGATTGATTATCGCCAACCACAAGAAAAAAAATGTGGCGTCCCCTTTTGGAATTTTACTGATTTTTGCTGTAAACCAATAATATTTACTCAGAAAATGACAATAGATTTATAAAAAATTGCAAATATAGGATATATATTCAGGTCAATTAGATCATAGCACGATGCCCAAAGTTGAGAAGATTGTGAATTCCTCATAAATACCTTGCAAATCTGCTGAGTTGAAAGACCCCGTCCCTAACTCAACAGTGGTTTCACAGTGACAAAACCAAGGACCTCTTCCCTAGTTGTCAAAGGTAGGAAAGACTCTGTCCCTCCAAACTTTAGTCCACCCTGTGGGCCCAGACTCCGTCCAGCTTGCAAATACTAACTAGAAATTTAAAACTGATGACTTGGTATTTGCTATATCAACGCTGATTCATGTTTCTTGATGGATTGGCAGTCAATCCCTTAAATAATATTTGAATGCTTTTACAATTGATTCTTGAATAAATTTCTGAAATTGTATGTATTGCTGAATTTGTGTTCTGAATTGATAATTGAATTGTTTTGTTTTTGCTTGTAAATGATTTGGTGATTCAATGCTTGAATGTTTGATGTTTGAATGATTGATATTTATATCGTGGTTGTTTAAATGATTGATGGTGGATGTTTGAATGATGAATGTTTGAATAATTGATGAATGGATTGATCTTTTACTGCTTGCTCGTTTGTTTTCTTCAATGAATTAGTTGAATGATGCTTCTCTGATTAATCTCCCTTTTATCCTTTATTAGTGAAAGTGTCACCACCTTTCACAAGAGTCGAGTCGCCACCCTTCATAAGAATTCAGTCACCACCCTTCATTGCTGCCTTGGCGTATAATAATTTATTTCCAAATTGACTCATTGCTTTATGATTTCCTTCCAAGGAAATGATATCCCTTTTATATCTTATTCTTGAGGGCGTCACTACTGTTTATGATTTCTGCCCTTTGAAAGGGTCACAACTATTCATCCTTTATTGATGTCATTTGAGAATAATCATTTATTTCCAAATCGATTCATTGCTGGGTGAATGATCCTTGGATGTCCTTCTTGAATGAAATGATCTCCATTTTATATCTCATGTTTGAGGGGGTTACAACTCTTCTTTCATGCCCTTTGACCATTCATTTATAATACGTTTTTTTTTTTTAAATATTTTAATTTATCATTGTTGTTTATTATTAAATCCTATTTTTTTATATAGATATAGTTTACGAAAACAGATTTACATTATAAGGAGCCGCTGCTCCAGATTGTATCAGAAAAAATCACCTATATACCTGTATCAAGATATAATATTTGTGTTTACAACTTATAAAGATACTAGATCAACAGTTGTAAAGAATCATCTAGTCACTAGATCGTATTACATTATTGCTGCATTCTGACTTATCACAATCATAAGTGCCCACAGGAGGCACTATCAAATCAGGATCAACTTCTTTGAAATCAGACTGGAAATTGGATTTATCCTTCTTACTACTTCCATCAAGGAATGGTTTTGTGATCTTTTTTCCCTCCAAATATTTCTTTTTCCCCAGCTCAGGGAGAGTTTGGATAGGGCCCAAATGGCTCAATTTGGGAGCTGAAAAGATTGACTCGGGATCACAGGGTGGCCCCTACCATTTATAAAGGCGAGTGATCCCCCACAAAGAACTAGATGTCGGCCCTACTTGATTCCCCACACTCTCGAAAAGCGAGGAAAGTTCTCCACGACATAGAATCATATGAATCGAGAGAAGGGGCGGCATGAGTGCCCCATTATGGTAGAAGCTCCAGCTCCTCCTTGTTGAGGTTATTCCTCCCTTGTGGGAAGAAGTGAGAAGACTTGGTTTATGTTCTGTAAACTATCGTGATGCCCTTTTTCAGCAGGATGATGAAGCAATCCTTAGGGATCTCCAAGGCTGTAGAGACCTGAAACATAATAATCAGATAGGTGAGTTCACTATTGAACTCAGTAAGATGTCTAGTTTTGCTCTGGAATGCCTCATCGTTCCTCTTCTTCCATAAAAACCAAAAAATCTCACTAGTAAGAGCAAGCCAAAACTTATTTATATCAGCATCAAAAGAATCAATATAACCAACAAGTATCTCATGCTAAGAAAAGCCAAGATTAGCATTCCAATCCACAGGCCCACCAAAGAACAAAGACCAAATAGAAAAGAGCATACTTGCAATTGAAAAACAAATGTTCAAAAGTTTCAGGCATAGAACAAAGATCACAAACTCTGGTGGGAAGCCCATTATGCAAAACATGCCCCACAACCAATTTTTTTAGTATGAGCAGTCATTGAAAGTAGGGTTTTTTTGGTTCAACTGAGTTATGCCACAAGCGAAACAGGATTTTGGACCTCTTAGAGCCAATATCCATGATGTGCTAAGTCAATTGTATGCCTCTCTCAAGCCAACAAGCATCATATATATTTTGTTGACTGAGACAGACTGAAACTTAGAACCATCTTTCCATTTGATCCTGCTTATTAAATCTGAATCTTTGATTATTTTCCCAGGGAACGGGTTCCCCAAACCGTTTCTCAACATAGTGTGTTTTTTGTCTCATGGGTATACAAACTTAGACCTCATCTGCTCCCAAGATCCCAGGTTACCATTAATCAAAAGATCTTGCATTACCTTGGCCTCCAGGGAATTCCAAATCTTAGCTGAACAGCCTTGGGAAAGTGCCAAAGGTTTCCCATTTGGGGCAATGTCCAACCAAATGGATCATTTTGGAACACAGTACGGGGGAGATTTCTCCACCGCAGCCCCATTTGAAACCAAATCTCTAACTTGTGTCCATGCCTTCCATAAAGTGTGAATGCAGCAGAGCCAACAACTCTAACCTCAAACTGGCTGGACAAAATATCCTTTGTGTAGAGGGCTCCACTGTTTACCTTTTTTTGGTTTGGACAATGCTAAGTTATTTCTTTCAATACTCTCCAAGGTTCATCTCCCTCAAGTTCATTGAATATTCATTTAGAGGCAAGGGCAATCTCTTGTATTCTAAGGTCTTTTAAGCCAAGACCACCCAAATTTTTAGGTAGACAACACCACACCCAATTCACATCGTGTCTCTTTTTACTGCCTTTACCATCTGACCATAAGAATTCTGTGATTATCTTCTGTAATTTACCAAATTTGACTCTAGCAAATAGCCATGCCGAAGAGTGATAAGCAACTTGTGAAGCAATGAATTTTTGGACAACCTAGATTCTGCCTATAAGATAGAGTAAGTGGGTTTGTAAGTTCAAGTTCTTCTCAATCTTCTTAAAGACCCACTTCCACATACGTTTTAGAGAGGGGGAGATAGCAAAGGGTATGCCTAGGTCTCTCACCACCTTATGCAGATCAAACCAAATCCGTCCTTTATTTACTAACCAGTTGGGGGGGGGTGAGACCAACCGATTATAGTAGAATTGTGAGGGGCTATATTGGAACCTAAAGCACCATAAAAGATCTCCAATCTCTTATTTTTATTGTCAAAAGTGGCCTCTGTAGGTTCAATAAGAGAGCAGTGTTGTTTGCAAATTGTGCCTTCAAAAGCAACTCCTGATTGGGGGAGCCTAATGCCATTGATAGGAGGGGACATCAAATCTAATCTAAGAACATAGTGTAGTGCATCAACTGCAATGACAAACAAGGCAGAGGCTATGGGGCAGTCTTGTCTGATTGATCTTTGAAGAATAATGGGATTTGTGAGTTCACCATTCACATCAATTAGCATGGAGGGATCATATTGAAGAGGATATTAATCCATTTGCAGAATTTAGGTGGGAAACCAAAAGCTTTGAGCATATCTAGCACAAAGGGCCACTCAATTCTATCAATAGGCCTTTTCAAAATCCAATAGAATCATTGCCACATTTTGATTGTCATATTTAGCCCAGTTCATTCCCTCCCAACTTGTAATCAAATTTTCTAATATGTACCTCCCTTTAATGAAGTCAGTTTGAGTGATTGACATAACTTTCCCAAGGATCTCCAAAACCTACTAGCAAGGGTTTCTGCTAGAATCCTGTAGGAAACATTCAAGAGGGTGATATGCCTCCAATTTTTTAGTAATGATTCATCCCCCTTTTTGGGGATCAATTTTGTGATCCCTTTATTCATAATATGCCCCAAAGAGTTATTTTGAAAGGCAACATTGTAGACCTCAATCAACTTAGTTTCTATTTAATCAACATTGGTTTTGTAAAATTTTGTTGCAAGTCCATCTGCACCTAGAGACTTACCATTTGCCAGGGGTTTAATAGTATTTTCAATTTTTAGGGCAGAGATATCCATGTTGAGTACCCTAGCATCCTCATTACAGACTTTTTTCTACAAAATTCCCCAGCCTCAATAGTTTTCCTATCTCGTTATGAGGAAAATAGTTTCTGAAAGAAGGAATGCAAAGCCTCTTTCATAAATGTAGGATCTTCTGAGACAATCCCATTGCCCATAATTGGTCCTATTTCCTCTTTGCCTTTATATTCGATCAAATTGAAAAAGTACTTAGTCCCCCTATCTCCTTCTTGGAGCTTTGTTCTTCTTTGTTCAAATCCTTTGACCTTGAAATTTGTAGGCTTTGAATTATTTGATAAGAGATTAGTCCTAATGAGATTAGCTTCCAGTTGGTCGTTAGTACTTCTATAGTGCAGTTGACCCTCAAGAAGAACCAAATCCGGATGCAAAAGGTTATCTAGTTTATTTCTATCCAAAATTGCCTTCTTGCCAACCACTTCAAATAGTTTCCTCCATATAGACATCAAGGAGTCCCACATCTGGATAGGATTTGGGTTTCTATTCGGGGTTTTGGTTAGGGCAGTTTCAGTTCTTATGTCATCAAGGCAATCTTGGTCATGCAACCAAGTACAATTCAATTGAAAGGAACAAGGTCGTGAAGACACATGGGTTGAGGAGGAGGGGCCAAAGGAAACAAAGGTTTCAATGGGAAAATGATTGGACATTGGACTGGGGACAACTGATACAAGGTTCCCACCATGGACCCCATAGAAAGAAATATAATTTCTGTTTCCATAAATCCATCCAACCGGTAGTATATCCTCTTATTCATTGACTAATTATTACACCAAGTATACCAGATGGAATAAGAGGAGGCCTTCCCTTGTTCCAAGGGATCTACTAGATTCAAGGTTCTTTTCATTCTTGCCCAGAAAAATAGCTCATCCCCTTTCCATAGAGAATCCTTGTCCCCTTTTTTATCATCTTTGTTTTCAATCATATTGAAATCCCCTGTGCACATCCAAGGACTTTTAGGTAGCTTCCTGGCCATCTAGTTCCACAAGTCAGACCTTTCTTTGTAGTCATTTGAGGCGTATAAGGAGCATATACCCAAGGGGCCAAGACATCCGAGCCAAAGTTCAAAGTAACCCATTACTCGTTGACGAGTCCCACAATTAGATATTCTTATTCCATTTAGGGTGGATAAGGATAGTAGTACCCCCTTTATCCTTTTCATGCTTTGAGATGATCATCTTAGCATTTCTTCAAATGAAGTTTATAACATTCTCTACTTGGAATCCCACCACTTTGACCTCTTGCAGGCATAAAAAGTCTTAAGTATGGCCTATTTCTGCAGAATGCTCTAACCACATACTTCCTATTAGCTGACTCCAGACCCCAAATATTCTATCTATTGATGTTAACATTCATTAAAGGTTAGGGAGAGGAGTATTCTTCTGGTTCTTACACAATCTTTCAAAATACTTTAGCATCTTATCCTCCTTGCCTTTTTTTGTCACTTTTATCTCTAAGCTAGAGTCAAAGGTTCTAGGTTTATCATTTAATTTCTTCTTATTCTCTTTTGTAGAAGATAGTTTTTGCAGAGGAAGAGAATTGTTAGCATTTGATCCTAAAAATAGGGGATTATAACATGACATCACAACTTCCTTGCCAAAGGCTTCATCACCCAGTTTGATATTATTGCTATTGATTGGGGCTTCATTCACCACTCCATGTTCAGTGAGTTCCATGATTTGTCCAATTTTTACTGCTTTAGCCTAGGTAATATCCAAGGCAAATTGCTAAGCATTCTTATGTTCTTGGGGGGGTTGACATTTTGTCTTGCCACAACCCTTGAAATAGGCTTGGGAGCATAGGAGCCCTTAGCATGGATTACCTCAATTTCCCCATCAAATAGGGGATCTTCTAGTGACAAATTAGGATTTTTTGTCATAGGAATATCACCTTGTTCCACCTCATTCAGAGCATACTTTTGTCCTTGAGGCTTGTGTTATTTATTTCATTGGAGTCCATATCATGGACAATCTTATCTTCCTTCTTTGGAGGTGTTGATGTGTGTTTTATGACCTACCAACAGTAGAATAAAATATTGAAGTATCTTATCCTATCTTGATCAAAATTCTGTGTATGCTAAGATTGCAAATAAGATCACTAGGGTAATTTTTAAGGTTCCTTCTAGGTTGGATAAGCTCAATGGTAAATGTGATATGCAGGTATCACGAGGGGCCTTACGTTTGAATTGTTCTTCACCTCTGCTGGCTGGAACTCCTCCATCAAATATTGTAGTCTTGTGAAGCTTCTTCTTTGAATAGACAACTGAAATGAACTGAAATTAAAGGGGAAAGAGTTAGAAGGATCTAAATCTACTCCTATGGACAATGATGTCAATGGATAGTGCTCCAGTGGACAAACTCCCAATAACCAAGCTCTGTTTTGCCAAGATCAACTACAACTCCGCAAGAAGCGGTGCAACAAATCTACTCTAAGTGAGGGAACAATGAAACCATGCAAGCACCAGAATACATCAAGTAATTGCCATGAAACCAATAATGAAAACTTTATTATCTTGGTATCTCTTAGCAACAATCTCAAAATTCGCTCCTTTACAAATGAGAAGTGAGGCCTTTATATAGGTCTTAGATTACAATGGGTGGTCAGGATTGAAACAAAATAAATGACCCAGATTTTGCCACCTCAGCCCTAATTAAGGTTAGTGCAAGAAGAGATAATCTACAATTAATGAGTGGGTCCACATGGACCAATAGAAATACACATGTCCAACAAGGTGGGGTAATAAGTGTCCATTATATAAGTCCACTAAGTAGGAGGGGTGAAATGAATGCCCACTATGCATTAAATGTCGTCTTCTTTGAATAGATTATTCTTGATTCCCTTCCTTAAATGCAGTGAATTTTGACTGGGAGACCTTTGATTAGCTGGTGGAGATGATTGAGCGCCACATTAGCATGTTGGGTGCCATGTAGGCTCGAATATTTTATAACTGCATCATTTTGCTACCCAGAACCAACTTTGACTACTTTTGAAATTATCCTCCTTTGATCATTTTTCTCTTTCTATGTACTTGCTTGAGAATTTGTCTTCTTGAAATAGATTGGACTTCTTGGATTTCCGAAGGAACTTTAAGATGTTGCATTCTTCTTTCTTCATTTATGTTTGAACTTTGATCTTTGAGGTCTCGAACCTTGAATGCCTTGAACTAGATTATTTGAAATTTGGATGCCTTCAACACTGAAACTGAAATTCTGGGACTTGAACATCTTCCTTGAACATCTAGAACTAGAATTCTTCCTCCTTCAAAATAAAATAATATAACACATGAAAACTCTTCCATACTTCTCTCTAAAAATCCTCCGCTTTAGAATTATTTCTCTTCAGAATTTCTCTCTAATTTTTCTCTCTGTGCAAATGTACCTCTTTCTTCTTAAAAGCTCGGGTCCTTTCTACAGAAGCTTTTTCTCTCTCTAGAAACTCTTTCTCTCTCTTCAAAATTCTTGTGCTTTCTTGATTTTTCAAATTTGGTTCAGAATTCCATTTCTTCAAAATTCCACACCTTCTCTCTCTATAAATCACACCTCTAGAAATTCTTTCTTTCTCTTCAAATTCTTGTGCCTTCTCTCTCTAAATTTTTTTCCCCTCACTTCAAAATTTACACCTCTTCCCTCTAGAAACTTATACCTCTTCTTTTCTTCTCTCATGGATGCACATTAAGTCTTGTGAAGGAATTTTTTACAGACAACCAATTTTTCTGTTCTTCACTTCTTTCTTATCCAACACTGAAATGATTTTGGTTGATTTTCCATTTTCCACTTGTTGATGCATTTCTTTGGGTGTCATAGAAATTTCCATGACTTAACCTATTTTGATTCATACTTGACCATTTCTCTCACACTTTCAATTTTGGGTGTTCTCAAGGAAGTCATGGAACTTTTGTAACTTTGTCATTTTCACCAACTTCATGTTCCTTGGATCCACACTTACCCAACATTTAGCCATTTTCTTGCATTGCTTTAACCCTTTGGTCCAGACTTAGGCACTTTTCACATTACTTTCTCCCAAACTTGGGTGCATTTGAGTGGTCATGAAGAATTTTTCATTACCTTACCATTTTCTTCGGCCTCATGGAATTTATGCCTATGGGTACATATGGGACTTGGTGCAAGATTTTGTACTTTGAGTGCAATTCCATGCTACCCCTGGATTGGCATACATGGGCGCATCTCAGGCCGAGTTGCCAATTTTTCACTGAGTGGAATTCCTTGGCTCTAGTGGATTTGTGGTCTTGGGCGCATTTTAGCCCAAGTGAAGGATTTCATGTGTTGGGTGTCGATTCCCCAGTGTGCAGGATTTCTTCCTTTGGTCGCAAATCCATGCTTGTGGTGGATTTTGTTCACGACTTAGTCATTTTTTCAACTTTCCTTGCATATAAAATTTAACATTTAAGTTTCTTATACTTTAAGTTATATTTTATATAAATACTGTCAGGATGTTTGATAGTGGTTTCAGATCTCTAGGAGTTATAATGGAGATTCTAGATTTTAGAAGATCCTAAAAATTTTCAGACTTAACCAAATTTCAGTAATCAACACGCTTCCATCAGAGTTCTTTTCCACAACTTTTTTTTTCAAGATTTTTGATAAATTTGATATTGGAACAAAGATTTTCCAAGAATTTTCACATCTTTTCATTCGATTTCTTTCCCGTTTGGGGACACATTAGGCATGTAGACGGAATTCTTCCTCCATATTTAGCCAATTTCCTCATTTTTTTCACCTTCTTGGACCAACACTTAGCCTTTTTTCATGATTTTCCATTTTGGGCGCTGATGGGAGGGGATCAAAGAATTTTCATGTACTTAATTGAATTTTCATGCCCTATCCTCTTTTAGGTGCCTTTTCATGTCTCTTCATGCCCTTTTAGAAATGTTTACGGACTTAACCATTTTTTTGCGTTTTTTCAAGTCTTTCTACTTTTAGGTGCTTTTTAGGAATGTTCTTCAAACTTAACCACTTTCATCATGCCTTTCCATTTTGAATGTTCATTTTAGACCAACTACCTCATTCGATTACATTTCCAGATATAGAACTAGGTACCCTTTTTCCTCAACCAATGCTCATCTAACCTACCAAAAATAGACTTACTATAAATAGTAAGTTTGTTTAAATGCAAAATTAGGGCAAACTGGGACACAATGAAACTTACTAAAAATAGGCACTGTTAAAAATAATTACTTCCAAACTCAAAATAAGGCCATTGTGGGACGTTATGAAACTTACTAAAAATAGACATACTAAAAGTAGAAATTTCCAAAAATAGCAAGTATGGCAAAACGTTTAAATTTTCATTGGCATTCTTTCTGAAAGATCAATTCTCATTCACACTTGACCTAATTCACTGACAAACATAGTTTCCATTCTAGGAGCCAAAGGTGGGCAACACTTTTCTTCTAGAATTAACCAATTTCACCAATTCTCTTTTGAAACACGGGGAGCCTTGGGAGACTGAGCCAAAAACTACCAAAAGTGAAAGCCAAAAAGGCCACGCAGACCAAAAAGGCAAGGGGTCCTCATTTGCAATGGGGCGATGTGTGAAAATGTCGCAACAAGAAGGTTATTACCCTCAGGTTTTTCTGCATTGGGCTTGAAAGCCCCAACCGGTTTATGTTGGATAATGATGGAAGCATGCAACTGAAAATAGAAATAGTAATGTCAAATATGCACTTGGAGTTTTTAGAAAGAGATTCTAAATTGGTTTTTAGTTTTTCAGTAAATTTTCATAAATGGCAATTTAGATGTTTTAGAAGTTTCTTTATTGTTCATGCAGTGAATTGTTGTGTTTTTAGAGACTGCAACCTCTATAAAAGACTACCTTCTTGTACTGTTTAAATGCAATGGCCTTATTTCACATTCAAACGACTTTTGATAAGAGCTTGTTTCTTAGAATTGCTGATGCAAAGACAACTAAGGATGCTTGGAAGACTCTAAAAGAAGCTTGCCAAGGTAGTGATTAGATCAAGGTTGCCAAGTTATAGACCTTGAAAAGAGAATTTGAGAACTTGAAAATGCAGGAAATTGAGAATGTGAGTGATTATTGTGTAAGGGTCAAAGATGTGCTTAATAAAATGGCCACTTTGGGTGAAATTATGAGTGAAGAAGTTGTGATAAAAAAAGTGTTGAGATCATTGACACCAAGATGGAACAATATTGCCATTGTTATTGAGGAAAGCAAAAATTTGGCCACTCTTGAGTATGATCACCTGGTTGGATCTCTTATGTCACATGAGGAAGGCTTAGGAAGAGGTCAAAATCTATATTCTTCAAGAGGAAATAGAGGAAGAAGAGGTGGTCAAGGAGGAAGAGGTAGAGGCAGATTTGATAAAAGAAATATTCAATGTTACTATTGTAATAGGTATGGTCATTTTGAGAGAGATTGCCGATTAAAATTAGGTGATAACAATAAAGATGTCCATTATGCTCAAAAGAGTGAAGAGCCTTAAGTAATTTATTTTTGTCTTTTGACAAAGTTGAAAATAATATCAATGATGTTTGGTATTTAGATTCGGGGTGCTCTAACCACATGTATGGTAATAAACAGTTGTTTTCTAAATTTGATGAGGGTTTTAAATCCAAGATTATGCTTGGTAATGACAACACATTGGAAGTTGCAGCAAAAGGAGCCATGGATGTCCATACAATGGAAGGTATGAAAAGTGTTCAAGACATTTTTAATACTCCAAAGTTGAAGCAGAGTTCACTGAGTGTTGGACAATTATGTGAGAAGAATTATAAGGCTGCGTTTGAAAATCAGAAATGTACAATCTATGATTAAAAAACAAAGTAATCGAGTGGTTACAGTAGTGCCTGTCACAAAATAGGATGTTTCCTTTGAAGTTTGGTGAACATAGAAATCAGCTTGTCAATATGGCTTATGAGGACAAGAGTTGGTTATGACATCTTAGGTATGGACATTTGAATTTTAATAGCTTGAAGTTTCTTACATCAAAGGCTTTGGTTTTTGGTTTGCCTAAGGTTCAAGAACAAAAAGAACCTTGTGAAGGTTGTGCTAAAGGAAAGCATGCAAGAGAATCATTCTCTACAGGAAAGGCATGGAGGGCCCATTACCCACTTCAATTGATTCATTCTGATATTTGTGGTTCTATGCAGACCAAGAGCTTGGGTAAGTCATCATACTTTATTACTTTCATTGATGATTACTCATGCTATTATTGGGTTTATTTTTTGAAGTCCAAGGAGGAGGCTTTTGATACATTTAAAAGGTTCAAAGCCCTTGTGGAAAATGAGAAAGGTTGTAAAGTTAAATGTTTAAGGACTGATCATGGAGGAGAGTTTTGCTCTAGAGACTTTGAGAGTTTTTGTGATTTGCATGGCATCAAAAGACAACTCACCACTGCATACACACCTCAACAGAATGGGGTGTCTAAAAGGAAAAATTGTACAGTGGTTGAAATGGCAAGGATTATGTTACAAACTAAAGGGTTAAATAATATTTTTTGGGCTGATGCAGTTGCTACAGCTGTGTACATCCTCAATCAGAGTCCCACTAGAGCACTTTCAAGCATGGTATGCCAAAAAGCCGAATGTTACTCATTTTAGAGTTTTTTGTTTGTTTAGCCTATGTACATGTTGCTGATCAAAACAGGAAAAAGTTGGATCCTAAGAGGGAGTCTTGTATTTTTGTTGGGTATAGTGAGCACAGTAAGGCTTACAGGTTGTATAACCCTTGTATTAACAGTATTCTCATCTCAAGAGATGTGATTTTTGATGAAGGGGGAGTTTATGGTCATCAAAAAGACCATATTGAAAAGCCTAAATCTGTTTTAAATGATGGTATTATTGCTGATATTGATCATGGGCAGCCAGCTGATAATTCAATTCCAAGTGCTAAGCATTTACCAAACAACTCCTCTCTAGTGATTTTTGATGAAGGGGGAGTTTATGGTCATCAAAAAGACCATATTGAAAAGCCCAAATCTGTTTTAAATGATAGTATTATTGCTGATATTGATCACGGGCAGCCAGCTGATAATTCAATTCCAAGTGCTAAGCATTTACCAAACAACTCCTCTACTAGTTCTTCAGTATCAAGTGCAAGCCCAACATCGAGCCCAAGTCCAAACACTAAGGTTAGAAGCTTAGCTGATATTTATGAAAGAAGTGCAGCTCAAGCTCATGAAGAAAATTCTAGAGGTGAGATAGTGCATTTTGCATTATTTTCACAAGTTGATTTTGAGCCATCATGTTATGAAGATGCATCTACTAATGAAATTTTGGTGCAATGCAATAGGAGATGAATTCTATTAAAAAGAATGGTACTTGAGAGCTTGGGAGCTTACACAGCTTCCACACAATAGGCTAAAGATTGGCACCAAATGGGTCTACAAGACTAAGTACCATAGTGATGGAAGTGTTTGGCTTTAGGACAATCTTTTATGAGGTGACCGTTTCTCTTGCATAGAAAATAGGAATTTAAAGAACTAAGTACTTCAATTTCATAGACAATTGTTTTATCGTCAAAAGCTGAAGAGACATTTAAGTCAGGAATTTCAGCATCTAGAGTCAAAGAGATCAAAACCCTAGCATCAAGGTCAGTTACCCTAGCAAAGAGATCAAAACCCTGGCATCAAGGAGAAGTTACCCTTGACTCAATTTGCATAACATTTTCATGGTTTTCAAAATACTAGGGATGAACTTCCATAATTGAGGTGGAACATTTTTAATCGGGTAATTGGGAGCAGACCTAATTACAACTTAAAAACTTTTCTTTGTAGACCAAGGAAGGGTTCTAATCAAAGACTGCCCGATATTTCAAAATTCTTTTTTGGCAACTCTTTTTTGCATAACATGGTTCCTAAAGAAAATCACAAATAAACTTTTCTGAATCATCCTACAGAAGGATACATGGATACCCATTTTTTTACCCCAAACAAAAGCTATCCAATTATCAAATTTTTTTCGAGATGGTAAAAAAATTAAAAATTGGAATTCAAACAAACAATTAATATAGCTTTACTTCTTAACCTAGATTCCTATGCTTTCAAAGCTTTTGCCATATCTTCGCGAGGAGAAATTGAGAGGATTTTGGGCATGAAAGACATCTTACCATTTTTTCCCTGGTTTCTGTCTCCTCCATGGACAAAGCTTCCTTCTCCTATCTTGTCTACCCTGACTCCCAAAAGTCTTCCCATTTCTCTATCCCCGGTCACATGAGCTCTTCCATGGCTAGCAAGAAAGACAACTGAGGGTGGACAAACCTCATTGGCAGAGTCCAAGTTTAGGGCATCTCCGTAGGATGGCTTTGGAGAATTACCACTTCCTGAAACTTTCTCATTAATATTTGCTTGTCGGAGTTCATTAATTTCAGCCTTGCCATTCACCTCCTTAGTCACGTTGGCTCCATCTCCCATGAGCCAATTGGCTTGGGAGAGGCAAATTGGTTGTGGGGGGGGGGTATGATGTCAATAAATGCAGGCTTCATGCCAATTTTGGCCCAAGGCTGGTTATAAAGTTTGTTCTGGGGAAATGAGCCACAGCCTGATTGGACGGGTGGTAAATTAAAAAATTCAAAAACCTTTCCTGCAATCTACCCTTACATGCAAGCAACCAATCATATAACACCATAAAACAAAGCAACCAAACCCAAGAAAATCAAACAAAAGTTGACAGAGGACGAAATAAGAGGTATAGAGGACCCAAGAGCGACGAAGAACACCAATCTGAGCTCCTTGTAGTGAAAGCAAAGCCCCGGGAAGCATCAATGGCAGGAGACCTTTCAACTTCCTCAGAGCTCTGCACTCACCTCTTCTTCAAAAAATAAATTGTTAAATCCTATTTCAAAACCGGGATTCTCCAGATAATAATAACTCTACAGATAACTCCATGGCCAACATTTTCTCCTTGGATATGGCATGAATTCTAAAGTTGCTTGTGCAATTGCAAAGAGGGACTAATCACTTACCTGAATTTAGTGGGCATCAGAGTGGTCTTATAGTTATTATGTGCAACTAAACATTTGAGGATACCTATTGCTAATAAAGTAATAGAGGTAGGGTGGTCACTGAAATGGAAGGAGCATGTCTGATTTTCTCACCTAATTATATTTTTCTGCTCCCATGGTAGCTTGAACAGTAGTTCCAATAACAAACTGACCTAATACAAAGTTTTTTATTTTCCTGACATAAAATTCCGTAGTGTTGCAAAGTCTATAGCACATCCCTGTGACCAACAGTAATGAAGGAGAGTGATTCTCACCAACCACAAGAAAAAGAATCACAAACTTGTCTTAGCTGAAATGAGGATAATTAACATGTCCTGCACTCATCCAACATGCAGAAATTATTATCTATTAACTGAACTTGAAGATGGCAAGAAAAAACCTATCAACAGAAATGGCTTCTCTACACGACTGATCTTGGGTTCAAGCCACACACTCCATTAGCCCAACATGGCGGGCATCATCAGGGGTGTTTCCAATCTATCTACAATAGATTTCATGAGAGCTTTTTGAATCAGAATAAAGAAGTTTGCCTATGCTAGTGCGCAGTGATCCTTAGCTGTAAAAAGCAGCAGTATGGGCAGAGTGTGGGGATCAAACTGCAGAGCTCTAGAATGATTGGGGATCCTGTTTCTAATTTTCTCAATGAGAATATTTTGTTTCTTGAGAACTCCAAGGTGTGTTATATTATTATACCTTGACATGTTTCACATCAATGCACACATGGTATGAGGAGTTCTTTCAGGTTTTTTCAGTTCCTTTTTCGCATCTGGGTGATTGTGCGGTATTAACGAAGTGACCAAATAAAAAGCTAATTCTTTTGCGTTGTTTTTTTTCTTGGACATAATTAGACAACATTTCAAGTGATTTTTTGTATATGATTTAGTAAGATGCAAATCATGGGAAGACAGAATTCATTCTACATATAACTCTTATCACATTATGCGATCACGACATCCAAGTCTCATGCAATTATATGGTGGGAGAACATTCGGAGTCTGAGAAGGGGACCAAGTCCTGTAAAAGCATTAGGCAGACGTGAAATGGCAAGAGTCTGCAGAGTAGAAAAGTAGGAAACAAAGTAGTAACTAGAATAAGCCAGAATCAAAAAGCCTATTGCATATCAGAAAGGAATGGGAAACATGAAAGAATTGCATCAACAAATGGATTCATATTTTCAGAGTTGAGCCCAATGAACCACTCGTTGAACTTACAAATTATTCTCCTTTTCAAAATTTCAAAAATTTGGTCTGCCTTACTGATTCTACACATGGATTTCAGAAGAATCAATTTTTTATTCTATATGAACAAAAGGAAATACATATGGAGATTAGTCTAGAGTCTCTTTTCCACGCTGCTTCTCGGGAAACTATCACAACTTTCCCTTCAATGAAACAAAACTCTTAGCAGAGTCTTCTTGATCCCTTCTGATGTCATTGAAGAGTCGGTGCAATTTATTGTGGGGAAGAAGCTTTTGGTTGATTGCCGTAGTTCTTTGCTTTTCTCTCACACTGCATGGATACCATTCTTGATGCTGGGCTGGTTTGATTCTGGAAAATGCTTATATTCAACCAGACCTCTTAGAATTCAAATCCCTTGATGGTGCTCTCAATAACTACACTGTTGAGTTTGGTGATGCTGATGCTGGAGGTACTTTTCCGAAGTACCTGTTGTTCTCTCCCACTTTGATCGACACCTTGATTGCTTTAAGGATGGGATTGGTAGCCGACCCGATTCTCTCCTGTTCTCTCTGGACACTTTTTTAAGGACAGGTTGGGTGATGATTTGTTCTGGCAGGCTTCTAACTTTTCAGTTCCATTCATTTTCTTATCAAGCATGCGCCTGATGATTGTACATCTTCTATCCTAACATTGCAAATTGATGCGTCTGATGTTGCCAGCCCTAGTGGGAGCTGTACTGTGAGGCGACTTCTTGTTCCTACTACTTGTTTGGAATGCCTTTCGTAATCTCGGATTTCAACTATTTAGTGTCTTACAGTTTTTGGTTTTCTATAACTTTGGTTGTAATCCTTTTGTTAATTAATGAATTATAGGATGCAAAATAGCAATTCTCAGTTAATATTTTTTAGTTTTTTTTTTTATTAAAAAAATTACTCTACAATATTTTTTCCCTTCTTAATTTAATAAACATATGTTTGATTATATTGTAAATACTAATAATATATATCAAATATTCCTTTTTGCATACTATTATTAAGGCTGTGAACTCCTAGATGTTGTCTCGTTGGGGTTTGTCCCCTTTTGATACTCTGAAACATCATGCTGTAACGTCTTTTTGAACATCTTATTATCAATACAAAAAATATATATATCAAATATATTTTAATTATATAAAATAATCGAATTAAATTATTATCACCTCATTCAATATATCAAAATATATTATTATCTATTATACAAATTTTATATTAAATAATTATCCTTAGTTTCATAACTCTTATTATTATTAAACTATTATCTTCTAATAAAATCTATTATACTTCATTAAATTATATTTAATATTATAAATTATTATCTTCTAATAAAATCTATTATACTTTATTAAATTATATTTAATACTATCATTATAATTAATTATTGGATTTTAATAAATTATATTTAATATTATGACTATTATCAATTATTAGGCAAATACTTTGCCACTACATGACACTTGTTTATTTGAATATTAATACTTGACTTATTTTAAAGTCTCTCTCTCTCTCACACACACACATTATATTTAGAAGAATCTAACTATCTTAAATTAATAAGAATCTTATAAAAAATTTAGCCTACTTCAAGCATTTTAAATTTTTTAATTTAATATATTATTTCTAAATTTTTTCATATCTTATAAGAAATAACATATTGATAACGTCTAGATATTGAAATAACTCTAACATTTTAAACAAGGTTTAAAATGGTAAAATAACTCAAAATAATATAACTTAATCATCCCCACTAGGGGAAAACACCCACTAGCAGATTTTTGGGTGTACCTCCCTAGGTGAGTGAAGTGCTTAAAGCTAAGGTAAAGTGGTCTAAAAGTGTCATTTCAAAAGCTCGCCCTATAACCAAAGTGTCATTTCAAAACGCTCGCCCTATACTTACTATGTTCTTACACCAATAGTTGTTTTACTAAAAAAATGCCAATACTTGTGACAAAAGCATAACAATTATGGGACTCCTATTTGAATCTTTTCCCCTATCACCATTTTCCTTGTTTCTCATAAAATCAATTTAGTTAATTGGATTAATATATATGAAAACTGGAAACAAAACTATACACTAAAATAGTAAATTTAATATATTATTATTTAGGTAATTAAATATATAATATTTAATGATCATATTTAACTTAAATTTTTAATCCCTGTGTATTCTTAAAATTTATGGACAAATGTCATAGCACATTACGGTAGTAAATGAGAAAGCAAATTATATTAAAATAAATATAATATTATTGAATTAATATATACTATAATATTTTAATTCATTTCCATAAAATATTTTAATCATTATGTTAAAAATATGTACAGCTACGGACTTATTAAATTTGATCATCGTATTAAAAAAACTGTACAGCTACAGGAAAACTGTCAGTACAGTGGGATGCGTGTCAGGTATGGCATACATCCAGACATATCGAACGATATGGCTGGGTAGCCTTACCTGGGATGGCAACGACTATCCAGCCATATCATTCGATATAGCTGGATGCATCTCATACATGACTTTTGCAGTGAATGCATGGTTTGTCGGTTGTACTCTCTCTGGTGAATAGCGTGCAGTTCGAAACTCCAGTAATTTATATGTGACACACCTAATTTATGGGCGTACATCTTAAAACAAATAGTGTATAACCAGTTTGTATTAAATGTATTTTTTCAGTGTTTTTAATGATTTATTTTTTATTTTTTATTTATATGAAATAATAAATAAGTATATTAAAACTTAAACATATATTTAGAATAGTTTAATAATAAATCATATATATAAATTTTTAAATTTAAATTTAATATTATTATTATTTAATTTTTAAATTTTTCATAAATATAATTATTTGTAAAATTATATATGTAACAATTTTTAATAATATTTTTCTTCAATTTTTATCTTGTAGTTCATATTATAATTTTTATTTTATTGTACAGTGTGGGAAGGGTTTGCTGTTTGTGAGGAGGACGACATGGTTTTGCATTTCGAAAGGGTACCTCCTTCCTAGAAATCACATCTATGTCTTCTTCCTTCTCTACATAACTATTCCAATCAATACACTAGCCCTCATACTTATCTTCACCAATAAGGAACCTCAATAGGTCTTTATCATCCTCAAACATTTGCCAGCTTTGAACACTGTCTAGTATGGCTGGATTTTTTTTTTTAAAATCTCTACTTGCACAATCTCACTAAAAGGGATATCATTTTCCCTAATGGCTAAGTTAGCCATGAGATCAACTAATTTTTTTTGAGACCTATTTACCCATTTAATGGAGAATGCATCAAATAATCCAATAAGATCCCATACCAGATTTCTATATTGCTTAAACCTTGGATTCCTACTAGAAAATTTGTTTCTAATTTGAGAAACAATCAAATCAGAATAAGCACTTACTTCAAGTGCTTTAATTCTATGCCTATTTGCAACATTTATTCCTAAAAAAAGTGCTTCATACTCGATAATGTTGTTAGTGCATTCAAATATCAACAAAAAGGAATATTTAAAAGACTTGCCAGATGGAGAAATAAAATACAAATCCAGCTCCATTACCTTCCTTGCTACATGCCCCATCAAAATAAATTTGCCATAACCTTTGAGGATCTTCCTTCACATGTATTTTAATTGGATCAGTGTTTCTAAGAATTGGTTTAGTGATACTTACCTAGAAATTTTCCATGTCTGAGTGGAAATAATTAAATATTGCATTAGGGTCAACATCTTAAATAGTGTAAGATGATCTTGGCTCTCTGTCAATTATAACCTCCTTCCCATTTTCTAGTATTGTTGCATATGATAGATCAAGTTGAACATGTCCTCCTACCAAATTAGACCATTGTTTGGACAAAAGCATTCCATAATTGGCAGTGACCTCCACCACTGTGATATCAATCTTATATGCTACATC
Source organism: Thuja plicata (assembly GCA_018584345.1). Classification (NCBI taxonomy): domain Eukaryota; kingdom Viridiplantae; phylum Streptophyta; class Pinopsida; order Cupressales; family Cupressaceae; genus Thuja; species Thuja plicata. The sequence goes on from MU223294.1 coordinate 1,438,614, forward strand.
AGGACATGTAGACAAGCTAAATTCAACATTCTTCATTATACCAAATACTGGTACTGATATATTATCGATTTCATAGAACCTTCCATAGGGCGTGTCTACTTTTAGTCCAAGTTCTTTCATAAAATTTGCAGGCATAATGTTTACTGCAACCCCTCAATCAATCATACAATTCTTGACCAATTTGTTATTGATTAGCAATGTTAAATAAAATGGATCAACTTGAGATATATTATTATTTACAGTAGTTCCTAAATAAACCATTGGTCGTTCCTCATTATCTTGTCTTTTCTCAATATCTTCTTTATAAACATTACCTACATGGGATAATAATTTCAATGTTTCATTCTTATATTCTGGAAAGTTAATCATTTCAAGCAAAGGAATATAAATTTTCACCTGAGATAAAGCATTAGACATAAAAGAACAATCATTAGGGGTGGATTTACTGACCGTTTGTTTTTCTTTTGGTTTTACCACCTTTGGGGATTCATGATAATCTACCCTTGGATCTTATTTTGCAGTGTTGTCCTTTCTCTTCCTGAGATTGCTTTCCTTAATCTATTTAAGTGCTTTAGCCAATATTCCAACAGGTTCCCTTGATCAACATTTACTTTTCTATTCCTCAACTGGTAGTTACTCGTTGCTTCCTCAATTTCTGCAATAGTACACGCTTCCTTTTCCTCATATGTTAGTCTTATTATGATTGAAAATCCTTCATGCTTTCTATTATAGTGATATATTCTATTTAAATCACCATCATGTATATATTCTTCATCAGAAGAATTGTGATCATTTCTTCGCCACATGGGTTCAGTTGAAACAACATTCACTGTGGGTTGTTGGTCATCACTCTGATCTTCATCCTCCTGAAAACTCTGAGCTACCATACGATTCTCAAGAGAATGTGGCAATGTACATGCATCACACCAAGGATAAATTTCTTCCAAGTGATTAGTCCTTCTCAATGGATTAGGGGTCTCTTTAACATAATTTTTCCTTTAAGGTTTTCCATCCTTCCAATTTGTATTATAAGTCATGTCTTGTAATCTAAGCCTGTCTTTTTTATAGAATGGTGGCCTCTCACTTTTGGTTTGATTACCTTTCAAATCCTTGAGTATATCCATGATATATTTGAGATCATCCTTTTTAGGTGATTTAGGATTGTATATCTTATATCATCCCTTTTATTTATTCTCCCAACAACTTTTCTATCATTTTCAATAGTAGTGACAATTTTGAAAGCTTGCTGCAAAGTTACTAGTCTATGTGATCTAATATCATAATTATTCTATCAAATGCACTTAAGTAAAAATCAATCAGGAAAGAATCAACAAGCCTTATGTCCTTTGGTATTCTATTCAAGACTTTATTAAACCTTTTATTGAATTCTGCTACTGACTCTTTGAAATTATTTTTTAAGCTAGTCAATTCATGAGAAGCAAAGGATGTGTCATTGTGGTCACCAAATTTCTCAATAAATTGATTCACAAAATAAAACCAACTTGAAATATATTTATTAGGCAATCACCTATACCATTTAATAGCATTTTCTGACAAATATTGGACAAATAATTTTATAAATACATCCTCGTTGTCTTCATCCAATTTCTCAATAATAATTTTCAAGTTAATAGTATGCTAGTTAGAAAATTCAACTCCATTTCTTGAAAACTTTGGAATGGCAGTCCTTAACTCATTAGATACGGGGTTTGGATGCCCAACTATCCCATCAAAATCTAGTTATCTGTATCTTTTTATCACCATGGGTGCTCTTCTTCTAGGATTCTTCCAACCCTGATTGTTCATTCTTGGCCCTTGATTTTGGTAATTCATTCCTCCTTGATTCATACCTTTATAGTTATGACCACCACTATAATGATTACCTATATTTCATTTCCTTGGGTTACCATTGTGATGATTTTACCCATTGTTTGGTTGTCTCAATCGTTTACCATTACCATTATTATTTATTTCACATCTCCCTTTATTTCCCGGTTCAAACAATGGATCAGTGTTGAAAACTTGTTCTCCATTTTTTTATTAGGAGGATCATATTTAGGAATTTAATGTCTTTAGATATTCTCTCCTTAGATGCTTCTTCCTTTACTCTTTCTTCTCTTTCTCTTCTATCTATAGTTGTTTCATCTCTTGGTGAGGAAAGTGCATCTCTAGGTATTCCCATTTTCTCCAATATTTCATCTAGTTTCCTTCTAAGATGTTTAGCAATCTCCATATTATTAGGTCTCATGTTAGCTATTTTACAGATAATGATATCTCATTGTTGAATTTATTCATTCTCATCTGGTCCATCATGATCAATTACTTCTTGGTTTGTTCCTTGTAGGGGATTATGATTGTCCACATCTATCTGAAAAAAGGGATTGTGGTATTCATCATTATTCCCATGACTGGGATGGCTTGATGAGGGTGCTTCATCTTCATTGAAAAATATCCTTTCCCTATCAGGGGATTTATTATACCCAGTGAAAGACATGTCTGATATATCCTTAATTTTACTTAAGTTCCTTTTAGGGCTTAATTCTATGTGATTATTATCTCCTTTATGCAGGGATCTCCTTCCCCACATGAACTCAAGTGCTTAAAATCATTGAGCCTTTCTTTAATGCCAATTGAGATATTGTTGGTAAAATAAATGAATTAAAATGTAGAGTCACCACCTCACTTAGAGGAAAATAATACTTAGTATTCTAAGGTTTTTTTTTTCTCCAGTAGAGCCTATTCTTCTTATAACCAGAGATCCTGAATAATGCTTTGAAAAATAACTCCCAAGTAGAGCTGCCAATCTGTTGGTTCCCAAAATAGCGGATTGGAAATCCTATGAGCTTGCCAACTCAATTATGGGATTGTTCAATTGTCTTATCCAACAAATAGGAGTGATTGACGACGATCCTCCTCCCCTGCACTTTAGGCTCTACAAAACCAAGGTGGGTACACCTATACCCTAACCAGACTTCCTAACTTCAGGCCTTTTATAGCAGATAAGTATGTATACAACTGAATGATCTCTTCAAGATGGAAAATTACTTCCTTGAAGTGGATCCAATGGACATTTACAACTATAAAATAACTGAATTCTTTGAGAATGCTTGAAACAAAAACTTGTAAGAATGCTTTGATAAACTTGTTATTTGAAATAATGTTGATGAATAGAGTATCTAGAAACAAAACCTTAAACTCAAAATCAATGCCTATTTTCTAATAATAGATAAGATCAATGTCTATTCCAACTTGGGCAATAAAGTCAATTCAAATCAATTCTTATGTACAACATTGTAAGGCAGTATGTGTTCCAATACCATCAACTACTCAAATGTTATCAATGCAAATAAATTAAGCCTATTTATATCCTTGCTAGTCCAATTAAATTTAACTCCCTTGGTTAGAAGACCAATTGAACAAAAAGTAGGAAATGCAACCTTTTCACTGACTCCTTGATAATCAAACATGGATATGAGAATAATAAATCTCTACACAAGCGTTGCAAGAACAATAATTTATTTTCTCAATTATTACTAGGGACTAACTTGAAATAAATTCTTCTTTCTTACCACATGTGAGACAGAAAACAAAGATCCTTTTATTGATTTTGAAAGAATAGTACAAATGGGTTCATGTTTGTAGTTGTTGAATATATCCCCTATCCTTAAAAGATATGTTAAAATTATTAAATATCCCTATCACATGGTCTTGGAATCCCTATTTATATAAAATCCAAGGGATGCAAACAAGCTTTAGACCGATGTGCCTCTTAAAACCTAAAACCTAATCCTAAATCAAAAACTAAAATAGATAATTACATTACAAAATAACACAAATCGTAACACTACCTTAACAAAATACTCCTAATCATTCTGCAAGTAGTCGTTTGAATTCATATTAATAGCCGTTGTTCCCTTTAACCTTTTCAAATTGTTACTTTATGTCTCTAGCCAATCAGATTAAAACATTCAGCATATTCCTTATGCCTTCAGATTAAATCCTTCACTGTCACTTATCTTTTTTATATTGGTCTGCGCCTTTCCTTTATAATTTCTTTCACTTCGCCTTGGTTAAACATCGCACTACTAAATGCACCATCATTTATCACATGCTCAAGTGGACTGTCACGATGTATCTATTAGATAAAACAGTGATCCCGCCGTGATTAATAATCATTTTGTTTTAACTACTGGATCACGATAACTGTCAATATTTTTTTCAACTTAACATATCCTCTTCTGACCATCAAGTATATGTGCCACAATTGCGTAATTCTGCCTGAGATAAAATCCATGCAACTTTGATTGCAAGGTTAAAAAGACCGTTGATCTCTATTGTACTTTATCCATCTTGTGACCCTTTGACCACGTTGAAAATTTACACGTGTCACGATCTCGTTACCTCGCCCATTTTATCCATCATGCAAATTTCTCCATGGGATAACGCCGATCATTGAATCTTTTTTCTCTTTAACAACCTTTTGATTGATGTTGTAAGATAACTCCCAAAAACTTTGTCTATCAGAACTAATGATCTTCGTTAAAATTCCACATGTGCTAAAATATTAGCATTTTAGTAGGCCGGTCTTTAGTTAAGTCAATCACCAAAGTAGGACACGTGACACCTTTTCGTTATCCCTTGACCAATTGCTACATTAGGATAACATCATCGCGGGATAACGGGGACCGTTGATCTTGATCTCGTTGGATGATTTGTTTCACTTTCTTGTTTTATTGAACAAACTCTTCATGGCTTACTCGATATGAATTTAAACCATTCGATTGCTGACCAAGTCAAAAATATATTAAAAGTTTGCCACCTTTGGTTTAATAAATAATGCATTTACCACCATGGATACACATTTAAAAGATATTCTCAGTGTCTGCTAGGCTGATGACCATGGGATCCTTTCCTGTGTAATACAAAATCATGCAGTAACTATTCTTATAGGTATAAACAACATGGTACATAAAGAAATACTAGGGTAAATGCATGATAAAAATAGATAAAATGAGATAAAAGGAAGAGAGAATAATTTGGAAAATTATGATCTAACAGGAATATCAAACATTATTTAAATAATTTCCCTATTATATTTGTTCAGATACTTTATAATGGCCTCTTCAAGTACTCTCTTACCATCATCATCAATTTTTTTAAAGAATTTGTAAAGTGGCCCCAAGTTACCATGCACATTTAAATTCTTTGTGACTTTATTGACTATCATACCAGGCTTATTAAATTCAAGTTTCATCTTCTTACTTTTTCTTCATAAGATGACTTTGTTATTGAAAATTTTGTTTCTCTTGTCCCCTTGGATTTTATCTCTTTCACTACATCATCAGAATTTTTAGCCTCATCATCATCCTTTTATGTGTTTTACTTCCTATTGCTCTTCACCTTCACTCTTATTGTCTCTTCCTCAGATTGTTTGTCTTGTGTTTCTATTTAAGACTCACTTTCTTAGGTGGAATCACAGATGGTGTAGAGCTTCTTGTATTCCTAGGCCTGAATGAAGAATCACTAGGAGTAGCTTCCGCTACCTCAAATGTTTTTAATTTTGATTCCATCTACCTCTTTTTGTCCTATCTCACTGCTTGCACTGGGATACCCATGCTCTCTGCTAGATTCTCTACTTCTTTCTGAACCTTTCTTTCTCTATCAGGTCTATTCAAGTCGAAATATACTTTTAAGTTATTCTCTTTGAATGTGGTGAGCCATCCTCAGTACAATCAATTGGCTTACTCAAAATATGTTGAGCATAAACACCAATAATATGTCCATCTACTTCATACCCCATGGGCATGATCCAAGAAGTTGTAGGTTCAACTACTTCCATCAAGCATTGATCTATCTCTACCATGAAACAAATGGTCTCCTTATACTTCTCCACTTGATAGTCTTGGGAATGCTCTCCCTTGACTACTTTTTGCCTTGGAAATATTTGAAGAAACCCCATAGTGTACTCTTCCTAGATTTTTTGTCAAGCATGTAAAGAAAATCTCTTATTTAAACTACAACAAGTCTATCTTTAAACCACTAAATCCATCCTACTCTAGGGACCTCATCCATGAAGTAAGAGAATAGAAACATGATCAAGTTATTGTACTTAAATATTTTCTTTCTATCCTTCTTGATCTTAGATAAGTTCTCCATCAACTGACCCCTAAGCACTTTACACGAGTCATACTCTCCATTCTCCTTTATCATCGTATATGTTGAATGTATAATTGTGTTTGATACTGAGTTATCTATGCTAGAGTAGTAAATCTTGTGTCCAATGACCATAGAATCAAATCTTACATCCAACTGAATGATATCATTTATAGTCATTTATCTCTTTTCAAACTGAGAATCAATAGCATAAGTAACATTTTTTTTATAGACTCAACAGGAGGATCTCACTAGTTGCATTGAATCAATTTAGTGTCTTGATAACCTCTTTGGTAATCTTATAGGGTTTGTCCAACTACATGAATTATGTATGTTTTCTTCTCAACACATTCCTAACCCACTCATTCTCATCCAAAGTTAGAAATTTAATAACTTGGGCAAGGTTTTTCTTCCCTAACACCTTGAATTCATTTTTGAGATAAGAGTTAACTAAAAGCTTGGTCAAATAAAGGTTTAATATTTGCAAACTACCCACTTCCTCCAAATTGGTATGGATATATGCTCTAACATCTTTCATATGCAACACTCTCCAAGGAACAATCTATAATGCCCATTTTGGATTATCCTCTATGGACTTGTATGAGTGTTTCTTAAATTTAGATCTAGGATGCTCAGTTACATCAACAATATTAGGTGTATCCACGACTCAAAGTGAAATATTTCAAGTTTCTCAGTAAAATACCTCTTTTTTGATGAACTAGGGGTTGCACTAGAATCTTCTTCTTCGCATTTGAATGCACCGACTTCTCCTCAATATGAAAAAGTAAAAAATGAAAATATTAAAATACCTTTTTAACCTTCTCACATCTACCTTTTGATGTAATAAATGTTCGATACCCTAACTCGCTTGGACATCCGGTTATCTAATTGAGATGCAAAAATTCTTTTGTGGGTATTCAAATTGACTTGTGTACCTTCACAATTTCCTCAAAACATGTTTGCAACATCTTAATACATATGAATTGAACATTAGCATCCAGGTATCAAGTCACATCAAGGTTTTTTTAAGAATTTCTATGAAAGCTCCCCTAGGCCAAAGACCTTAGCTTAATTTCCTGCATAATTTTCTACACCAAACTCAGTTGTGAATTGATTATCTATATTGAAATCACCATTTATTACCCATGTCTTGTTCATATTCTTCCTGACCTCATTTACATCAAATTTCTATTTTCCCTTTTCATTATTTTGCATATTATTGTTATTCACTAGACCTCTCCTGTTCATATTTACATTTATGCTTCTACAAAATTTTGCAATGTGTCCAGGATTGATGTATTTTTAGCACACCACATTTGATTGACCATACCTATAATTTATTTAATTCCCTCTTGATCTACATTTCTTAGCAATTTGCCCAAAATTATTACAAGTAAAACATCTAACATTCCCTCTATTGGAAGTATTTTTCACAACAGTTCTGAAATCACTTGATTTATGACCATAGTTGTTGCATTTGAAACATTGACCATAAAAAGATTTAGCATTCATTCTATTTCTAGATATTGTGCATCCCTATGACCAAATTTATTCCACACAAAGAATCTACCACAAAAATTCTTAGCATTAGGTTGTCTTACCAGAGACCTTTTAGGTTTTCCATTCTGATTGTCTGATAAGGGATTCTTTGACCAGATCCCAAGATTTCATCTTTTTCAAATCCAATACCTTGTGTGTTTCCCTTCATACTTTGACTTTCAAGTACCACATCAAGCTTAGCTGATCTAATCATTAATTTATCTTTGTACTCATTTGCAGTAGAAAGTTCATTCTCAAGTGCTTCAATCTCCTTTATAAGTTCTTCATCATTGTCTCTGCCTTTTTGAATAAGATAATCTCCATGGATTTTTATTCCTTCAATTTCTTCTTTTAGTACCCCCACCTTAGTTTCTATCTCATGATTTATCTTTTAACATTCTTCTGTCTTCTCCTTTAAGGGCTGATCAATATTCTCCTCATTCTTCTTTCTTTCCTCAATCTTCTTAGTCAACTTCATCACAACAGATTTTGTCTCATGCTTTAGGACTTCTTTGTCTTGTGTAAGCCTCTCACATTCTTCTATCTTTTCTTTTAGATTACCATCTTCATTAGCGCTTTCTTTTTGCTTTAGTTTCTCAAAAAGTTCCTTCCTCCTATCCATGGATTTTTTAAATATCCCTTTCAATGTTTGAATGAAATTTTTGGCTTCCTTAAGTCGCTTCTTCAATTCCAAGACTTCAACTTTTGACTGATCAAGATCTTCAAGTGAAACAAGCAATTGTTGTTGAATACTATTGGATCCATTGAATCACTTATCAGGATCTTCCTCAAGTTTCTAGACTTCCTTTGAGGAACAAGGCTCTGATACCAATTGTTGGTATTAAGGAACACTGAGAGTGGGTGGTGAATCAATGTTCTACAATTTTTAACATTTTAAAGATAATTCTTAAACCATAAAGCACATGCAATGAAAATGAAAATGCTAAAGCAAAATACAAACATCCACAATACTACAACACCATAATTTTTATCGTGGAAACCTAGTTAAGGGAAAAACCACAGTAGGGTGGGAAACCACAAATAAAACTACTCTACATAAGTATTATACCATGTTAAAAGTTTGCAAAAGGAACAAACATGTAGTTAAGAACACTACCTAGAGCTCACTGCTCAATTAAGAAAAAGATTACTGCCTATATGATGATTTTAAAATCACAGAGAGATTGAACAAATACACAACATCTACAAATGCCAAAAGTAGTTCTAGTTAAGCACAATACACTATTTTCATGCACTTCATATTATATCTCAAATATTCTCTGAATTGGACCTAAAATCCTTATCTGCGCATACCTTTTGCATACATGTCATGTCACCAAATGATAAAATATATCAATTATATATATCTGCTACCACGATTTCATCATCCATAGGTCGGCCTCATGAACACTTCTTAAAATAATGAAACATGTTATAACTGTCAGCTCGATCTCCATGAAAAATATAATGTGAACCAAAAATAATTTCTCATATGTCATCCCACACATCAGCTCATCATCCTTGAACTCAAAAACTCAACACCAAAATTTATCTAATAGATCTGTATAAGAATCTATTATACCCTCGTGATGTTATTCATAGTTTAACCAAAAACTACCATACATATTGTAAAGGGGTGGAAGATGTAAGAATAGGAGTTTTTTTATTAATTGTTGGTTGATTTGATTAAAGAGTGTTGATTTCCTTAACCCTACTTTACATTTAATTGAATTTGATTGATTTTATATTGCAATTGTGATTAAGGGGAAGATAAGATGCTCTTCTTCTATCCTCAAATGCACAAATGGAAGATCCAAGTTGATCAACCCCAAAGAAGGATCAATGCACAAATGAATCAACTATTTGGAAAAGAGAGTAAAGAAGGAGATCTTAAATTCTGTTAATTGAATATATAGATATGATATATGATAGTAATTAAAAAAATAGGAGAAATGTACTAACCTTAAAGAATTACAGATCAAAGAATGCTATTTTCTGAGGTCTGTACTCTGTTTCTAGAAAAATTGAAGTATGATCCAGAACTGGAATGCAGAGGTGAACAAAACCTAGAAATCTTTTTCTGATTCGATGTCATCTTATGAAAAAGGTCGAACTTGACCCACAAATGTCAACCTTGACCCAATAATGTTGACCCTGACCTGCACAGGTCCGACAGAGAATCTGTTCACGGAGTCCAAAAGAAAGCCAAAAAGGGTATCCAGATCTGGTCTCAAATCTACAGTCCCGAACCTGTACCTACAAGAGAAAGAGGATTTGTTTGTTGGGGGGGGGAGGGGTTTGCCTTAGTCAAATCCAAATTTAGGAATTAACCTTGAAATCAATAAAGTATAGAATGCTAGCAAGTAGTAGAATTGAATCTAACAATGAAGCTATGATATTCAATAGATATGCAATTGTAATTCAAATGTAAGAAAATATGTAA
>MU223294.1:1448816-1477905 GCA_018584345.1 Thuja plicata
GTCTTGAGGATGCACAAAGGATCTTGAAGGAAGATCACACCACCATGATGGCTATATCTAGGGTTTGAATGATGAATCTTGAATGTTTGAACCTAATCCCTTCAAAGGCTTGGAAGCTTGAATCCTTGATCTTCAATGGAGAACTTGAATGCTTGAGAGGAAGACTTGAACACCTTAAAATCTTGAGAACATGTGGAATAATGGGTGATTGAATGTCCTTTGAATGCTTATTTTCCTTAGCGCTTGTTACTTGATAATGGTTAGAGAAAATGAGAGGAGAAGGCTCCCTTTTATATGAAACTAGGGCACAATCTTCTAAGGAGGCCGACATAGGATAATAAAATTACCATTAAAGCCTTTACCCCTAGGAGAGGACCTATATTAAATGTAATTTAGGAATCACCACTTTAGAACCCAAAACAACCGACCCGGAAGCGGGAAAATTGAATTTTGGATGACTCCTGGCAGCCAACAAGCTTCCAGATTCAAAAGGGGGACCCTGGTCAGGGTTGAGTTCGACCCTGACTCAGGTCAAGGTCGAGGTCAACCTTAACCTAGGTAAAGGTTGAGGTTGACCTTGACCCAGGGGGTTAGAACCCTTGGAAAATATGTCAGGTGGGGTAGAAGGTGCTCGGAGAGGCCCAATCAGGGTCCTAATAAGGCACAAAAGCAGGGGATGATGTAGAAATGGGAGGATGATATGATGGAGGTCAAAAACATTCCCTAAGGAGGGCTAAACATTATTAACATGGAAGTGCTTCCATTTTAAGATGATACACATATCTTAATATATCAAACACAACATAAAATGACAAAGCATTTAGAGTCCTTCATTGATGAATTTCTATGAATTTTTATAATGGTTCGTGATGTGATAGAGAAATTCTTGGTCATTCTATTTGTAGAGGGATTACAAGAGCCGTTGATAGGTTGGTTCAAGGCATTTGACCCAAATTTTCTACATGGGGCCATTAAAAAGGCCAACAACATGGATATTTTAGCTCCTAAGTGGTAAGTAGAACCTAAATCCACCACCTTACCTTCAGATTCAACCAACAGTTGTTGATTAAAAAAATAAATTAGCTATGAAACATGTTGAGGAAACTTGTGAGGATTTGAGAAGGAGACAAATTTGTATTGGTGTAAAGAACCTTATGATAGAGATCAATCTTTCCCTTTGAGGCCTAGGGGTAAGGCAAATCATTCTATGTGGGTAATATTATGAAGATGATGAGGCTGAAAATTTGTATCATCCAACTAATTCAAGTGGTTAGGAGGCTTGAAAAGTCACTTTGGAGTTTGGTCCTGATGCCAAACTATCATAGATAGTATTATCCACCACATACCACTTCCATCTTCTTTCAAGATCCGAAGATTGGTGGATAGTCAATATTGCATCACCATGCTAGATACTGGGGCCACACATAATTTTATTAATGGGGGGTTTGTTAGCATGTGTGGTCTCTAGGAGGAGGAATTTGTTGGTTTCTAAGATAGGGTGAAAGATGGTTATAACCTTTCCTGTACTAGATGTATATAAAATCTCTCACTTTCTTTTAGAGATTACGAGTTGCAGTTTGATTTTTATGTAGTCAACATAGGAGAGATGAAATTTTTTCTAGGTATGCAGTGGTTACAAGATATTACAGAGTTTACCCTCAGCTAGAAAAAATTTATAAATGCAATTAAAAAGGATTTGGAGGATTCCTAAAGGGGTCAAATGGTGGCCAAATGACATAGCCATTTGGGACATTGTAGGGAACATCACGAGATATCTAATGTTTCAAATGGTTCGTTGATTGAACACGCGATTCAAAAGTTATGGCCTCCAAAAGTTGGGTTTCTTGAAATAGGAAATGTAAAAATGTGTTGGGGTGAATGCACAAAGTTGTTGTTCAGAATAGTGGCCACACCCCAAAAAAACAAAAATTCTTTGTAATCTAATCAGGTTATTAAAAATTTGAAATAACCCGGTCAGGTTATGACTTGGTAAACCGAGCCTATATTTCTTCAAAACTTGATTGGGTTTTGAAGAACTAAAGGTACATTTTTATTTCTTTAGAACCCGTAAGGGTTTTGTAAAAGTATTTTTTTGAGTTTTACAATGATAAAAAAAGGTGAACATCAACTTCTATATTGCCCAAATTGACATAACCCGATCGTGTTCCACCTTGTTTTTTACGTTTTAGTGTTTACACCAATTTATGACAATACCACATCGTCGAAGAGGTAAGAATTTATTTATTTTTATTGTTTTTGTTTGAGATTGAATTAAAATAGGGTTTTTTAATTGATTTAGGTTTTTAATAAATTTTATGCCAGATTATCAAAACAATGCCTGACAACAAAACAAACAAAAGCAACATCTTCCTGACAGAACACCACAACCAACCCCTCAAAATGTTGTACTTGGAGAAAAATAAAACCCTCAAAATGATACACCACAACAAGAAAACCCACAAAATTATGCTCCTCAACAACAACAACCACCACCCCAAAACCCTTCACCTCCTACAGTAGAACTTGTACAGGACACACATGAGGATCTTATAAATTTCCTATCATATAATACTACTCAAATTTCTATGATAGTGATTAGGTTGAGGTCCTCTACTCATGAGCACCACTCATCCCTTGCCACAGTCCTAAAATCAATGACCAGTAGTTCTAGGGAGGTATCTAGACAAGTTATGAAATTTGGCACATATAGGGATAAATGCCATTCATTTCATGTTGATGGGTTTTCATATGATTATGTAGAAAGAAAATCCATAAGAAAAGATGACATATGTGCTCTTTTCATGGAACCTAAAAATAACAAGACCCTACTTAATGATTTGAATAGGTTTCATATACATTGGTGTAACCATTATGGTATGAAAAATGCTTTTTGGGATAGGTGGTATATAGTATTTGACCAACCACCTTGTAACATTAACGAGTTTCCTTTATATTTCTTAAGAAAGTTATATTGTGAATTTATCCTCAGCTTGAAGCCAAATTAATTTGACATGCAAAAATTCTAGGATAGATGGAGGGGCTCTATGAAGGATAGACCTAGGGCTCAAAGGGTGGTAGACCCCCAACATAGGATTGCTTTAGCTCCTAAACCGATGGTTCACATCATAGTCCCAGTAGCCTTGAAGGATTCTATGGAGTTATGAACTCTTAATGTGGCTACATCATTGAATGATGTCATTGTTCAACATGACACACAGTTAGTCAGACTAGACGATGGATCATCACATGTGCCACCTGCCTCATCATCAGATGCACTATTTGGCTCAACCCACCCAATTGATCATATGTGCTAGATGCATGAATATATGTTCTGGGGTAGATACTTACGTAAATGAAGATGGTTCCACATATTCTTTGTCTACACATTGTGGGGGTAGATGTCACGCTTCCACTATAGAGGATGTGACCTCACTAATGACCTGATAACCATGGTGTTTTCCGGTGGAGAGAAGATGCATGTGTGTTTATTTGTTTTTATGACCTGTTATTTATTAATCACTTAAATCTTATAAACGTAAATACATTTTTATTTATAGAATTATTTAAACTGATATATGAATAATATGTATTGTAGAGTGCAGTAGATGGTACAAGTACACCACATAGTGTTCATTCCAATCCACGTGCATAGGTAGCTTTGACACTAGAGGTAAAGATTTTTAATATGTTAAAAATAGAATAATACCTTGATTTCAAAATAATTTTTGTTAATATTTAGTAAGTATCTAATGCATATTTTTTTGGTGTTTTATAGTGGTTGTCAGGAGCTCATATGTCCCAAGTTGATGATGTGACACTTTCGGTCATGGAAATTGTCCTAGAAAGCTTTGCAGTATCATATTTTGCACAACTCTTATTTACGATTATAATTGAACCCATGCAATTCATTTAGATTTAGATTCTTTTACTTAGATTTAATATTATATATATTTTTCTCTTATTTTAATTTTGTTTCTCTTAGGTTACCCCACCTGGCTCCAAGACATCTCCTGTGCAAAAGTCATCTTCCAGAACACCGAGACATGAAAAGAAATCCTCGTAGACACCCAAATGCCAAAAGGTAATTTAGCACAATTTAAATCTATTTGTTGAAATGTATTATGATTAAACATGTACATATATATATATTGATTTAAATTCTTTTTATTCTATTCTATATATAGAAACAATTTTGGTTTACAGTATGTATGAATGTACCTCATGTCACTATTATACACCAAATTTGCACCTTATTAAACTCTTAAGTCTAATGATCTGGCATAACATGGGAATCACTTCTAGGTGTGGGACATATGCTAACTGAAGTGAAACCTCTGGATTCTAGGCTGGTTACTCTTGGATAATCACCTATTTTTTCTCTTTAAACCTAAAAAGTGAACTTGGGGGGAAAAGGGATAGAAGGAGAACTGAAAGACTGAAAGAAAAACTTAACCTACAAGATGATACACTGAAAGTGACATGAATCATAAAAAAATGACTAAGCATTAGCATAAAATATCTGAATAAAAAAAAAGCACAAATTCCTAAATAGGTTTGCAAAAGTGTTTCATAGAGAGGTCTGAGATGAAAAGAGACTATTCAGGGAAAGAAAAGATTTCACATAGAATAGCATATTCAATGGAATAGAAATAGACTATGACCTAAAAATAGACATTCACTCTAGAAAATAGTCACATAAATGAGACAAAATGACAGGGGATGAACAAAATCCACAAGATCATCTAAATCAATCATCCATAATAGTGGACAAAGATGCAAAAAGAAAGAGGGATCAAGCACTCTGAGATTTGTCTACTATTAGCCACTATATTATGATTCAAATAAGAGAAATACAGACAAGAAAAAATAGGGACAGAGAAAATGTCACAAAAAGTCTTTGCATAATCTGAATCTCAATGAGAAACTCCAAACAGATGAAAACCTGGGTGTAGAGAGAATTCCATAGAAAGCCTTGCATCAGTTAGAAAAAAATCAACTACAAAAGCATCTAAAAACACTTATATACAACCTCCCCTAACACACAGGCTCGAGAGTCAATCCATCCGATTAGATCATGGTAGAAATTAAGGTTTCAATAGATATTACTAAACAATGCATAAACCCTAAAATAGTCAAGTCTGTCCATTATTGCACTCAGGAAATATCTCAGACGATCAGATATCCCTCAAGAATATCTCATAATGCCATAAATTCAAGAAGAAAGATCATCTCAATCCATCTACCCTCTCTGTAAGCTGGAACACGTCACCACCGCCATGAAAACCCTCAAAATGACATTTGAATATTTGAATTTAAACATAAACGGTCACAGGTGGCGTGCAAATACCCCATCGATGACCCAGACTTGAATATTTACTAACTTTTAAAACATGACCATTGATCTGATTTACATAACCCACGAGCATAGGATCAAATCTGCCACACGACACACAGGAGTGATGCCTCAAACATTATACATCTTCATCTTTACCTTCAAGGGATAGCAGCCACCATTGGATCTTTGCAAACTTTCTTTACCTTTACTTTATCTACTTAGACTAGCCCGCCATGGACATGTGGCATGATGACACAATGCCTCAATGAATATATGTCATGCATCTTATCTTTAAGGCATAGCACCCACCATCAAATCAAAAGAAACTCAACTGTAGGTTATCCTAAACCTTGGTTACAAACCATATTTCCTACCTAATCATGTGGCATGTAGGCGTAATGCCTCAAATGATAGATCTTGATCATCTTTACTTTAAGGCTTTACACCTACCATCAGATCAAAAGAAACTCAATCGCAAGTTATCCTATACCTTGGTTACAAACTGCAGGTCTCACTTGATTAGAAAGGACACATGGCATGTAGGTGCAATGCCTTGAAGAATCTGTGGTTTGATCTGGGCGATTGAGGATTTACGACGACCGTCAAATGGAAAGGAGAATCTGTCACCCGAAGATAAATAAAGTATAGTGGGACTTAGAAAATAAACTTAGGAAAAATGTGAATCCGTTAGGAAAAATACTTGGCCCCGTTGACAAACAAATTAAATCACATGATAAAAAGGAACTTAAGTGGCATGAAAAGGTAACGAAGAATTAGAACTGCCACTAAAGACCTAGGGTTTAAGGGATTTCATAGGTTTTTTTTGGCATATAAAGGGTTAAAACAGTGACCTAGAAACATGTAGAGGGAAAGGTAAAGACCAGGAAACATGATAGAAACCATACAAGCTAGGCTCTACTATTGTGGGAGCCTAATTTTTCTCCACTTGTAGCCAAATTTAGACAGGATGGGAAATTTGGGTAACATTTTTGGCGATTCTTGCTAGATGTCAGCCTACTAGACATATAAAACTAGTGGACTTATAACATTCCATTGGGAAAGGAGTCTTCATTGATCACAAAAAGAGACCTCTGGGAAGCAGGAGGATTGAAACCAGGAGGAGGAAACAACAAGCCAAAAAGGGAAAGAGCTATATACAAGCACAAACAAACTAACTATGAACAAGCACTTTGAGGAAAGAAGGAAAACTAAAACTAAAAAGTAGAACAGAAAGTAGGAAAAATTAATTACAAGGTAGGAAAAACCTCAAAAAAAGGCTTAAGATGAAGGCCATTGATTGAAATCTGAAAGACTTCTCCTTCAAGAGTTGGGAGCCTTGATGAATAAAAATATTCATATTGGCTATCAAGCCTTTACACCTTCCATCAGATCTATCTTAAGTTACTGTGACTACGGTAGGGTCAGACTGAGGTTAGTTTTTAAAGGTAAAGATTGAGAACATCTCTGTTGATCTGACGGTTTGCGTGACCGCTTGATCGCCAAGATGTAGGTGTTTAATGTTTGAGGTATCACATCATTGCACCACATGGATAGTGGGGTCACCTTTATGCGAGGTCTCAGGATTATTAATCTCCGACGAAGTTCCTTTTGATTGTGTGGTCAAAACTTCCCTCGATGATAAAGATGCATGCAGTTAATCTTCAAGGCAATGTGTCATTGTGATGCATGGTAGGTTGTTAGAACCTGGGCCCATCAAGCAGAATATTAAAGGATAGACAGATCAAGATGCATCCAATGATCAATGTATTGCCTCAATGCAAAGATGCACAATATATATCCATTGAGGCATTACGCCTGCATTTCACGTGTCCTTTCTAATTGGGTGGGACATGTGGTTTGTAATGAAGGTTTGGGTTTGTTAGGAATAACAGTCCATAAGCACAACTAAGAGGGGGGTGAATCAGTTGTGATACAAAATATTAAACTTTAAACTTTAAAATGAAAACTACAATGCAAATGATAACACAGTAATTGCCAACACAATAGCACAATACTTGTTGTCAAGGAAACCCTGTTAAAGGTAAAACCCCGGTGGGAATTAGCACCCACAAATGATGTACTGAGAGTATAGTATCCCTGTTAAAAGATTTAGCCCTGTTGGGAGCTTATTACAATATTATAGTACATAGTCCTTGTTAAAGGACAAAACCTGTTAGGAGTCAAGAGTAATAGTGGGCTCACTTCCCAGGCACACTGCCCAAAGAAGGTTAAAGCCACACTCAAGGATTTACAATCTGAACAAGTGTATATATAGAAAATATACAATCTAGTGAACTGTTTGATAACAACTGTCTTTGCTTGGTTAGTTCCAATGAAGTATTATAGTCACCAACTCTGCTCTACATCCAGTAGTCAATCAATCCTCACAGCTTCCACACTTCCCTCTCCTTTCAAATATGTTCTCATCATTCATACATTTTTTCAAGAGAAAAGATCTCTCATATATACCCTATTATAATAATTGATTAGGTCAGCCAATTAAGCTTTCCCAATATACAAATAATTATATAACCCCTTGCTAAGATACACACGGTACCTATAACAAGTAAACATTAATTACAATACATCGGATATACTCCAACATCTGCAATCCACTCTCAAAATTCATAATACATGCTACATCTCTGAAGTTGGCCCCAAATAGGTCTCCTCCAGAATACACACCATGACTGACGTCACCAATATTTCCACACAAATTGATCAATAACAAACATTCCCGAATCTTTCTTCTATCATCCCTTAATATCACATACTCTAAAACATCTTCACCTGTAAGATATACCCAAAATACAGAGACCTACTTTGTCAAGCATCACTGTCACAGTCCAGAAACTAGTTTTCACTAAAACATCTGTAACATACCCAATATGCAATATTAAGCCAAACAACCTTAGGAATAAGGTCATCACACATCCTTCTCCATATCCTTATCTTCGATCATTTTGAATCATTCGTACAATGTTTTTACTCTTTTGTCAGTCATAATATAATAGTAATAACCAGCCTATTCTCTCCACATAAACATATGTTGTCATCAGTGAAAAAAAATGAATATCAAAAACATCAGTAGTACCTAAACAATGTGATATCATCCAACAATCTCCCCCTTTGGCATTGATGGAAACATATGGGAAAATCCATAAACCAAAAAAGTACTCTCTCTCAGTACAATCTTCTCAATATCCTCAACACAAATCTTTCCAAAACAGTAGGGATTTTCACATAGAATCTTTCCCCATTTGGCAGCAATGGAAAAGGGTGCCATAACTTATCTATAATCTTATGTAAGGTGTAGCTTTTTCAAATCTTCATGTCTAATAGCCAAGTGAAAAAATCACCCAAATGTGATCTAAAGTGTTCCTATCACTCCCCCTGAGGAGTAGATCCATACATCAAGTCCATAAAATGATATAGCTTTGAAAGCCACTGGACTGATGCATGCCAAAATCAATCAATTATCACTGGGAAGGGCTCTCACCCCAAGTATGCTTCTGAGATATTCAAAAGCATCTTTTGGCAAAGGTTTTGTAAATATATCTACTATCTGTTTCTTTGTGCTAATATACTCTAGTCAAATCTCTTTCTCTACTACCTTCTCCCTCAAAAAATGATATTGAATAGAAATATGTTTAGTCTTTGAATGCATTACAAGATTCTTTGACATATTCACTATGCTAGTGTTATCATAATGGATAACCACTAGTTCTTCAAAAATTATTCCAATGTACTTCAACATTTGTTTCATCCAAACAACTTGTGTAAAATTTATTGCAGCAACAACATACTCTGATTCAACAATAGACTAAGCAATACAGTCCTACTTCTTACTTAACCAAGAAACTAGCCTTTTCCCAAGGAAAAATGATCCACCACTTGTACTTTTTCTATCATCCACATTACCTGCCCAATCAGCATCAGTGTAAGCCTGTAAAATAAAGTCACCTAATTTTTCATACCACAATCCATATTGTATTGTTCCTTTCAAGTATCTGAAAATTATTTTCATAGCAGCAAGGTGTGTCTCTATAGGATTTGCTTGATACCTTGCCACAATTCCAACTGCATTGGAAATATCTATTCTAGTGTGAATTAGATATTGTAGGCCACCAATCATCGATCTGTACTTTGTTTGAAAAACACTTTGAGTCTCATCATTACTAGTCAGTTTGTATCTAGTCAGCATGGGTGTCCCAACAAGTTTACAATCTTCCATTCAAAACTTCTTCAACATTTTCTTAAGATACTTGGTTTGAGATATAAAAATACAATTCTTTCTCTGATTAATTTGCAAACCAAGAAAAAATTTCATCTCTCCAATAATTGACATTTCAAATTCATTTTCCATTTATTTAGAGAACTTCTTACTCATCTTATTATTGCCTCCAAAAATGATATCATCAACAAAAACTTCTATGATCAAAATTCCATCTTCACTTGTTCTTAAATATAAATTAATGCCTGCATTACCTTTTTTGAAACCTTGAGATGAAGTAGATACTTTTCCAGTCTTGCATACCATTCTCTCGGTGCTTGTTTCAGTCCATACAATGCTTTCTTCAACTTACAAACCATGTCTTCATCTTCTGTCAAAGGAAATCCAACAGATTTCTCTATGTATACTTCTTCCAAATCTCCATTCAAGAATTCTGATTTCACATCCATCTGATATACTTTAAAGTATTTATGTGCAACATAAGAAAGAAATAATCTCACATCCTCTAGTCTAGCAACAAGAGAAAATGTTTCTTCAGAGTCTATGCCTTCTTGTTACGAGTAGCCTTTACAAACTAGTCTAGCCTTATTTCTTACCACTGTTCCTTCCTCATCCATTTTTTTTTCTGAAAACCCATTTAGTTCCTATCACATTTTTGTTCTTAGGTCTTGGAACTAATTCCCAAGTATTTTTTTTCTTTATTTGTTCAAGTTATTCTTGCATAGCTTTAGTCCAAGATTCATCTCTACATGCTTCATCAGTAGTTTTTGGTTCAACTTGAGAAATAAAACAAATTTCATGTCTTACTTTAGATCTATTCATCATTCCTTTATTTTCACTACCAATGATTTTATCTTTAGGATGGTTCTTCTTAACATACCTCAAAGTCTTAGGAATCTCAGTAAGCTCAATTAATTCATCTTCAATCTCATCTTCAACCGTCAAAGGTTCTGTAGGTTCAGTAGGGACCTCTTTTATCTCTGTAATCTAACCACAGTCATACATTCTTTCCTAAATCTGAAACTTTTCATCTATCCTCACATTAGCACTTTCAATCAACTTCCTAAATCTTAGATTGAAATATTTATATGCTTTGCTCTTAGTAGAATAATCAAGGAAAATACCTTCATCACTTGTAGCATCAAACTTCCCTATCTCATCATCTCTTTTGATATAGCATATAATTCCAAATATTTTGAAATATTTTACAGTAGGTGTATGATCAAACCATAATTCATAAAAATCCTTACTTATACCTTCTCTGATCTGAATTTTGTTCAAGGTGTACACATCAGTACCAACAGATTCTCTCTAATGAACATGTGATACGTTTCCTTCCAATAGCATAGTTCTTGCACATCTAATATTGTTTTGTTTCTTCGCTCTGCTATCCCATTCTGTTGTGGTGTACTAGGTGGAGATGTCTGTCTGAATATTCCATGCTCTTCACAGTAGGTATTAAACAAATCTGATGTAAACTCACCACCTCTGTCCGATCTCAAACATTTTATCTTCAAACCATATTCATTCTCAACTTTTTCTTTGAATAACTTGAAGTTGTCAAATGCTTCAGATTTCTCTGTCAAATATGTAACCCACATCACTCTAGAAAATTTATCAACAAAAAGTATAAAGTACCTTTCAATTGATAACCTCTGTCCACTAGCTGCCCAACACTCAACAGATTATGCTTAAGTCCATCAACAAGCAGTACATTGTTAGTATTAGTCTTTCCATCCAAAGAAATAGATCCAACTCCAATGATAAGCTTATGAGTATTGCGCCAAATCTAACAATACCACCATCATATCTTTTCAGACTCACAAACTTATTTTTATCTCCAGTCATATGATATGAACAACCACAATCTATAACCCATTCAGATTTCTTTTCAACACAAGATACTAAGGCCTTTTCTTTATGTATAAGTTCATCATCCCTAATAGAAATAAATCCAATTTCATCATAATCAACATCATCATCAGATACACCTTCACTAGCATTATAACATTCCTTGTCTTTTGAATACTTTGATTTGTAAAACTTAGGTTTATGCTTTGGAACCCTTGTAGGACATCGAGATGCAAAATGACCAATCTTGTTACATGAAAAACATTTCAAAGGTAACTTGCCTTAAAATTTACCCTTACCTCTCTTTTCTCTTCTATCAATCAGAGCTACCACTTCATCTAGCTTTCTTTCCTCCTCCTGTATCTGTTCCCATTCATCAACATAGTTTCCAAGTTCTTCTCTCAAGTCATTATTGCCGGTGCTCACAATTCTAGATTAGGTCTTTTTGTTTCTATGGACAGTCACCTTGAATGCTGACTCTACTTTAGGTAAATAATCTCCCAGTTCTGCAGCCTCAAAAGTAGTTATCTTTCCAATCAACATCTCTCTAGTGAAGTTCGATGTCAAAGTTATAATCTCTTCAATAGATTGTACTTTAGTTTTGTATATAGGTGTCAGATATCTGAGTATCTTTGCAATCACTTCTTCCTCACTATAAGTGCCTCCATAGTTTTTGATGCCAGTAACCACTTCAGTAATTCTCTATGCATATTCCCTAATGTTCTCATCGTCTCTCATATTTATTGATTCTATCTTTGTATTCCAATTTTTGTAGCTTTTCCTGTTTAGTAAACTTATCTCCTATATACAGTGCTTCCAATCTTTTCCAAATCTCACATGCAGAATCCAAGTCTTTTACTTCTATGAATTTACCTTTAGAAAGTGTGCTCATCAATGATTCCCTTCCAATCATATTACATGAAAATAACCACTTATCATCTTTAGTATCTTTCTCCAATTCATCCTCAGTCGCTATCTTTTCCTTCTTTTTTGTGATCATCTAGTAGTCAATTCCCAAACATTGCAAATGTGTTCTCATCTTGTTCTTCCAACTGTTAAAGTTTTTCAGAATCAAATTTTAGACTATCCTTCCTGTAGTAAGTCATCTTAAAGATCACCTCAAGCTGTTAATATTTCTCTCTAAGGACCAGTAGCTCTGATACTAATTGTTAGGAATAACAGTCCACAAGCACAACTAAGAGGGGGGTGAATTAGTTGTGATACATAATATTAAACTTTAAACTTTAAAACTAAAAGTGCAATGCAAATGATAACACAATAATTGCCAACACAATAACACAATACTTGTTGTTGAGGAAACCCTGTTAAAGGTAAAACCCCAGTGGGAATTAGCACCCAAAAATGATGCACTGAGAGTATAGTATCCTTGTTAAAATATTTAGCCATATTGGGAGCTTATTACAACATTATAGTACATAGTTCCTATTAAAGGACAAACCCTATTAGGAGTCAAGAGTAACATTGGGCTTACTGCCCAGGCACACTACCCAAAGAAGGTTAAAGCCACCCTCAAGGATTTAAAATATGAACAAGTGTATATAGAAAATATACAATCTAGTGAACTGTCTAATAGAAACTCTCTTTGCTTGGTCAGTTCCAATGAAGTATTATAATCACCAACTTTTCTCTACATCCAACAGTCAATCAGGCCTCACAGCTTCCACACTTCTCTGTCCTTTCAAATATCTTCTCATCATTCATACATATTTTCAAGAGAAAAGATCTCACATATATACCCTATTATAATAATTAATTAGGTCATCCAATTAAGCTTTCCCAATATACAAATAATTATATAAGCCCTTGCTAAGATACACATAGTACCTATAACAAGTAAATATTAATTACAATACATCAAATATACTCCAAGATCTGCAATCCATGCTCACAATTCATAATACACACTACATCTATGAGGTCGGCCCCAAATAGGTCTCCTCTAACACCACAGCTGACATCACCAATATGCCCATGCAAATAGATCAATAACAAACACTCCCCAATCTTTCTTATATCATCCCTTAAGCTCGCATACTCTGAAAAATCTTTGCCTTTAAGATATACCCAAAACATAGAGACCTTCTCTATCAAGCATCATTTTTACAGTCCAAAAACCAATTTTCGTTAAAACATATGTAACATCACCAATATGCAATATTAAGCCAAGCAACCTTAAGAATAAGGTCATCAAACATCCTTCTCCATATCCTCATCTTCAATCATTCTGAATCATCTGTATAGTGTCCATACTCTTCTTTCAGTCATCATACAATAGTAATAACCAGTCTCTTCTCTCCAAGAAACATATGTTGTCATTAGTGACAAGACATGAATATCAACAACATTAGTAGTACCTAAACAATCTGATATCATCAAACAGGGTTAACCTGCGGTTGAGTTTATTTTGATTTGATGGTAGGTGTAAAGCCTTAAAGCCAAGATGCACAAGAGATATCCATTGAGGCATTAAGCCATTATTCTACGTGTCCATGGAGGGACCAGTCTAGTCAGAAAGGTAAAGGTAATCATCGAGCAAGTCTTATTTCATCAGACAGATGACGCTTTTCCTTAGGGTAAAAGTAATTAACATCTAACAATTAAGGCATTGTGCCAAGTTGACATCTGGTATTGATGATGTCATGGGTCCCAGATTTACAGAGCAGTAAAGACACAGTAACTTAAAGTAGATCTTATGGGTGGCCCTTTCCCTCGATGACCAAGATGAATTTGTTTAACCATTGAGGCAATGCGCCCTGTTGACACAGGTCCAGGTTAGATATGAAGTCAATACCGAAGGTAAGATAAAGGTAAAGTAAGTTTGCAAAGATCTAATGGTGGGTTCTATCCCTCAAAGGTAAATATGAAGATGTATAATGTTTGAGGAATTGCGCATGTGTGCTGCATGGGAGATCTGGTCCTATGCTTGCGGGTTACTTAAAGTAGATTGATGGCTGTGTTTTAAAGTTAGTAAAGATTCAAGTCAGGGCCATCAATGAGGTATTTTTGCGCTACCTGTAACCATTTATGTTTAAATTCAAATATTCAAATGTCATTCTCAGGATTTTCATGGTGGTGGCAATGTGTTCCAGCTTGTAGAGAGGGTAGATGGATCGAGATGATCTGTCTACACAAATTTATGGCCATGGGAGATATCTTTGAAGCATATGTGATCATCTGAGATATTTCCTAAATGCATTAATGGATAGACATGACTATTTTAGGGTTTATGCATTATTTACTAATATCTATTGAAATCCTAATTTTTGCCCTGCCTTGATCAGATGGATTGAATCCCAAGCCTGTGTGCCAGGGGAGGTTGTATATAAGTCATTTTTTGATCTTTTGTAGAGAGGTTCAAAATATGTAAGATTTTTCTGTGACATTTTATCTATCCTCAAGCTTTTCATGTGTTTGTAATTCTCAATTTCTCAAGGCTTATACAAGACTTTCTATGGCATTTTCCATGCCCTCAGGTTTTCATGTGTTTTGGGATTCTTTCTGAAGCATAATATATTGGCTGAGTATTAAATAATTTTGTGAGTTATTCTAAGTTTTATTTCTTTTCTGCATCTTTGTGTGCTATTGTGGATGATTGATTTAGATGATTTTGTCAATTTTGTTCATTCCTTGTCATCTTGTCTCATTCCTGCACCTATTTTATGGAGTGGATGTTTGTTTGCAGGTCACAGTCTATGTCTATCTCCTTGAATATGCCATTGTTTGTGAAATATTGTCTTTCCCTGAATAGCCTCTTTTCATTTCAGACCTCTCTATGAAACACTTTTTTCAAACATATATAGGAAGTTGTACTTGTCCTAACTCAGAGATTTCATGCTAATTCTTAGTCATTGTATTGTGATTCATGTCTTTTCGGTGTATCACCTTGTAGGTTAAGTTTTTATTTATTCCCTTTTAGTTCTCCTTATATCCCTTTTCCCCCAAGTTTACTTTTCAAGTTTAAAGAGAAAAAATAGGTTATTATCCAAGAGGAACCGACCTAGAATCTAGAGGTTTCACTTTAGTTAGCATAGGTCCCACAACCTGGAAGTGATTCCCATGTTATACTAGATCATTTGACTTAAGAGTTTAATAGGGTGCGAATTTGGTGTATAACAGTCACAGATGTTCAAGAGAGGGAAGAGGTAACATTTTCATCTTCACTTTCATCTCATATTCTTAGTTGAAATCCTCTTCTGAAGTCTTCTTGGATTGCATTCTTGTTTGTTTGAAAGATCTAAATCCTTCCTATATGACTATAATATTTGTTATCATTTTTCATACAGGAAATGGTCATAGCTGCTTCATCAGCAATTATGACTCCTAAGATTTAAGGAGAACCATACGAGGCTCTGATATGGATTTGTTTTATATATGTTAAACATATGTGTTTAGATATAAGTACATGCATTTTTAGTTTTTTAGTGTTTTTCAACAACTTTGGGTTATTGACCTATATTAATTGTCTTTTACCTATTGTAGCCCCCTTCACGACTTCCCACGGATCCTCTAACATTCTAGTTTGTTAGGATTCTCATTCAAAAAATAGGGGGTCCAACACAATAGAGGGAAGAGGTATGTTTATCTTCTTAGTTGAAACCCTCTTGTCAACTCCTGTTGGATTGCATTGTTGATTATTTGAAAGACATAATTTCTTCCTCTATGACTTTAACATCTCTTATCATTTCCCCTACAATAAATGATCATAACTGCTTCATCAGTGATTGTGCCTCCTATGAGTATAGGAGAACCATTTGAGGCTCTGGTACAACTTTTTCTAGTACATGGATTTTTGGTTATTTAGTGTTTATTGAAATGTATGTTTAAATTAAATTCTACTAATTTATTTTTACATGTTACAACCCCCTTCACAACTTACCACATATCCTCTACCTTTCCATTTTGTTAGGATTCCTAATCGTCCAAGAAGGGGTCCATAAACTTTACTACATAGCGAAAGAGCAGAAGAAAGACACACGATAGTCAACAATTCAATATAGTTTAGTATATATATATATTTCAGAACTTTAATCTATTTTTTGACAAAAGATATTTGATTCAACATTTGAATTATTTTTGTGCAGCCACCTACAAAGTCACGTACTTCTTCGAAGAGGCTCAATTTTTATAATCTACTACAATCATAGATATTGATAGAGACATATAGTTCTAGTTGTGGTCATTGAAGGACCAATTTATGTATATATTTGACATTTGTATTGTATATATCAACCTTGACATGACATATGCCACATTTTTGTAACTCTATTATTGACTTGGCATTTATGCCATTTTTGTATATCTACACAATTATTGTTCATTTTCATATATATGAAAGTTGATATTCGATCCAATTTCTTCATTGTGTGTATATCTTTGTACTTCAAAACTTAAATATTTACAATTAAAATATGATCCAATTTGTTCATTGTATGTATGTCGTGATACTTTGAAACATCAATATTTACAATTTAAATGTGATTCTAATTTATTCATTCTATGCAAGTCATATGGCGTATAATTTTAAAAGTTTATCTAATATAACTAAATGCAAACATTTTTCTTATTGGAGTCATATTGTCCTTTTTAGAAATAGTTGTCAAGTTGCAAGAAAAGTTGTCAAGCAACTTTTCTTGCAACCAAATTGTCATTAATTGTCACAAACTTGTCTACATTGATGTTGAAAGAACTCATTTGTATGTAATCGCACCTAGCAAGGTCAGTTGTTGATGTAGAGGACTATAAACAAGGTTTAAAAATTAGTCAAGACACCTTGAAACATGGACACATGTTTGAGACTTACAATGGGTTCCAAGGTCAATTCACCAAAGCAACATGAGAATATACCAAACATGGTTAAAAGGACCTCCTCAAGGAAAACACACTTGTTCACTAACCCTCCTAGGACTTTAAATGACTCAAAACATGTATTATGAGGCCAAAATTCTTTATTACATCATGAATAGACATGTTGACAACTTTTGTCAACTCGATGGCAACATTTGCACTTAATGGAAAACTTGCACCAAACTTTAACAAGAAGAATCAAAACTTCTATTCTCACCTTAGACATACTAAAAACAACCAAAAATGACCCTTTTAAATCCATAAAATTTATCAATATTGTCTATTTGAACCCTACCTAGGCTATTGGAGTAAATTTTTTTGTTTGGGAGAGTGTTTAGAGGGTAGTTTCTTTGTAAAACAGACCTAATTGGCCCTTAAATACCCGGAATCAATAAATTTTGACCAAGTTATTCCAAAAAATGACATGTCAAGTTTGATATATGTTACCTGTCTCCCAAATGGTTATCTAAAAAGATTAATTTTTTTTTATATTAGAGGTAAACATGACAAAAGTTATGAACCAAAAACTCATCTTTGAGGGCTACTAGGAACAAACCCTCATTTTGAAGAAAGTCTATATCACGTTTTGTGCATCATGGGAGAAAATTGATGCCACAATTGAATCAGTTGGGTAGATTTAAATTGGTCATGGTCCAATTTTTCCTCTCAACATGCTAGAACGCTTAGCGACATACCCTACTGACGATGCCCTTGTGTGCCCTAAGTACATCAAACTGTCAAACTTTGAAAAACTATTTATTGTTAATTATGACACCTATGAACAATTTTTTTGAACCTATAGGTTCATCTTAAGCTCCTCTAAAATAACCCATCTTGGTTTTTCAAGACTCAAATTCATTATTGTACGGCAAAAAAAATCCTATTCATGAAAAAATTGTTAGATGCACTCAGTGCAAAGTTTCCAAGTAGCCCATATCACATTTTGTTCATCGTAGGCACGAATTGACACCATGATCACTTTAGATTGGGTGGATATAAACTAGGCATGGTCCCACTTTGCCTCTTGACACACCAAGGTTCTCAACAATATACCCTACCAATGATGTCCCTTGTGTGCCCTACGTGCATAAAATCAATGAACTTTGACAGACTATTTATTGCAAACCTTGGAACCTAAACATGATTTGTTTGAACCTATAGGGTCATTTTAGGCCCCTCAAAAATAAATTATCTCAATTTTTGAAGAATCAAAGTCATTTTTGTAGGGAAACAATTTTTTTGTTCATGCAAAAAGTATCAGATGCACTCAGTGCAAAGTTGCCAAGTAGCCCATATCGTGTTTTGTTTATCATGGGCATGAATAAACACTACAATCACATCCAATTTGGTGGGTTTACCCTAGGCATGGAACGACTTTGCCTCTCAACATGCCGAAATTCTTGACAACATACCCTACCGATGATGTCCCTTCACTACAACATTTGGGGTCAAATTTTGACGCCAATTTACAACGACGCTACTATTTGTGTGATTTTTGTGTTTTTTTTCCAAGTGCCCCTGATTTTGTCATAATAGTGACGATACCATCATAATTGCGACACCCTCTTGATTATAAAAAAAAAAGAAAAGAAAAAGAAAGGCTCATTTGTGATCGAGCTGTGCATGCGAGTGAAAGATGGCCCTAATTAGTAAACTATACCATTGTGTGAAGAGGGCTCTTGTTGTATTGAATCCAGCAGTCACAACTGAAGAATCCAATAGCTCATTCATCACCGGTTAACACTAGTGTTACCCCCAGGTATCCTTCACGTTTAGGGTATAACAACTTGTAATTTCTGAATTTTGTGATGTTCAAATTATTTCATTTGTGGTAGCAGCGTATTGAAAAGTCATTTTTTTATTCTATCAGTGACTTTAAGTATAAGATCAACAAGCCACCGCGTACTCATCAACAAGCTACCGCGTACTCACCATTTGAGGTATGCCTTATTTTTTAGCCTTTGGTTAAGAGCATATTACATGACTAAAGGTGTATACCCTAAGATGGCCTGATTGATATTAGTCAATATGATGAGAATATTACAACTTTTTCATCCGAGGACCTAATGAGAACATACGCCATGATTTGATCAGAGGTAGGGACCCCTTTAGCTGATATTAGTCAATATGATGATCACCTGCGTTAAGATTTAGAAAGATGTATAGGTGAGTTACAACATTTTGATTATTTGGCCAGTGTTGCAAAATCCAATCCATCTACTAATCATTTTGCTATTGAACATGTCGATTAACCATGCGTGTCCATATCTCATCTCTTGCCAAGTCAATGTCACAATTCTATCCCTGAGCAACTTGAGAAATTTGGCGATTGATATCTCTATCATTACTGTGACTTGTGAGGCAATATCAAAGTGTGTGTCTCTTATATGACTCAGTAAGCTTTCTTCTTACCCTATTAAAGATCTCATTATTTCTTACTTTCCAGATGTGCCATAAATATTTAGTAGTAAAAGAAAGCCAAAATAAGCTATGCGTATTTTTCATGCCTCCAACTTAGCCAAAACAGTCTCAATACAAGTATTGTTATAATTGTTACTCCAAACATGGAATACATTACAAATCATATATCAAGTATCTTTAGCAAAGAGACAATAAAAAAAATGTGTCTAATGATATTAGTTTTCCTGCATATTGAGCACAAATAAGAATTAAAACCATGCATTTATATGGCATCCTTTCGAGGATCATTAACCACGTGAAACAAGTCTTTTTAGTTTCCAAACTGTCAGTCCATAATATTATAATTTTAGTCTATGAAAGTGTTTTTGTAATATTATATTCTCAACATTAATATTCCAAGATCTATTAGTATGCTCAAATATAATAAAGTTGTTATAGAGAGTTTTGTATATGTCTTCAGCTTTAGTTTTGCACAAAAGGGATCCATAAATCCATTTTAAAGTCCTTGAAATGTTTCTATTCCCCAACATAGGTGATAAGAAAGTTAAAAACCATACAAGCTTACTATAAGTCCTCCAATTCGATTGAGGCATATGGTACCTCATGCAAAGAGTAGCCCAATCTAGTTGCTTACCATTACATAAGATATATTTAAAGCATTTGATGCCAAGTCAGGGCCGCTTTTTGGTAGAGAAGCCTTATAATAGTGCAATTTTCTTTCCCTTATGTTCCAAGTTCCACTAGATAGACTTTGGTGCATAAACATTTCTCTTATCTATTAGAAAGAAAAATTTAGTAACTTATCTCGACTAAGGCCCATGCCTTAGACTCTAGAATACATTGGGTCATATGCAGATAATTACCTGCCTAAAAGTAAGGAGGACACTGAGAGACATTTTATTCCATTGTTTGGCACCTTTTGGGACTGCTAAAGAGATTATTCTTGATTGAGCCCTTCCATTGTTCAACCCCTTTAATAGCCCTAAAAAATCCACTTGACAACAAGAGCTATCCTTTGCTTCCTCAAGTCCTTTAACCCTAGACCACCAAGCCTCTTTTCCACATAGCACTAGTCCCATTTGACCGAGTGCTTCCTCTTCTTATCCTTACCATCCAATGACAATAATGCTCTGATTTTTCCAAATGTCATTGATTTGATAATCACTACTAAATTTCCCAACTAAAGCATAAGATGGGCTATATGAAGAAAGTATCTCTGGGCACAGTTGTATTCTTACCCCAAGGGATAAATATTTTTTGTGCCAACTGTCAAGTTTATTTTCAATTTTGGTTTTGATCCATAGCCACATGTCCTTTAAATTTGGGTTGATGACAAATGGGCCCATAGCACCATACTCCCCAATTTTGAAATTTTTCCAAGCCCTCTTGGAATGCTCTGAAATTTTTTTTTTTCCAATTGGATCTCCATGTCCTCTCATGTATCTTGCACACTTGGACTTAGTTTCTTGATACCCCATGCTTGCTTGTCTTCTTGAATACCTTTTGCTGTACTTTCTTCCTTGCCATGCTTTTCCATGATGTCATCTTGCTGTCCACACTAACTATCCATGTTCTCATATACCTTTGGGAAGTGTATACCCTATACCTTCCTTCTACAACTTCATTTCTTCCTCTTGGGATTATGATATAGAGACCAAATCATTAGAAAGAAAAGGACATAACATAGCCCTACTATTATTGAGCTTTGACACAACCTTGTCAACTCTACCATGCTAGAAATCTATACCACAGTAGGAAACACCTACAACAAAATCAGATTTAGTATCAAAAACCAAAGCAATACCTTCATACTAGTAGAGGTTGTCCCCATACACATGCTTGGAATAGTTTGCACATGACTCTTCACCCTTACGTTGTCCTCATCTTCAGATTATTCATGAATGGATACCTCTGCCTCTATAAACAACTTCTCATCATCATTTTTCCAATCTCCTTGGCCTTTCACCATTCCCTTGGTGTCTATGTTGTTACTGTCCTTCTTGGTTATCCTTGTGAATTTTTTTGCCTAATCTTCAATGGACACAAAATGGTACCAACTAGTATCATTCCTTCTTCAATCTTTGCTTCATCTTTGTATTCATCAACAACCTCATTCTTTACCTCTGTCTTGCATCCTTGAATCTCTCTATCATGATATTCATTCTTCCCCTTGCAACCTATCTGCTGCAACCTTTCCTCTCATCCTTCAGATGGACCACATACCTTATCTTCAACCTTTGAATCTACCTTCCTTATGGCTTCTTTCTCCAAAGCACCATCATTCCTCCTCATCATTGTCTTTTTGCCTTCATGTTCCTTACACCTTAGGAACTCTCTTTTTCCCATCAACCATGTCTTTGACATTCCCCATGCCATCTTATCATCCTGTAGTGAACTCAATACAAATTCCTTTCCATTCTTGTTAATAACATAAGTATTCTCTCTGCCATCATACAAGGCCTTAGTATCAACTTGCCATACTCTACCCAAGATTACATGACAATCACTCAAGGGCATACAATCACATAGAATAGTATCAACATAAGAACCAATACTGAAAGATATATATGCTTGTTCTTTGACATCAATCCACTGATCATTATTCATTCCATACACTCTATAAGGTGTACTATGTGCTATGTTAGCTCTTTTTCTTGCACCACAACTTTAAGATGACAGTATACAGATTATACTTGAATGCAAACTCCCTTTTGACAAGAGAAAGGCTAATTGTTGAGGTATTCGATAATACTAGGGATACCTATTATCACCTCCTTCATTTTTGAGTTCCATAGACTCAGGCAGGTATTACCTATTAAAATATTGCTGATTCTTTAGCCTATGTATTTGGTGGATTAGTTTTATTCACTGGCTACTTGCTTCAGACCTCACTGTAATAACTTGTAAAGCACCTTGGAGATTGCAATAATTAGTTTGGAACAGAGTACTACAAGCTAGACTATGGTCTTAATAACATAAAACAATAAGACAAGGACTTTCATCCTTCTTCCTTTTACTTTAGGAGGGGTAACCTAATGATCCACTCTTCAAGGGATTAACAAACTGAATAGTATCCTGCTGATACAAATCCTTATGAGTTCAGCTCATTTTTTCTCAGTAACAGAAGTATATTTGAATGAAATGATTTTGATATTGGATGAGGAACAAACTGCAAACTATATCCTAGACCAGTCCCTATCCCTTGGGAAAAGAGTCAATGAAAACATGAATTAGCAGAGATAAACCAATAGAGATACTATAGAGTGCCTTACAAAAAACATGCAGTTGAGATAGAGTGCCTTACAAACTATCCTCTCATATACATACATCTGCATCAAATCTTTATCACAATGCTTTGCTCTCTGAAATCATCTATGAAACTTAGTCCTCTCCTTGAAAGGAACTCATAAATAATTAGACAAACTACCTTGTAGCAGGTGTATTTCAAATGCATTACAAGTGAAACACACTAGAGCACAAACAAAATGCAAAGGGACAAGATAATATGAAAGAGGGAAAACTTCACTGTATTCTATTAATGGATTCTACTTCCATATGTCTAGACAATAAGCTTTTAGAATATCAAAGACATAGAAGTATATTTTGCAAAAGAAAGTTCAACAAAAACAATAGGGACCTGCTCTGGGCATCTACAGGGAAAACCCCAGAACAAAGCAGAGGAAAGGAACCTTTACAATTGAAACAAGAAAGAAAGATATAGGAAGGAGAAACCCTAACACCTCTGAGAAATTCACACCTGTCTCTCCTTTGAAAATCTGATTTGTCTCATTCTATCTTTTCTCAGTAAAAATCTAAACTCCATCGGTGACCAAAATATGATATCTCTGTCTCTTCAAAAATTGACTTTCCTTGTCTTTTACTTCATTTTGAAGGAAAAAATCTGATCTCACCTTGCACAAACCTGATTTCTCACTATCTTTTCACTGTGAATGCTTTTATAAATTTGATATGATCATTAATCTTTTGTGAAAATATGATTATATTCTGCCTCTGAGAAAGTTCTGTAAATCTGATATTATTTTCCTGAGAAAATCTGATTTTATCCTCTAAGAAACCCTCTGGGAAAGCTTTGTCAGATCTTTGAAATAAAACATTTTATAGAATATGCAAAAGATTATATTTTAAGTCCTTTTAACCTTTGAATCTTATGCATTTTTGTCTTTGAAAATCTTCACTTTATACTTTAATATGCCCAGATTTCACCAGCTTTTGACATGTGGCATATGCTGGTTAGCTGCTCCTGACTAGTCTTTAACTGCACCTTAACCCTGGGTCACTTTTTCCTCTTTGTCTCCAAGTCTTTGAGAAATTTGCCTAACCATGGTCTGAGTTGGAGACTTGGTGACTAGTTTTAATCTCATTGTCTCCAGAACTTTTCAACTTAACTGTCACCTTCTCATGACCACGCGACTGCCTCAGTCTCCATGTCTCATGAAAATTGCCACTTAACACTTTCTGTCTCGCGACCATGCGAGTGGCAGTTATCTCCTGGTCACGGCGGTTAGCACTGACATTCGGCAACCACGTGACTAACCGCTAGCGGTTAGTCACCAAGTCTCAGCAGTTTTCTCCTTCGGCGGTCATCTTCTGGTGACCATGTGACTGAGTGCCACATGTCATCTTGCCACATCATCACCTGCGTCAACACACTTCCATGTCATTAGTTCTGCAAAATTTACTTACCTTCAATTTTGGGCATAGAAATCTAGGCACCTACCACTTGGATGCATGCGTGGATAGCCTCCTCATCAGCTTCAAACTAATATGTTTGTGTCTTTACATATAAACATCAGAAATTCTATTGTGGCAAGAATGTGGGACTAAATCCCCCAATGCTATTAAAGAAGTTTTGATTTCTAGCTCAAAATAATGGGGTCCCAGCTGCATTCCAACTTCCAGCAACATAGAGCCCGCCAAGAGCCTCTGGGCTCTTCTTCTTATTTCATAAAGTGTTCATTTTGGTATATAAACACTAAAAAATGACCATGCACAGGTAATGTGGGATAAAGTAGTTTGCAAGTTTTCAAGTTTTTAACCTTTTTACATGCTCCTGCGCAACCTCTGTTTGACTTACCTCTTTGTTCTTTTTATTTATAATGCTGCGTAGGCTCCTATGGCTTTTCCATGCCTTGCGCAAGCCTTAGATGGTTGTAGTTACATTTTGAAGTGTTTAAAATTGCAAATTCTCCATTTGATATGCTACTCTGTAGCTGGCTTCCACATGATAACTCCACATAATGATGAGTTGTTGTTTTAAAAATATTAAAACCTTTTATTTTCTCCCCTCCATAGCTACACAGACCTTTCAGCTCTTTGATTTGATAGGGTGCCAAGTGCACTTTACAGTCTGGTTTAATATATTATGTAGCTTCTCCAATATGTTGAGCATTGTTTCAATGTTTCTTGAAGCATAAACATCCCCCACAATAACTAGTGCAGGGTAATGATTAATGTCTAGCTATGTAACTTCCATGTTACCTGACAAACTTTCCAAATTTTCAAGACGCTCCAATCTAAGATATTTCAAATTCCCACATTCATCAATTATAATATTCTTCAAGCAACTTGGACCTATTACATTTGCTAGCTTCTCAAGCTCCTGACATCGACTAATCTTTAAATCTACGAGCTTGCAAAGATTGGGTGTTGCTGCCAATATTTTGAATTTTTCACAACCTGTAATCTCAAGACAATTCAATGTCTTGATCCCTGCTAAATCCGCTTCAATAAGATTTTCCATTTCACAGATTTTGAGAGATTGCAGGGTTTGACATAAATTTCCTTTAATTAAAATCTTGGTTACAAGTCTACAGCTATCAATCTCCAAATCTTCAACATTACCCATTATTGTTCCCTCGTTATTCAAAGCCGCTTCCCCCTCCCAAAGTTGTTTTGAAGTCATAGATTAGTAAGGAATTAACAGAAGCCCCCTCTGTAGTAACATTGTAAACAATATCCCCTACTAACGCTGAGTCCATTATCTTTAATCTACAGAGATTCATTCTGAGGGATTTAAGGAAAGACCCAATATCCATACAGATATCCTTAGCATGTAAAACTAACTTTTGTATGTTATTTAGTTGTACTAACAAATCTAGAATGTCTCCCACAAAGGTGTCATGAATCTGAAGCCCTTTTAAATGGGAAGGTACCTGTACATCATTATGCCAATTTTTCTTGAAAACACCCATTCCTGATTCTTAAACCCTGCAAGTTCTGAAGAGGAATCCATGAAAAATGTTTAAATTTCATGGAGAGATGTCTTATAATCTCCCAAAGTGACGTAGGCAATGTTTCAATTTCCCTTAGGCTGCGTAATTCAAGCTTTTTATTGTTTTAAATATCCTCAACTTAAAAATAGCATGGTCCTCCATTTGGCAATACACCTGCCAATAGCACTTTAAACATTCTTTTAAGATATCAAAAGTTAATTTCCTTGCCAAGGATTCTCAACAAAAATATTTGTTGATAAGCTTTTAGAA
Source organism: Thuja plicata (assembly GCA_018584345.1). Taxonomy (NCBI): domain Eukaryota; kingdom Viridiplantae; phylum Streptophyta; class Pinopsida; order Cupressales; family Cupressaceae; genus Thuja; species Thuja plicata. Next base: position 1,475,026 of record MU223294.1, read on the forward strand.
ATTTTCAAAGTAACTGTGATAGGCTAGCAAAAGCCAGATGCCACAACCTCACACACATCCCCTTTGTTCGTGCCTTAATAGATACTCTTGTAAAATGGTGTGGTCATCCATTCAAAACATAAAAGATACTTGGAAAGATCTTCTGACATTGTAGTTGTAAGCTATCATTGTGAGAATACAACTGGCATTGAAATACAATTCTGACATGTGGACTTTTTGACAGAATGTTGAATAGAAGCTATCTCGGTGGATTGGATTGATCGTCATTTGCATTATTTGAAAGCTTCCTTGCACCTGATGCCTCCTATCTATACTTTCACATTTTAAATATTGACCATAATGTAAAAACCGGTGGCCTTTATAATCGTTTTAACATTTATGCAGATTGATCACAATAATGGCAACTGACCTCCGGAACAAGCCTTAAAAACTGACTGAAACAAGAAATTCGACCCTGACACCTAGCCAAAAGATTCATTCATTGGTAATAAATATGCATGCAAAAGAGCTTCTCCAAATTCGTCCTCAGGCACAATATGCAACTGATTAAACTTAGCAATTCAGAAAACAATGCAAATGTAAAATGTTGAATTAGCATAAATCACAACCGGATTAGTCTTTACAAAATCACTAAATCATGCTCTGAAGCTTTACCATTAGGTCAAAAAAGTACATTCATATGCAATGAGAATGGCCCCACGATCGGATCTTGGAAACAACTTTCAGATAAAAAGTTACCACTCTCAGAAGATGATTAATTTGCAAACTTATTTCTGTTCAGCATTGCAAACTGAATAAACTGCCTCTAAAACTGAATTCATAAAGTTATTAGGAAGAACCTTCATAATCTCAACCTCTGAACATAGATTCAATGTCATGTGTAGAATGCAAAACCTCAATTGGTTTATTCTGAAAGTGAACTTTTCAACTGATACAAATCTGCAAAGTTAGCACCTTAACACTTTTTTGGTTTTTAAACTTGGTGAATATGCAGAAATTAGGTTTGGAAATAGCATGCGAAAGTTATCAACTGGACTGGTTAAAGTCTGAAAATATTCAGGTGAGTTCAATTCCAAGTTTATAATGCAGAACAACTTCCAATTACACCTGACCTTGAACCAGGGGCAAACAAGGAAAGTACAAGGTAGGTCACTTAATTCTGAATTCTGCACTTTTAGTGAAACTTTAATAAATAAAAAATGGAAAGGCTCTTGAAAAATGAATAAATGGATTGGTAGGAATCTGTAAATATTCAAATGGGTGCACTCTTATGTTTAAAATACAAGGGAAAGCTCAATTATCCAAAATTTTCAACCGGGTATACATTTTCAAGACCTCAAAGTGGATAACTTAGCAATTCTGCACTTGAATACTCAAGAAATTAGAATTATTTACTAATAGAATGGTTCTAAAAAACTTGTCATTTGATTTCATAGGGATCTGCAAATTAGCAATATTGGTTCATTGTCATGCTTACAATACCTGGGAACACACCATGATGTCACACCTATCCATCTGATCAAAGATGCAGGCCTTCAAAGTAAGGTATTCAGAAATATGCATTTAACAATTTTGGGAAACCTAACAAAGTGCTAACATAATCAAACTGGCAAACTGCTCAAATGGATTCGTCATGATCTGGAAATTGAAAAATATGAAGTATTTGACCACTAGAACATAGTACTAAAGGAATTTTTTCAATTGAATCAACTGGTAAAAATTTATAACTTGTCAAACTGGGCTATTCAAATTTCTGTACAAGACAAAGATACAAACAACTCTGAGCAACCAACTTTGGGGAATATGGAAACTTATCAAACTGATTTGAAAAGGCCTGGGTTCTGAAACATAGACTCTTTGATATGTATGTAACACATTCCCAAAGTGGTGGTTTATAAAACTTTAAAGGGTGCAAGATATTTAGAAGCAAACTAGGCCTGGGACAACAAAATGACACCTTAGGAAAATGCAGATTTAGGTGACCACCTCAAAATGACTACTCCCTAAACATGTCAGATTTGGAATTTAGGAGTTGGAACCCACTGCATATGTGAAATGAAAGGTACCAAACCCTCTTCTCAAGTAAAATCTGATGAAAATCACCAGGGTATCTTTTTCAAGCATTCTAACTGAGCCTTCTCACACAAATTTTCAGGGGTACTCACCTTTCCTTATTGAAAATTTTAACAAGGTCGCTCCAAATTTGTGCCAAATTTGGGAGCACCAACATGCTATCTTCTCTATATTCAACTTGTCAAGCATTTCATCTGAGACAATATTAGTAATGGAACCACTAGAAACAACAACCTTGCGTACCTTACCCCTGCATTTGCATTGTGTCCTGAATATGAATGACCTCTGAATGCACTTTACATCCACATTGTCCTTCATGATGACCACTGTACCTACTATCAAATCACCTTGCAATCAACAACCACTGAACTCACCTTCAATCCAAGATCTAGCTGAACTACATAAGGTAAATTCTAGGCATTTCCCACCAAACCATAGTTAACATGGGGGTGGGAGTGCCTTCACATGTTGAGGGTTACAACTAACAATCGCTGACTGTACCCCTGTAACCAGTCACTGTCACTACACCAGTCAAATCCTTGGTGTCCTCAGTAACAAAGGAAATGAAAAGATAATATAACCAAGTAAAAAAAATGCAAATAGACGTTCCTACATTCCAAATGAAGCCAATATCACGTTCAAATCAAATACAACAATTTGCTGTTGTTTGACTGTATCCGTAGGCTAGTGGAATACATAGTTTGCAAAGAAATTTTGATTTTATTGATTCAAACTATTACAAACTTGATCCATCTTAGATAAACACCTCCCTACTTCATGGATCTCCATCTCAAGAGACATTAACTC
>MU223294.1:1482839-1500413 GCA_018584345.1 Thuja plicata
TTGTTTGCCCTCACTCAAATGTCTCATATTTGTCCTCATAATAGAAGAATGCATTGCATGAACACCTCACTATGGAGGTGGCTAAGGATGTTTATAATCCAAAGGATTTTTCTCCTCTACTTCTATTTATGTGATAATGCATGATGCTTCTATATCACCTATGATCGTTCCTTGTCTTCGTTCTCCACCTCTATTCTTATGGGCGGAATTGGTGTGCTTCCTTTGGTTTGTGTGGAGATATCTCATCGATCTACTTCCTCAATCAGGCATTTATCTCATGTGTCATTCCATTTTGGGGTCCCAAAGAGAGTTTCTTCTCCTTCTTCTCCTATCTCTATACATAAATAATGAGTTCTCGAGAACTATAGTTCAATAAAAGAAGGGAAGTCTTCTAAAATATGTAAATCATCTCATGCTCAGATCAAGAGCGTACGTCTTACTAATTATTCTTATAGAATTATTTAATGTTTTATAATTATTTTTTATTGACAACTTGAGAGACATGAAAAACTATCTTCTAATTTCCTTACTAATTTCTAGATGAATTTTTTTTATTTTGGGATAGGATTGTGTTAAGCATCCAGGAACAAGTAGAAAGGAAAGACTATCTCAATGCCACAAACACTTAAGATTTCTCAGAAGGAGAAATTATGGCATACTCCAATCAAGTGGTATGTTTGTTTTTACATACAAATAGCCAATACTTTTTTGAAAAATGGTTAATTTTTCTATTGAAATCCTTTTTTCTGTTCTATGCAAAACTTTTGTTAGAAACACTAAGAGGGGGGGAGTGAATCAGTGTTTGTCTATTAATTACTTTTCAGCTATTTAAACATAAATCAAACATACATAGAATGAAGCTTAACAAGAGAAATTATAACACATGATATGATTACGGGGAAACCTTGATCAGAGGAAAACCCTGGTGGGAATTAGTACCCACAAATATTGTACCAATTATAATGAACTTGTGAGAGTTCCTTTGCCCTGTTAGAAGCAGTCTTTACAATATGAGTACAATAACCTGGTTAAAGGTCTGACCCTGTTAGGAGTCTTTTACAAAACCCTGTTAAAGGTATATGGCTCACTGCCTAGACTCACTGCCCAATAAGATGAAGGCTACAACCTTCTAAAAGATGATATGCACTATATCAAAATGAACTTCTGTGATGACACTATTGTCTGATCAATTCCGTGTATGCATGAATGCTCTTACTGTCTTAAAGAGATATATCATATACTGACTTCATTGTACTATCCCTCTGTATCTTCCTCTCACATAATAATTGACACTTCTATCATATCCTTACATTACATACTTATATATTCAAATCCGAATAGGCGCGACCCAAAACAAAATACTAGTCAGCCCTAAAACAAAATATACAATGCTTCTGAACAAGTCAGCTCCAACGTGTTTACTACAATGTTAATTACATCATTACAATTATATAACCAAAGGTTCTTAGACATTACATTATAAAATAACACACGTTGATCAAAACACTTAGTCGGCTTCCATGCTCTGTCTCCTAGACTGCTGGTCTATTGATCTGCTTGTAACTTTTCCATATTGTAGTTTCATACTATGAATGTCTAGATGTAGCATGTACACATGTCATGCAACTTATATCTAAATGTGCATAAGATGAATCGATCTCTTGCATGTGCATTAATGTGCTGATCGCTAAGTATCTCTGTCTGCCCTATTTTCCTTACTTAGTCATTTTGTCTTTTAAGACAGAGACTAAACATGACTTTGTTGCCATGATGACAAAAAAAAAAGAGTCATGAATCCTCAAGTAGTCAACTTTCCAACAATCTCCCCCTTTTTCATTTATGGAAACAAAGGAATGTGGCCAAGTTACTCAAAATGACTTAACACAAAAAGTGACCGTATAACATCATATATACATATACTTCCCTGCATATACACATTCTATATTACTCCTCCTTTGACATTAATGACAAAGGTGTACAAAAAATTGTAAGTCTACTGCATACTTACTCCATATAAACTTCAGGGTATGCAATTTTAAGAGATTGGATCTCTTTCTACCAAAATACTTTCATAGCATCAACTGTTTGTAGATGCGCGCATAATGCATATGTCAGCTTCTCCATTTTTATCAGATCCATGCAGGGAACTTGATCATATGTCACAATAGTGGCATCAATCTATTTGATGTTCTCATTGAGGACTGCTAAGGATGGCGCAAGTGCATTTCCTAACTGGGTTTGCCTTACCCTTATCTTGCTGATTTCTAACTTTGCTTTCTCAATTTTGTCTAACGGCCCTTGGTAGACATTGTTACATATGTTCATGTATTGTGTGGAAGTTTCAAATGATTTTAATATGCTATCCACCATTAGTTCTGCCTCTTCAACCTTTTTGGTGTGCTCAGAGGCGAGCTTCACTCTATCCATACAGTTTTCTATGACTCTCTTTCCTTTATCTACCAATTCCTTCAATATAGATTGCCCAATCTTTAAGGAGTTCAAGTCTAAGGTAAATTTCTTTACCAATTCATTCAGTCTCTCCTTCTTGTATTCATCTTCTACAATTTGAGTAGTAGAGTCTACTAAACTTGTGAAGTGTGATTTGAAATTTGTCAAAATGTTGTCCACATCTTCAACTGATTGGAATTTTGCTATTTTTTGATCAGCAGGCACTAAGTCATTCAAAATTTTCACTATTTCCAAAAAGTGAGGGTTCCTCATCACTTGTTTTTCCTTTGCTTTTTTCATAGCAAGAACACTGATTTTGATTAGGTCTTCTTTTCCCCATGCATCCAAACTTGCTTAATCAGGAGTTAACCTTGACAACAATGAGGTAGATGGTTGAGTGGATGGTGATAATATAGTGTTCTGACTGGTATCCATGCATTAAACCTTTACTGGTATTTCTTTTATTGGTGTCTTATCACCTTGAGTATCATCTTGAGTACCTTTTTCTTTATCCATGTCAATTTGATCATTGATGGGAACTTCATCTTGTTATGCTGAGGTACCATTAGTACATATTTCTTTAGTACTTACATATGCCTTATCAACTGTGTCAATTTCTTTGTCAGATGCTGTCATTGATATCTTGATGTTATCAACCACTATGGTATCTTATAATTCTTTTTCTGTATCAGAAAGTATTGTTACTATGTGCGCTGAGACCTATGGACCTGTCATAGGTGCAATCTGAATCACTGGTTTTGTAACCTGTTTGGGAGGAGCTGGAGTAACTTTTGCTGTAGGCGCCATTTGTGGATACATGTGTCTGTCCATAAAGACTTGTGCAAATTCCTTTTCAGTCTCCTTACCTATCTTTTCATACTTCTTGTTCATAATTTGTAGGGTCCTTGTCTTAGTTTGGAGATGAGGCTTCACCAGATCTAACAATATAGCCTTCTCATCATGCGAGCATACAGGAAGAAGAGTATCCAATGTTTCTTCTCTTATCCTCATATCTTCCTCAATTGCATGTCTTTTCATTATCTCCAACAAGTTCCATAACTTATCCGTTATCACTGTCTTGAGTTCAAGAACTGTCTTCTTGAACTTGATCATATGAGATATGATCATAGAGTGTATCTCAATTTTATCAATTTCTTGATACTTGTCATAGAATTTAGAAAGTGTATCTAATCTCCCTTCATTAACAATCTTGTTCCTCAAAACATTTAGACTAGGTATAAATCCTACCTCAAGAGGAGCTTGAGTATTCTTAGCTTTGCTTCGAGTGTTCCTTGAGGATGGGTGATTTGTAGGCACCTATTTTCTTCCTCTAGTCTTCTTACTTGGTGTAGAAAATGGAGATTAATCTAAGTCAATGGTGGTAGAGGGCGCAGAGGTGCTCTCTAATTTCTTCTTCTTTTGGATCTATTCAGCTTTCTCAAGTTCTTTTGCTATCTTGGCATCTCTAGATTTGTCAAGATCTTCTTGAGTGACTCCATGAACTTTCATTATGTTGGATGTAATTCTGGAAGCTTTCATTTTATTATCAACACTGTGTAAGATAGTTGTATCATCTTAAAATGGAAGCACTTCCATGTTAAGAGCTTTTAGCCCTCCTTAGGGGACATTTTTGACCTCTACCATATCATCATCCTGTTTCTGCATCATATCATGCTTCTGTGCTAGTTCAGGACCCTGATTGGGCCTCTCCGGGCACCTCCTACCCCACCTGGAATATTTTCCAGGGGATCTGACACCCTGGGTCAAGGTCGACCTCAACCCTGACCTGGGTTCCCCTTTCAAATTAGGAAACTTGTCGGCTTTTGGGGCTCATAAAAAAATTAGTTTTCCTGCTTCTGAGTCGGCTGTTTCAGGTTCCAAAGTGTGGATTCCTTAATTATATTTAATATAGGTCCTTTTCTAGGGGCATGGGTCTAATTAGAATTTAATTATCCTATGTAGGCTTCCTTAGAAGATTGTGCCCTAATTTCATATAAAAGGAAGCATTTCTTTCTCATTTTCTCTAAGTCTTCTAAGTGCAAAAAGCTCTAACCAAGGTTTTGTCAAGAAGCAAAAGGTTCAAGCATCCATTTCCAAGCTCTCAAGGTGTTCAAGTCTTCCTCTCAAGTATTCAAGTTATCCATTGAAGATCAAGGATTTAAGCTCTCAAGCCTTTGAAGGGATTAGGTACAAATATTCAAGATTCATCATTCAAACCCTAGATCTAGCCATCGTGGTGGTGTGATCTTCCTTCAAGATCCTTTGTGCATCCTCAAGACTCTTTTATCATCTCTTCAAAGTGGATTTCAAGCATACAATCATGGAGGTTTATAGTTCATATTGAGTTCATGCTTTTATACTTACATATTTGCATACATTTGAATTTCAATTACATATCTATTTGAGTATCATAGCTTCATTGTTAGATTCAATTCTACTACTTGCTAGCATTCTGTACTTTATTGATTTCAAGGTTAATTCCTAAATTGGGGTTTGACCAAGGCAAACCCCTCCCCCCCAACAAACAATCTCCTTTTTCTTGTAGGTACAGGTACAAAACAATTGATTTGAGACCAGACCTGAATACCCTTTTTGACAAACTTTTGAGATCTGTGAACAGAGTCACTTTCAGATCTGTGCAGGTCAGATTCGACATTATTGGGTTAGGGTTGACATTTGTGGGTCAAGGTCAAACTTTTTAATAAGACGACATCAAAATGAAAAATGATTTCTGGGTTTTTTTCATCTCTGCGTTCTGGTTTGATATCAACTTACATTTTTTTCCAGAAACTCAATACAAACCTCAGAAAATAGCATTCTTTGATCTACAACATTTCAAGGTTATTGCATTTCTCCTATTTCTTCAATTACTGTTATATTTCATTTCTATGCATATAATTAGCAGAATTTAAGGTATCTCCTTTGTTATTCTCTCTTTTGAATAGTTGATTCATTTGTGCATTAGCCCTCCTTGGGGTTGATCAACTTGGATCTCCCATTTGTGCATTTGGGAACAAAGAGGAACATCTTATCTTCTCCCTATTCACAATTGCAATACACAATCAATTCAATTCAATCAAGGTTAAAAAGAATTCAATACATTCTAGGCAAATTAAAGGACAATTTACATATCAATCAACAAATCAACTCAAATCAATCAATTTATATCCTACATTTTAGTAACATCTCCCCATCTTCATCCTTTTTCTTCTATTACATTTTGGTGAACCCGTGATAGACAACTCCTTCTCTTTGGTGTTAGATTTACATCTTGGATTAGAGTTTACATAATACTTATAAAATATACAAATACACTTGCATTTTCACCATGAAATTATTTTGGTGTATGGCAATTTTTCTCATTATACTTCTTTTAGCATCTCTTTATAATACCTTTGATGTGTATGAGAGTGTTATCCACTTTATCATGTTTTTTAATCTTCATTTTTCACTTGCTTACGCTATTCTAAGATTGACCAATACTAGGGTCCCTACTTTCAAAACTTTAATCAAGGATTTGTGTAGTGGACTTATTGTTCTTTTAGATTATGTGAAGAATTTGGTAGATGACACTCCATTACCTAATCTTCCTAATCCTAATCTTAACCTTCTTAATCCAATCATTTTGAATAATCCCACTCCTATTCTTCCATCTTCTATCCCTAGTTCTTCTCATACTTTTTTTAAGGCTCAAACTATGGTACAAGATGACGATGTGCAAGAATTTCTAGATTTACCTTCTCCTTCTTATCCTATCCATAATGATAATAAAGGGAAATCCAAAGAAACTTCTCCTAAAACCATTGTTCCACCTTACACAACATTCTCTCATAAGCATCATAATCAATCATCTCCCATAGATGCTATGCAGGATAGGTATACTACTAGATACACTATGGTAGATCAAAAAGGTTATAAGGGTTTAGGGCTTGGTGTTAATGAACATGGCATTAAAAACCCGATCAATATATCTCCTAAACATGATATGCATGGTATAGGTTGTTCATCTTCTCACTTTCATGTGGCTGATATTAACTATCATCCTCCTCTTGATATTCTTCTTCCAACACCTACCTTAGATCATCTTGATACTCCTCAAGATGTGGCTAAGAAAATGTATGTCTAGTTAATGAATTCAAAGAAAGAAGACTTTAAAATTATTCCAAGAAATGCTTTACATAAGTACAAATGTCCTTTCCACAATAGTAATAAACATTTACTTGCTGATTGTGTGCATTTCAAATTACATGTTAGAGATAGAGCTTCTCATGGAATTATATCTTATTCTCGAGTGGTATTACAATTTCTTCATAATTTTGACATAGGGCATTCCCCTCATTCTTCTACAAATTAGACTCTGCTTTTCCTCTTGTCTCTTAAAACTGGGGGGCAAGAGGTATTCTATTACAATCTTATAGGATCCGTTATATTCTTAGCATGAATATTGTTTTGAGTAAAATTGGTTATTCTTTCTGCATTCTATTCTTATAACTTCTTACACTCATGATATTCTTTCTAGGACATTTGTTTTGTAAGGATATCTCTTATTTTTATAACTTTGATATAATTTGATATATCCTTTGCCGTCATCCCTAGGGGGAAAGGTATTTCTCTCCTTCTACCTCTATCTAAGGATCAACTTTCCTTAGCTTAGTGACATTTGTTTATGTTGCAAACATTATTTTCCTTATAAAGATCTATGTTTTGACCATTGACACCCCCTTATTTGAGAGGTGATTGTCCTAGGTCATTACCTCTTCTTTATTTTGCAAATTATGTTTTTTATAAACTCTTGCCCTTGCTTGTTGGTTAGATTTTGTTATCCTTCATTTCAAGATTACTCATCCTCTTTATTACAAGGGGCTTGATGATTGAATCTTTGGTCCCTCTTGCTTTTCAAAGATGACATTTTATCCTAAGAAATCCTCTCTGGAAGGGCTCTTGTTGATAAGATCTCTTCCTCTTAGAGGATCCTTTTTCCATAAGTGACATATCCATTTCATGATTATCTATGTTCTTAGATGTAAGGGTTAATACTCTTCATAGAGAATATGGTATACATTATTGTTTAGCTGGATATATCCTTACTTTGTGAAGTAGGTATCCTCTTCTTCTTCCTTATCCTGCCTAGTAGGTAGCCATGATAAGGAGGGGGGCATATATAGGATCTCCCTTGTACTATAATTTACATTTATTTACATTTTGAAGCATGCTAAATCCTTGGAAGGTAACACACACAAGTTGCTAAATCCTGAAAAGATATGCACTCTTTTTATTTTACAATATGCTAAATCCTTGAAAGGTAACGCACATAAGTTGCTAAATCCTGAATGGACACACATTTTATATTTCATAGTGATACAAGAATGTTGATCTATGGATATTTTTAAAAGCCGTCAGAAGATGGATTTACAATTACAAGCATAGTTTATGGGTGAACCTATTGGGCTCTCCCTCTATGGTGATTCATAGTAAGGTGGGCATCTTACTAGGCGAGGTAATCATTATCTATTTTCTCTCTTTCACTTTCATGCTAGTAGGATTATATCATGAAGCTATTCTATCTATGGTGTTGTTCTTGTCTTACTTATGTAGTCATGTATGTTTTCTATGATTGATTGCTTTTTATTCCCATATCTTTATGTATGTATGTTGAGTTAGAATCCTTGGTTTGGGGGCTCATATCCCTGACTTAGTGATATTCTATCTCATTGCAATCCACTAGGATCCTTCTACTCTAACTTTATCGTGAGCACATTCAATTTCTGTACTCCTGCTAAAGTGGGGGCTTAAAGTATCATCTTAAAATAGAAGCACTTCCATGTTAAGAGTGTTTAGCCCTCCTTAGGGGATGTTTTTGACCTCTACCATATCATCATCCTATTTCTACATCATATCATGCTTCTGTGTTTGTTCGCGACCGTGATTGGGCCTCTCCAGGCACCTCCTACCCCACCTGGCATATTTTCCAGGGGATCTAACCCCCTGGGTCAGGGTTTACCTCGACCCTGACCTGGGTCTCCCTTTCAAATTAGGAAACTTGTCGGTTGTCGGGGCTCATCAAAAATTCAGTTTTCCCGCTTCCGGGTAGGCTGTTTCAGGTTCTGAAGCATGGATTCCTAAATTATATTTAATATAGGTCCTTTTCTAGGGGTACGGGTCTAATTAGAATTTAATTATCCTATGTAGGCCTCCTTAGAAGATTGTGCCCTAATTTCATATAAAAGGAAGCATTTCTCTCTCATTTTCTCTAAGTCTTCTAAGTGCAAAAAGCTCTAACCAAGGTTTTGTCAAGAAGCAAAAGGTTCAAGCATCCATTTCCAAGCTCTCAAGGTGTTCAAGTCTTCCTCTCAAGTATTCAAGTTCTCCATTGAAGATCAAGGATTCAAGTTCTCAAGCCTTTGAAGGGATTAGGTACAAACATTCAAGATTCATCATTCAAACCCTAGATCTAGCCATCATGGTGGTGTGATCTTCCTTCAAGATATTTTGTGCATCCTCAAGACTCTTTCATCATCTCTTCAATGTGGATTTCAAACATACAATCATGGAGGTTTATGGTTCATATTGAGTTCATGATTTCATAATTACATATTTGCATACATTTGAATTTCAATTACATATCTATTTGAGTATCATGGCTTCGTTGTTAGATTCAATTCTACTACTTGCTAGCATTTTGTACTTTATTGATTTCAAGGTTAATTCCTAAATCAGGGTTTGACCAAGGCAAACCCCTCCCCCCCAAAAAACAATCTCCTTTTTATTGTAGGTACAGGTACATAATAGTTGATTTGAGACCAGATCTAGATACCCTTTTCGACAAACTTCTGAGATCCGTGAACAGAGTCACTTTCAGATCTGTGCAGGTTAGGGTCAACATTATTGGGTTAGGGTTGACATTTGTGGGTCAAGGTCAACCTTTTTCATAACAAGACATCAGAATGGAAAACAATTTCTGGGTTTTGTTTGTCTCTACGTTCTGGTTTGGTATCAACTATCAATTTTTCTATAAACTCAATACAAACCTCAAAAAATAGCATTCTTTAATTTGCAACATTTCAAGGTTAGTGTATTTCTCCCACTTCTTCAATTACTGTTATATATCATTTCTATGCATATAATTAGCAGAATTTAAGGTATCTCCTTTGTTATTCTCTCTTTTGAATAGCTGATTCATTTGTGCATTAGCCCTTCCTTGGGGTTGATCAACTTGGATCTCCCATTTGTGCGTTTGGGAACAAAGAGGAACATCTTATCTTCTCCCTATTCACAATTGCAATACACAATCAATTCAATTCAATCAAGGTTAAAAATAATTCAATACATTCTAGGAAAATTAAAGGACAATTTACATATCAATCAACAAATCAACTCAAATAAATCAATTTATATCCTACATTTTAGTAACATCTCCCCATCTTCATCCTTTTTCTTCTATTACAATAGTATCCACTTCATTGGTCTTCTCTCTGTAAGTGCCCCATCTAGGTTCATTTGGATCTTTGGGCACTGACAATAGAACTTGTGCATATCCTTCTAGCACATGTTCTTCCACTTCATAACCAAGAGGATGAATCCATTTGGTTCTAGGTTCAACTGCCTCCATGCAAGTGCAATCTATTTCTACCATGAAACATATGGTATCCTTATATTTTTCAACTATCTTCTCAGATAATCTGTACCTATTCTGCATTTTGATCCTAAATGTCTTTACATCCATATCCATGACATCCCTTGCACTGCTCTCTAATGTGACCTTGAGTGATATCTGAGACATTGTGGGTTTGCTCCTATCTAGGTAAAGGTTTGCAACCTTTCCAACTATATGGAAATATATATAGATGATCAGAGATCCAAACCTGAATGTCTTGCTCCTGTCATGTTTGATGATTCAAATGTTTTCAATCAATTAACTGTGTAAGATATCACACAAATTGTATTGAGTGTTATCCTTCACCATTTTGATAGCTACTAGGACTGTTGCTGTAGAGACACTATTCAATCTGCTTTCTTGCTAAAACTTATACCCGAGTATCATTTTTAGAAGTTTTATGTCATCTTCTTTGATAGGGTCAATTGTCATTCCACGCTTGTCACTTATGGATAGACAAACTTGTTCAAATTGCTTTTTGACATCCTTACCAGTGGGAAAGAGTGGTTCAGTCTTGGGAAGTCTAGTTAATTCATGAATTAGGTCTGTGGTGATATGCACAGGGACCTCACCAATCCAGTAAAGATCATCATGTATTCTACTCAACAAAATCTTTACCCATTTAGGCTCATCAAACTCATGCACATTAGAATACTCAAAGATAGGGTTATCAATCAAGTGCGTGAACTCATCTTTGAATGTGTAGTTAGGTTTCATCATGGATGCCATATGAGTAGCTATTTTGACATCTCCTATTGTTTCCTTCTTACATTAAATATACGTGCGGATATCTTCCATGTGAACAACACCTAGTGGGGTTTTGGAGAAATCCCCTTCCACATCAGCCAATATGGATTTGAATGGATGTTTCTTGAATACAAATCTCTTCCTCTTTGCTATATCAAACACAACTGAAGTCACCATACTTACTTGGAATTTGCTTAAGTAGGGTTTCACAAAATTTTGAAATGGCACAACTGCTAGGGTTCTATTCAAAACTTCTTATCCGTTCGCTCAACTACCAAATCTGTTATGCCTTCGTGCCTTGATGTCTAGTGCTCCAATGCTCTCCAAATTTTGTGCTCTTTGAATGAAAGTGTGAAGAAGATTGAATACTTTCTTTCCTTTATACAATCTACCACATTTAATGTTTGCAACCGTACACAAATTGCTCAAAGATCTTGAAACTTTGATTTTGATGTATTTTAGATAGTGCGTGAATGCATACATCAATATTATGTGCTTATAATCATGAATTCATAGGCGCATACTCAGAGGTGAGTATACCAACCGCGCAGGGGTCCTGAGCTAGAATAGCTCCCCCTAAGACCAAGAAGGTCTATTCAAGAAAAAGTAGAGGGCGCGTCCATTGTGGATGCATCAAATACTTTGTCAACATCATTGTCCTTCTTTACTTCAGCCCAAATTTTTCTTGAATCTTCATTTGCTTGAACAAACTTTACTTCTCCTTTCTCTTCAAATAGTGATTTCTTAGGTTCATCTTGCTTCTGAGTTTTGGATCTACAAAACTTTGAGATGTGTCTTGCCTTTCCACATGTGTGACAAATGATAGGAGGTTTGATACTTTTGTTCATCATGCTGCATTGCTTTGCTATGTGTCCATTTTAGTTACATATCTGACATGTAGTGTTCTGCAAATTCTTTTGAGGTTGATTTTTCTGATTGTTTTGATTCATTGTTCTTTGATTCTGATGTGATTGAGTTCTGCAATGTATAGCCCTGTGACCAAAATTATTATAGGAGAAACAATAACCATTAAAAGGTCTTACTTCTTTGCAATCTCTTGCTAAATGACCATGTTTTTTGCATGCATAACAAGTTCTGTTAACTTGCTTGATATCCCTTTTTGGTAGACCTGTTTTAATCTCTTCAACATTTTCAACTTTCCTTGTTTTTGAAGATGCTTCATGAGGTTTCTCTCTTTCTTGTAATAAATTGACTTCAGTTTGTGTTATATTGAATCCAAGACCAGTAGTGTCGCCTTTTTTATTTTGTGCATTGAGCTGAGATTGAAGTGAATCAAAACTTGTGTGGAGTTTATCAATCTTATCCTTTGCTTCTGTTAATTCAGATTCCAACTTTCTTTTTATGTTTTCCAATTCCAGAACTTTCATGTTTACTTTCAAGAGTTCATCATCTAGTTGTTTTCTTTCTTTGTGTATGCAATGAAAGTTCCTAAAAGTGCAGACAAACCCTAAAATATGATGCAATATGCAAGACAAACTCTTTCTGTCAGAGCCGCCTGTGTACAAATAGAGACACCTATCTGAGACAGAAAGAGAATAACAACTAGAACTAGCAAGATTTAAAACTTAATATGCTTGCAAATATAGAAGAATGCTTTCAATGAAAAAATAAAATAAGGAACTAACCCTCAAATGACTGAAAAATACAGGTCAAACAACGTAGAAAGCCAAAATAAGAAAGGAAATTCCCTTTCTGTCGGAGCCACCTATGTGCACGTGGAGCTGCCTATGTGCAGAGCCACCTCTATAGAATTGGAGCCACCTATGTGTGGAGCCACCTATGTAGAAGCAAAGCCGCCTGTCCATCAGTCCGTCTAAAAAACCTGCAAAATAAAAAATAAAACCAGGATGTGGGTCCCACCGGGAGTGCCAAAATGTATGCAATGAAAATTCATGTGGCTGCACAGCAAGTCAAAACATGCATATAAATGATATAAAAAATACTAAAAGCATGCAAGAAACTTGAAATACAACTAAATTCTCACTACAACCTTCGATGAGCTAAAATAAGTGCACCTAAGACTTGTTTGATTTGCTCTTAGAGATTTTGTGGGTGTGCTCTCGCAACACAATGCAATAAATCCCACCATGATGCAAGCTAGAAGATGGTGAAGGGATTGAGAACAAGTATGAGGAACTTGCCCCAAGCCTCACATGATGAAGATTGAGAATGTAATAGAAAAATCTAGGATGAAGATGCAAGATGAAATAAACTAAGATTGATTTCCATTACCTAACATGTAATATCTAGATGATCTAATGCTCAAAGAAGCTAAATAGAATGAAGACTAAGACACGCTCAAGAAAATGCTCTAAAATGCAATCATTAGCTAGTTACTCTCACACTAGTTGCAAATGAGGAGTGAGGCCTCCTTTTATAAATTTTCTATGAAAATTAGAGGGCTAAGATTAAGAGGTGGAAAATGAGTGGTTGAGATTAAAGGTTAGGTAGGGTTTTGGTAGGAGTGAAGGAGATTAAGAGGCAAAAGGAATGAGTGGCTAGAATTAAGTCATTAAAGAGAGAGGAGTTGACTTTTGAACTAAAAGCCAAATGAAGAGACAAGTGACAAGTGCCACAAGCTCATAATTTTGGAGTTGATCCATGTGAATGCACATGATTGGCTAGAGAAGGATTAATGAATTTAGAAAATAAACAAAATATGTTTATTTAATAAATAGAGGAAAAGGCTTAAAATTAAATAAATAAAATTTATTTAATTTAAAAGAGAAAAAGGGGAAATGAATTATCTAAATAAATAATAATATTTATTTAAATAATAGAGGAAAAGGCTTAAAATTAAATAAATAAAATTTATTTAATTTTAAAAGGCTAAGTGAATTAATTAAATTAATAATTTAACTAATAGAGGGATTAAGACATTTTTTGATGTCTATATTTTGCCCCTCTTTGATGCGATATCAAGATCGACATCACATCAAAGAAAAGAAAAGGAAGATGCCCCAACCATGGGAGGAAAGGATGACGAGGAGGTAGTAGTATGCCCCCTCGAGAGGACATGTAGGTTTGGAGAACACGATTGTGCTCTCAAAATGGGTATGAGGAGAATATGAACAAGGGAGAGGTAGAGGGTCTAAAAAGAAAGACCTCACTATGCAAAAAATACAATCTATCTAAAATGTAATGCAAATGAATTGTGTAAACGTTGGGGAGCACAACCTAGATTTTGATATGGTACTTGACGATATGCACCAAGGTATAAGGAACCAAGATGACAAGGTGTCAAGTACGTGAGAAAAGAGATAATGATAAAATGATCAAGTACAAAAAATACTAACACATACAAGCAACAAGCAAGCCTGTACAACAAGCCAAAATTAAACCAACATGTTGCGTCTAGACAGCTGAAAACCAATTGATTGATCAATCAATTGATGATGATTGATTGAGGATGACAATGTTAACGATAAAAACAATGTACATCCAGAGGATTGGGAAGGATACATCCCATGATGGTGATTGGATAAAAAATTGATCAATCGATTACCGGCTGATTCAGATTAACATGAAGGCATGATTAAAGATTGATATGCTAGATTGTAGTGTTGGATTACATGTACTAGTATTGATCATGATTGATTTTTATTGCAATTTTAAGAGTGTTTTATATTTTTTATATTTTTTAGAATTTTTCAACTTTTTTGAAATTTTTAAGGATTTTTGAAATTTTTAATTTTTTAATGATTTTAATTTTTTATGAATTTTTGAAAGATTTTTAAATTTTTTATGAATTTTTTGAAGATTTTTAAAATTTTTATAAATTTTTAAAAAAATTTTAAGATTTTATTTTGAAAAAAAATGGGAGGGAAAAGTCAAGCCGCCCGTCCAGCAATGAGCGGCCCTGCCCCACGTAGGGGCGGACAAGGCCACCCGTCCGTAGACGAGCAGCTCCGCCCCCGCGTAGGGTGGGCGCAACTGCCCGTCCATAGATGGGTAGCTCCGCCCCCATGGAAGGGCGGCGACACAGCCGCCCGTCCGTAGACGGGAAGCTCCACCCCTGCGCAGGGTGGGCGCAGCTGCCCGTCCATAGATGGGAGGCTCTGCCCCCATGGAAGAGTGGGGAGGCGGGCAGAGGCACAGCCGCCCGTCCACCGACAGGTGGCTCCACCCGCTGTGGGTGGAGGCACAACTGACATGCGGCTCTGCCCACGATAGGCGAAGGCATAGCTGCCCGTGTATAGACGGGCAACTTTGTCTACGGTGGGCGGAGGCACAGTCGCTCGTCCACCGACGGGCGGCTCCACCTAAGGAGGCAGCAATAGATTTTTTTTTTATTAGATTTTTATGATTTTTAAGGATTTTATAGTTTTTTAGATTGTGGTATTTTTCTTTTTTTTTTTAAGGATTTTTTCAGGATCATTTTCTAATTTTTAGAATTTTTAGACATTTTATGATTTTTTACAAATTTTTAAAAATATGAGGGTCAATTTGGGGAGCAACCGCACCGAGAGACGGGTGAGGAAAAAACCTTCAAGTTTGATTATGCTCTATACACCAACACTTATTAGGTAGAATGAGATGAAAAGAATGATTAAATTAGATGAAAATATATTTGATAAGCAAATTGATTTGAAGAGGATAAAAGGATGATGAAAAGATTAGATATGAGGTGGAAATGACAAATGGAGTAGATATGATTGGATAGGAGAATGAATGAAGGAGAAAATTGATGAACACCAAGGACAAGGGAGAGTCCAGGTATATGAAAGGGTGGAAATATGGAGAGATGATTTGGGCAAGAGATGGATGGAATGGATAGGTCATGGTAGGATATGGAAGACTAGCAGATGGGGGATATGGAGGGAAGAGATCCAAGAACTAGGTAGAATGTCACCACACTAAAGGTAGGAAAATGAAGGATGGGAAGGTGGGGGATAAAGGATGTATGAAAGGACATGATGACATGTAAGGGATGGAGAATAAGTAGAGTGAGATCTAAGGACAATGTTGTAAAATATGCCCCCATACAAGAGGTGGGAGAGTGAAGGATGGGGAGATGGATAGATGGATAGGGTGTAAAGGATGTGCATGGAGGGGAGGAAGGCTTGTGTTGTCCAAAGCATGCATGGATATTTTAGTGCCTCTATTTTATATGAAGAGAGAAGGTAGGAAAGGTGGAAAGGGATATGAGATGGAGGATATGAATAGGATAGGGGATAATGATATGGAGGATAATGGATAATGTATGGAGGAAATGCATAGGATAACCAAGATCAAAGACATGGAAAGGAGAATGAACTAATGTAAGCTTATGGATGGTGGATGAAGGATAAGGATTGGATGAGGACTATAAGATGGAGGATATGGATAGGATGTCAAGATAAAATAAGGATAAAGTGGATGAAGTTATGTAGGATAATGGATAGTGAATGGATAATACATAAGGGATATGAAGGATGCAGACAATGGAGGGAATGAATATGATAGTCAAGATTAAAGATGGGACAAGGAGGATGGACTTATATAAGATGAGGGATGTGGGATAGGGAATATGGAAGGTATATTTAGTAGGATAGTATGGATGGATCTTGCCCCCATGTGTAGAGTGCAAGGGGATAAGGATAAGTGAATGGATATATGAGTGGATTTGGAGGACAATGAATATGTGATGAGGGAGATGAAAGGACTAATCATCTAGTTCCATGGATGGTATCCCTTGATATGTCCTTTTTTTTTTGATATCATCAAGGCGCATGTTTGCCAGGTTTTCACCAAGATGATGATTTTTTAGGACATTTTATAATCTTTTTTTTTTTGAAGGATTATTTATGTTCATAGATGTTGGTAGGTTTGGGGGGAAGGGAGATGAAAGGGATAAGAGATATGAAGGGTAGAATAGGATTTATGCAAAAGATTGGATTAATGGGAGGGGAGGATGGGGAAGGATTGGTGGATAATGGATGGAAGGTTGGAAGACTGGTGAGTGAATGAAGGA
Source organism: Thuja plicata (assembly GCA_018584345.1). NCBI lineage: Eukaryota > Viridiplantae > Streptophyta > Pinopsida > Cupressales > Cupressaceae > Thuja > Thuja plicata. The sequence goes on from MU223294.1 coordinate 1,499,663, forward strand.
GTTGGAAAGATCATCATTGGCACACACCTTGAAGGGTGGTGGAGTAGTAGAGGAGGAGATTGTGAAGGACATAGAGGGGAAAAGGTGGATTTTGGGACATAAGGACCCAAAATGGATTTGGAAACTGGAGGATTCGAAGACTTATGAGTGGATGAAGCTTTTGGATTAGCAATTTTGGATGCCAAATTTGATTTTTCTTTGATATGCATTATTTCAATAAGTAAATCAGGAATCCACATGAATTTATTTTTGGGCCTTTGTGGCCTTTTGAATTTTTCTTTATTTTGGATCATATTTTTCTTTTCTTTAACATGTCTTTTAGATGGGACATGTTGATCCTTTGATTTTTGTGGATTTTGGACTTTATGCACTTTAGTGCTGGCATCCAATTTGTTTCTATTAGCCAGGGTAGGGGTGCATGAGGATAAATTATGTGGAGGGTTTATAGATGGGATAACAGAGGGTGAATGTTGGATGAAATTCAAGGATGTGTGCCTTTGTTGATCTTGCTTAGGTGTTTGAGGTGATGGAGGTATGTAGGGACCCAAAATGGATGGAAGGGATGAAGAGTTTGATTATGGCATATAAGGACCCAAAATGGATGAGGCTGAGAAAGGGATGGGCTTTGGAACATAAGGGCCCAAAATGGATTTGGAGGGGGAAGGGATGATGTTTGGAACATAAGGGCCCAATATGGATTTGGAGGATGGGTGATGAGGATATTTGAATGTAGATGGAGGAATTTTGGATA
>MU223294.1:1531994-1555511 GCA_018584345.1 Thuja plicata
TCTTGATCTTTTGCTCCAAGTACCTTCAAACTGTTTTCAAGAGAACTAAGCTCTGATACCAATTGTTAGAATGAATTTAGAATAACTGAGAGGGGGGGGGGGTATAAATCAATTATCCTTAGGTCCATATGTGCCCATTTAAAACTTTATACCAATTTGAACAATTCAGATATGCTCGACTGTAATAATATATGTCAACAACTTAAACATGCAGTTTACTGTTAAGATGTAATTAGCTTACAGAAACTTAACAGTAAAACACAACATAAACATTCACACATTTTGACACCATGATTTAACATGGAAACCCAATATGGGAAAAACCACCAGCAACATGCTACCAAGTTTCACTCTTCTGAAGTGAGCTCTGTTAGGAGACAACCTTGTTAAAGGTTACAAAACACATTGCTAAATGTGACCTAGTTAAAAGATTTAATCACCTTTTCAGGAGTGGCCTTGTTAGAGGACTTAGAACATTCCACCTGAATGTCACCTTGCATAAAGGATTTATACAATGACTGTTAGGTCAACCTTGTTAAAGGATTTTAATTGATACAATGGTTAGAAAGTAATCGACAGTTGTGATATGATACATATAACTTACTTTGCAAATCCAGATCTGATTTTAGCTCTAATGCTAACTTATGGAGTGGCCTCCATTCTCATCTCAAACTCCAGATCTGCTTGGAAATCCATCAAGCAATCACTCATGCAATTCTCTACTTCTCTATTCAGCCTTCTCTTCTAGGTCATGCTAATTAGTAAATTAACTATACAATCCTCTTGTATACACGCATGCCTTATGAATAACCCCTTGAGGTTATCTTATACCTCTTCATCTAGGTCATATAAATCTTTTCCACTTAATCAAGATCATAGATCTTAGGTTAGGTCAAATCCAATGGATCATCCCATCATTACATTACCATTTACTTCTCCAAAGTAGTCTTTAATTAAATCTTGAGTCCATGCATTAATTGTGGTTACCCATGTATTAAATAATGTGGATCAATATTTAATTAACTTTAAATATCTCAATAAAATCAACTATGTCGGCCAGAGATCTTAAATCTCATCATTAATCAAAATACTGGCGCTCGACCACCATTGTGTTCTTTCGCTTGGTTGCCTCTATATTCCTCAGCATTTCATTGGTGCTCGGCCATCACTGGCTTCACTCGGCATCAACTTCGCTTTGCTCAACATCAACTTCACATTGATCGGCATCAACTTCTCAGTGAACTATCAGTGAAAGATAAACAACATATCACTTTGCCAATGTGCCAAATGATCAAGTACCCTTGTGTTTACCCATAACTCAACCATTTCCCTTGGTCTTCTTTTTATCCTCATTAATAAATAGATATGGTACTCAATCAAATAGCAATAGTCTCACTAGTTAAGGTTTGACATCAACGACAAAACAACAATTATTTCCATTGTAGCTTTCTACGCAACCTTTCCAACACTATTGACAGGCCAAGTGAGTGTTTGATCAAGGAAGGTAGCATAGAGATGCCCGATATAAAGTGACAGACTAAAATTTTAGATCCTCTAACAAGGTCACACCTAACAGTGTGTTTGTAACCTTTAACAGGGTTGGCTCTTCACTGATCTCACTTCAGAAGAGTGAAAATTTTGGGTTACCGGTCCCAAGTGGTTTTTTTCTTAGCAGGGTTTCCACGTTAAAAATCCATGTTTTAATGTGTTTATGAGTCATTACTTTAGTGTTTTGCATTACATTTAACTTAATTGGATTGATTGATATACTCTAGATAATTTTCTGTCTTTTAGTAAATTAACAGATTGCTATTCGGTAAACATAAAGTAGAACATTTTACAAAGCATTCCGAGCAGTAGTAATTTGATAAAAGTATTTGGAGGCATTCATCTTATAGGACTAAAGATAACTACATGCTTAAAATTGTGGTACTAAGTTTTTCGGTTGATTATTGGAATATTTTTGAGGCCACTAATTCACCCCCCCTCTCAGTTATTACTAACAATTGGTTTCAGAGCTTGTGTGCTTAGAAAGGGAGTTTAATAGACTAAGAAAAATATCACAAGATGAATAGATGAGATGTGACCAAGTTGAATAAAGACAACTTAGCATCATGGAAAAGAAGAATAAGACTCCACCTATTAGGTATTAGAAATGATATTGTTAAATAATTAGATACTGAATATGTGTTGCCTACAAGACCTCACACTCTTGAGAAATTAAGAGTAAATCATGAGAATAACTGCATCATGATAGAAACTGCATCATCACTCTTCGATGCTGAGTTTGAAGATGTCAAAACCTGCACCTCTACAAACCAAATGTGGGATAAGTTAAATATTGTACATGAAGGAGATACCAATGAACTAAGAGCAAAGGCAGAAAGCCTAAGAGGGAGGTTTGATGACCTAAGGATGAAAGAAGGAGAAAACATTACTCAGTATAGTTGTAAAATCAAAGAGATAGTAAATGCTATCTGAGGAGTTGGAGGTTTACTTGAAGATGAGAGAGTGGTAAGTAAAATCTTAAGAACCTTACTGCCTGTATATGCTATTAGAGTTTCTTGTATTCAAGAAATGAGAGCAGTTGCAAACAATAGAGTTACTCTAGATAGTCTAATTGGTAGACTAATTTCATTTGAGATGAACAAATTTGATAATAGTGTCTTACCATCTATACAATCTACATTCAAATCTTCTCTAAAGATAAGTAACTCAAGTCATAGACATGCTGTTAGAAATGATAGTGACAGTGATAATGAGGATCAAGGACTTGATGAAATTGAAGCACTTATAGCCAAAAGATTGCAGAGAGGAAAAGGTAGATACAAAGGTAAATTACCACTTGTATGTTTCAATTGTAAAGAGGTTGGACACTTTGCTGTAAGATGTCCAAACTGAAGAAAAGATGATAAAGGAAATGATAGATCATATGAAAAGAAGTTTGATAAAGGTGATAATAGAGATTACCAAAGCAACTGACAATCTAACAAGAGAGACACCCAAGAATACAAGGACAAAGGGAAAGCTTGTTACCTACTTGAGAATAGAGTTGATGACAGCGACACCAAATCAGAAGAAGACATCAAGATGGTATTTGTAGCCATGAAGGATGATTCAGATGAAGATGAAGAAAGGTATGTAGAAACTGCACTGATATCTAAAGTTAGTAAAAATGATGTTTGGATCATAGATAGTTGCTGCACTCACCATATGACCGATAATAAACAAAAGTTTAAGACTTTTGAATACTATAACGGTGATTCTGTGAGAATGGGAAATAATACACCTTGTCTTGTTGAAGGTAAAGGAGCCATAATGTTGAATAACCTGATAAAATGTGAAAATACCTACTGGGTAAAATGACTAAATTATAATTTGTTAAGTGTTTCACAGCTGAATAATCTAGGTCATAGAGTAGCATTTAAAAATAAGAAGGAAAAGATCTACAATGAATCAGAAAGGCTGATTGGTACCGGTGAGAAGACAAAAGGTAACCTTTTCTATGTTGATGACACTAACACCACTTGCTTAATGGCTAAAAATGAAGACATACGGTTGTGGCACAAAATATTGTGTTATGTGAACTTTGAAAATATGATAAAGATAAGCAACAAAAAGAATGTTAGAGGCTTACCGAGCATGACTAAGCCCGAGCATATCATGTGCAAGAATTGTCAAAAAGGTAAGATGACAAAGTCTAGTTTTAAGAGTAAAACCCATACATCTACTACAATTCTAGAATTATCCCATACAGATCTATGTGGACCCATGAGGAAAAAGAGCTACTATGGAGATAGGTATTTTATTGTCTTTGTTGATGATTTTTCTAGAATGATGACAGTCATGTTTTTAAAAGATAAATCAGAAGCATTTAAGATGTTTAAATGGTATAAAGCAATGGTAGAAAAAAAAGTGAAAAGAAATTGAAATGCTTAACGTCAGATAGAGGAGGAGAATTTATTTTAGAAGAATTCAATGACTATTGCAATGAGCATGGAATTAAAAGATAGGTTTTTGCACCGAGGACACCACAGTAAAATGGAATTACTAAAAGGAGAAATTGATCAATTGTTGACTGTGCAAGAACATTGATGATTGAGAAAAGCATCACTCAAAATTTATGGAGGGAAGTTGTCAGTACTGCTATCTACACATTAAACAGAGTACAATTGAAGAAGGACACAAATAAGACACCCTATGAGCTTTGGTATGGTCATACACCTAATGTAAGTTACTTTAGAATATTTGGTAGTCAATGTTATATATTGAAGGATGATATGAATAGAAAAATTAACTGAAAAAGTGAAGAAGGTATCTTCCTAGGGTATTCAACCAAAAGCAAGGATTATAAATGTATTAACAAGTCATCTAAAAAAATCATTGAAAGTGCAAATGTGAAAATAGGTGAATTTGCAAAAAATAATGACAAGGAAAGCAAAAAGGAACTAGAGGACTACAACAGGTTTGTTTATACAGAACCTGACACTCTACCCAAGCAATAGTGTGTCACTCCCGAGCATCAAAACATTGCACCCAAGCATCAGGCTGCAATTAACGACAATTAGGATAATCCTCAAGATGATGTTCTGAATAATGGAGATTAGAATGAAGGTGAAGAAGATGATCAAAATGATGAACACAGAGCTAAACCAAAACTTGCCAAGTATGTCAGAAGACATCATCCACAAAACCAAATCACAGGAGACAAAAAGGCTAGAACAAGAACTAGAAGTAAGTCACTTAACACCAGATGTTTACTTTGTGATTTTGAGCCTAAATATATTAACAATGCACTTGAGAATGAAGAATGGGCTAGTGCTATGAATGAGGAAATAGAACAGATTAAGAATAACAATACATGGACACTAGTATCGAGACTAGATGACAAGAATTTCATCGGTACCAAATGGATATTCAGAAACAAGCTGAATGAGAATGGAGAAGTCACTAGAAACAAAGCAAGATTAGTATGTAAGGGATATGCACAAGAAGAAGGTATTGATTATGGAGAAACCTTTGCATCTGTTGCAAGACTAGAAGAATTTAGAATCTTAATTTCTTATGTTGCATTTAAAGGATTCAAGGTATACCAAATGGATGTCAAGTCTTCATTCCTAAATGGAATACTAGAAGAAGAGGTATACATTGAACAACCAGAAGGGTTTGTTGATCCAGACAAGAGAAACATGGTATGTAGACTACATAAAGCCTTGTATGGATTGAAACAAGCACCAAGAGCCTGGTATGAAAGAATTCACTCATATCTCATTAGCATAAAATTTGTTAGAACAAGTGAAAATAACAATCTGTAGTTAAAAGAAGATATCGACGGTAGTATTCTGATTGCTAAAATTTTTGTTGATGATATGATTTTTGGAGGGAATGAATTGTTATGAAAATACTTTGCTAATGAAATGAGAAAGGAATTTTAAATGCCTATGTTTGGGGAGATCAAATTCTTTCTTGGTCTATAGATTCTTCAACAAGATGCAGGCATATACATCACTAAGTCCAAATACATCGAGGAAGTGCTAAAGATATTCAAGATGGAGATTCCAAACCAGTTAGAATACCTATGGCTACTAGATGTAAGCTGACAAAAGAAGACAAATCCAATGATGTAAATCAGACCTTATATAGATCAATTATTGGCAAACTGATGTATGTTGTTCACACCAGACCAGATATAGCACACACAGTTGGAATTGTTGCAAGATTCTCTGCTAATCCAAAAGAATCACATATGACTACTATAAAGTGAATTCTGAGATATATGAAGAACACCGAGGACTATGGCTTATGGTACAAAAGAGAAGGAAAATTTTAGCTACAAGGCTATACAAATTTTGATTGGGCTGGAAACATAGATGACCAAAAGAGCACAACTAGAGGAGCATTCTTCATGAGTGACAGACTTGTTACATGGATCAACAAGAAGCAAGGATGCATCTCTCAGTCTAATGTAGAAGTAGAATATGTAGCTACTGCTACAAATTGCTCCAATATTGCATGGATCAAACTATTGCTGGAAGGTATGAATATAAAGATTCTTGAACTAGTAATTATCTATTGTGATAATACTAGTGCAATTAACATTTCTAAGAATCCAGTCATGCATGCTAAGACTAAGCATATTGCTATCAAGTATCACTATCTAAGAGAACAAGTGCAAGCAAAGGAAGTGACAGTAGAATATGTTCAATCAAAGGAACAGTTAGCTGATATATTCACCAAGCCATTACCAAAGGATACATTTGAGTATCTCAGACAAAGACTAGGGGTCCAACCCTTATCTATCAGTCAATAATATGACTAGGAGGTTGCATCAGCCTATACCAAATCTAATAATGAGTCATGTTGATGCAAACACTAAGATGGATAGCAACAAATATATCTGTACATAGCAAGGTACATATCCGCACCAAAAACCAGAGACATTGTATTTCTGATAGATAGGGAAATTCAAGGAATATATTATGCAAAGGGATGGAACATGATATAGATGATAAAACAAGGAGAATTTTTTTTGTTTGGCATTGTTTTCAAAGGGAGAGATGATCTCATTATCATACAAAGGGAGAGAATTATCTCATTATCACCAGGGAGAGATTTGGATTATCAAAGGGATAAATTATCTCATTGATTAGAAAATATTATATCATCATCCAATTTTCAAAATTGGCCTTGAGAGGATATATATATATAAACTTCCTAATCAGTTTTAGGTGTTCAAAATTTAGGGAGAAGGTGGTTTTCTAAATATATCAATTCCTTTCTGCCTTTTACATACATTTTGTAACTAGAGGTTCAGTGTTGATGCACTAGTGTGTTCAAGTGAATGTACTTTATTCCTTGGCATGTTTTGTAGCTTGGCATGTAAGCATTTGCAGATTTTGAAGAAAACAAAGCAAGTTCCCCATTATTCACATATTTTATGAGTTTTGATATCAATCCTCTTCTTCATTTCTGCATTTAAGTGTGATGTGTATTTATAGCATAGTTAAGTGAATTAATCCAATTCCTTCTCTAAGTTATCAAAATATAAATTTTGTAGAATCTGTATGTATGTTGGTAGATCATCATTTATTTATGGTGCAAACCCTAATAGCGAGATCTTTAAGTCAACCTATACATTGAATAGTCAATGTCTATTTCAAATCTCAGTAGTGTGTGTCTTGTGGATGCTTGTTTGAAATTCTAATTAGTCTGAATTCATTTTGGTGTATCACCTTCTAGTTTATTTATTTAGTTTTAAGTTATCCCTTTTCCCTTTTCACAAAATCAAAGAATCAGTTCTAAGTGATATTCCAAATCCAATAGGAACCAGCCTAGAATATGAAGATTCCTTCTTAATCAGAGTCTATGATCAGATTTTTTTATGTTGAGATTTGATGAAGTTATAATTTTTTGAGTACTGGGTTAACAGGTTGGTGACAAAGACAATTGATCACTAGATCATGCAGCGATCCTATTAGATCGATGGTATAATTGGTTGATCAATGGATGATTTAGAGACGACATGGTACATGATGTACACACTATGATTTGGGTTAGCATGGAGAATTGATAAGGTATTTGGCTGACACATTACATGCTACTTGTTTTGTTCTTATGGTCGACAGGGTTAAGAAATAGTTGATATATAAGATCAAGTTTTTGTGTTGATTAATATATGTGATGGTTGGATATGATTTTTATATTTTATAAGAAATTGATGGAAAAATGAGTAGAGGATCGATAATCAGATAAGCAATTTTTTGTTTGTCTTCATTGGAATTGTATTAGCATTGTGATGTTGTTTCTTAGTTCACAATTTTTGTAGATGAATCTTTTTTGTATGGAAATAAGCCTCTGAAGGTTGTATACCTATTTTTTAATTGATCATTGAGCTCTAGGATTTAAGCCTATATGCATGTGCATTCCCCTATTGTACTTCCATGCCTAACAGGGTAAGTTATTTCTACAAAAATAATACTTGTGGGTTCCATCCCCATCGTAATTTTTGCCTTAACCAAGTTTCCATGAAAAAATATGGTGTGATGATGTTATGGATGCTTTGCTTACTTTTTAGTTGCTTATTGCTTATTACTTTTATTTATGCTTGTACAATCAAGCTAAGAAATTATAAAAAGATGTAATACTGATTCACCCCCCCGCCTCTTAGTATTACTCAATCCTAACATCAAAATGCAAATTTTGAAAGACATAGATCAAGAAAAGCCCATAGATTAAGCAAATTGCCAAATTCAAATTAAAACTCAAATTGGAGGGAAAAAAATTCTAGTAGTATTGCATACGGTGGAAGAATTCTTTTACATTTCCTTTTACATTCTCTAAGTGCATTGAATATCACAGTTTCTATTTCCTATTTGCATTTGCATTCTCTAAGTGCACAAAATATCATTGTTCCTTTTGCATAGAATGACAACTTGTATAAAATATCAGAGGGCTTTGAATAGAATATTAGATTTCAAAAAATATCAGAGGGCTCGTTTATTTCCCATCCAAGTATTTTGTATAAATAATCATTATATTATAATACTTATTACATGATACTCTTCTACAAATTAGTAATAAAATAGTAAACTTGTATGGTAGATTAAGTTTTTTATTTCAAAATCTATTAAGAGATTAGCTTGGAATTGTTATATTGTATTTTATTTTGGTGGTACTTCTTTAATATCCTTGTAAGTCCATGCAAAGACATCCAAAATTTTTGACTATTATATCTTTCATATTTTATCTCTACTTTTGTTCAAATAAATATGCAGGTTTGTCATCTATCCTTATATTTCCTACCCCTTGTACTCCTCATATTCTAGTGGAAATGTATGACTTCTTTGTGTTGTAGGAAAGATATTCTAGTGGAAATATTAATTTCAAGATGATCAAAATAGATTTGACCTAGGTGTTCGAATCGAGGAGGGGACTATCCATTTTCACAGAAAATATCAAGCTAAGAGAGTACCCTTTGAGTCACCTTCTATTAGTTCCATAAGTAGGCTTCAAGGTAGAAAGACATCCCATGGGCTTCTAATTAACAAATAAATCTTGAGTTCAAAAGATCAATTTTGTTTTGAGTTCTAAACCTTCTTACTTTTATGATGGATGAAACTCAAGATGGAACATTCTTGACTATGTAATATTGAAAATACAATCTTCTAATTTTGTCCCTTCAACATTTGGGTTGAGCTAAGTTTAACAAACTTGGATAACAATGCTAACTATGTTTTAACCATCTTGCCTCAACTTGCAAGATGTAGAACTGTAAAAAGTTATAACACAGTTGAATTTTAAAATTTGTGTCACAACTTATGCTTCCTGTGCATTGTAGTAATATTATAAAAAGGAAAAAAAGTTGTTCAATAATACATTTAATGTTTCCAAAGTCTACAATATGATGAGTGATTTTTAAGTAAAGAGTGTATGTGAAAATTTTGTAACATCAACTTTCTGATCATTCAAATGGCACATCATCAGGCTACATAAAAGGGGAAAAAAGTAATTCAATAATAGATTTAGTGTTTCCAAAATCTAGAATATGATGAATGGTTTTTAAGTAAAGAGTGTCTATGAGAATGTTGTAACATCAACTTTATGATCATTCGAATAAAACATCATCAGGATAAATGTATCTTTGATGGGGTATTTAAGTGGTCAGTAAGGTTATATAGAACTTCTATTTAGAAATATTATCTCTCATTATTATGAATTGTAGAAACATTAAGTTTCTCATTCAACATCATATAGATGCTTATAGATCTTAGCATAGAGCTTTCTTCTCAAAATATTATTTTTATGTAATCTAGAAACATCATTTCTTTCATTAAAAGTTCAATGAGAGATTGCACATTTCCAAACTCCATTTTAACACCAAATTGATAAAAATATCATTTATAAATTGTTAAATGTACTAGATTATGAGATAGCAGGCTTTCTAGGCTCATTTTTATGTTTACAATAGTTTATTAATGGCTAGTGCTAATATTTTGAATTTTGTAAGTCCTATTTTTATGTTTCTTCAAATGAAATTGAAGTCATAAGACAATATTTTCTGATGGTTTTGAAAATTGAGCAACATAATAAGTTTACTTTCTCTATCTTTGAGCTATATCTGAATTTATTTTATCTTATTTTCTATAACTTTGAACTATTTGTGATTTTGGACTACTTTCTTGTCTTGTATTCTATATTTGGTGAAGGTTCATGTAAAATATTGGTCCATTGTTATGCATTTCCCCTGATTAATTTTATGCAGGTTAATATTTGATAACTTTTTTTTTAGGTATTATGACAATAGGAAAGAGAAGAAAAAAAATAATTACCTAAAATTTGAGGACCCATCACCCACGAGGTGTCATGTTCAATAATGTGTAGTCTAGAGTTGTAGGGTCCAAATTGCAATCAGGTTTTTTGATGTCTGTATGTAGAAAGTTATAATAGAGTTCAAAATCCTATAAGGAAGATTGTAATAAGACCAATGAGGTATAAATCAAGTGAGGCAAAAAAGACCAGTGAGCCACAAGTCCAGTGAGGCATTAAAATTATTAGTGAGACGATATCAGTGAGATGTACAAATTGATTTAAAATATAAAGCTAGTAAGGCTAAGTTTGAGTAGTTTTATTCCCCAAGAGGGTTTACACTTGTTGCCATTTTTTAGTCCCTGCGTTTGAAATTAGCTTTAAAATATTTTTACTCCAGCTAAAAGCTCATTTTTAAGATTAAGTCTCTAAGTGTGAGGATTTTCAAAAACTAGCTACCCGTCAAGAATTCGGGATTTCTGGAAGTGAGTCCTCATGTGGTTTTTGAGTTTTATCCTCATAACTTGAATTTAAGTCTTGTTTATTCAAGATGTTGGGAAAATAAATACTCAATTTTGGTCAAGTATTTCAGTTAGTCCAAGTCTGAAGTTCTAAGTCTTGTCAGAATCTGACATATTGGTGGCAATTTTGAAGTTTTGGAAAAAGAAAGTACCAAAGTGTTTCATTGCGGGAAATTGAAGTTCGAAGTGCTAAAAGTGATCAGGAATGGAAGCATAGTAAGGGAGTTCCCAAAATTTTGAAGGTAAGTTTGGGACCCACATAGTTCAAAATCATAGTTTCTTTCAAGAAGAATAGAGGAAGACACATCATCAAAAATTTAGGATTTGGATACGATAAAAAATGGAAGCGTAGTAAGGTAATTCCCAAAACTACAAAGGGGAGGCTGGAACCCACAAAGTTTGAAATCATAGCTTCTCCAAAGAAGATAGAGGAAGACAAATAATCAAAAAATGGAGTGAGGAAGTGAAATTCCTAAAACTCTGAAGCATGGAACCTGTGAATAGTCAGTGTATGAAGTTAATAGTTGGCGAGTGTGTTCCATGTAGCTGACGGTTTAAGGTGAAGGGTTATCTCTAGGTCGTGGTGGTTAATGAATGTAACAAAAATTGCTAGAGAGCTAGAGACTAAGCTATTAATAGCTATTCACTAGGTCACAGTGCTTAGTGAATGTAACAAAAAATTCTAGAGAGCTGGGGACAAAGCTGTTAACAGATAGTCACTAGGTTGCAGCAGTTAGTGAATGTAAAAGAAAATGCTCGGGAGCTGGCGATAAAGGGTTTTGATGTTAATAATGGCTAGGTTGCAAGGGTTTAAGGTCTTAATGTTTTTGATCAAAGAGCTAGAGACTAAGCTATTAAAAGCTAGTCGCTAGGTCATGTGTGTTAGTGGAAAGGAGCTTTTGAAGCTGAGAATTACCGATAACCTTCCATGTGTCTAGATGACTTTGCAGAAATTGCCAGAGCATTAAAAAAACAAGGCCTTCACAGATGCATCGATTGATAAAGAGGGAGATTTAATTTCTATATAGCTTTTAACATGTATTTATTTTTAATTTTTTACTCTTTTCTCATATTGACATCTGTCATGAGACTATTTCGGTTAATTTTCAAGAACTGTTGCTGTAACCATCATGAAAGATGAAGGGACTATTTATATCTCTATTGAACATTTATTTAAGGATTATAAATTTTCATTCAATTTTCCCCCTGTTGGTGTGACAAATGAGTGTGACTCAAAATTTGAATTATGATTATTGTTCATTAGTTTCTTATAGTTTTACTATTAAATGGATGAATAGGAGATGAATGGGATGAATTAGTTGCAGGTAATCAAATTGTGTTTTGAGAGTCAATGATTATAAGGTGATCTCTGATTCACTATTTGTTATTTCCTCTTTTGTTCATGTTGTTGGAAGATTTTCCCTTTTTGATAGTTTTATAGTGTGTTTGATTTCCATGGTCGTGTCGATTAATGCACAACCATAGATTTTAAATTTAAATGTTTGAATTTTATGTCTGTTCATGGATGTCTCATGGTGATGAATATTCATTAGATGCCTCTTCTTCTCTCTGCTTAAGAGCACACCCTTTAATATTCATAAAATACCAAAGAAATATATTCAGTGAAGAGTTGTCATAGGGAGTTGTACCTATAAAATTTAGAGATCAAACTATTGTTCTTTTATTTTAGTTTGTACAACTATTGGTGACAAACAGGTCTTGCAAGGGCTTGAGTCAATATTATAGATAAGGCCAATTTGTTAACCATTAGATTTTTGGTGACTCTGCTGGGGACATGAATGGTCATTTTAAGATCATTTTCTTAGAGATGAGGGAATAATGGTACTCCCTCATGAAAAAATCTTTCCTATACTCCAATCAAATTTGGGGTTTCAAGATTACTAGGAAGATATCATGAGTTAGTTAAATACCCTTGCATGGAGGACGTGAAGAAGTGTTGAATAATATAGGAGGGTAAGTTTAGTCTTGGAAAGGGAAGAAGAATTAGCAGAAAATGTATAGTTTTTTTGTAAAGACAACAACAAAGAGAGACTTGAAATCAAGCACCACGCCTAGTCCTAGAGAATAGGCCTCAGCAAGAAAGACCAAGGGGTCATTGAAATAGTTATTTCTTTTCAAATATGGATTCTAGAAGATATACAAGGAGTGCACGAGAAAGAGGGGAAATAGATCACATGTTTAAAGATATTAGTAAAGTAATTTTTTCTCTTGTGAAGCCCATTCATTGGAGCAGAAGCATAACCCTAACTCTTTGGAAGAAGCATAATTTTTCATCTCCCATCTGCCAAGAACTAACTCTTCATGGAGTTGAAACACCAGCAAAAGTTAGTTTTAATCTAGTACCCTTTATTCTACTTAGAAGTATGGCTCAGCCAATGCCATGGGGAGCAGTTATTGGCCCACTAAATCTTGTTTCTCATAATGATGTTCCTCTTAGGTCTAGGAATAATTTTCCAAAATTCACTAGAGATGGAAAAGTGTCCCCCGATGAACACATTGCTTCATTTTTGTGGCTTGTGGAGTACTTGTAGTACAACATGAAGATGTGGCAGTCTACCTATTTGTGGAGACGCTCGTTAACAGAGTTGCTGATTGGTTCCATCATCTACCTCAAGGGAAGGTTCAAGGGTGTCAAATATGAGTACTCCTTTCTAGCATAAGTATCGCAAATTAATAAGGAAATATGCATACCCATGTAGGAATTCGTGGCCAAGTTCAACAAAATAATTAATAAAATTCTGGTTGCTAAAAGGGCTATTGTAGATAATAAAAAATGTTTCTTTTTGAACTCCATGCCACTTGATATCAAATTTCATTTGAGAAGGTCACAAATAGTGACTTTCACAGATGCTCAGACTATTTCTATTGGAATAGAAGATGACTTCATCATAGCTAGCAAGTGGAAGGAGTTACAAGCTAGCAGTAGTGGTAATAATAACAATTCCACAGAAGCCATGTTGTAGAGACTGATGAATGATATGATAAATCGTAAGAGGTAGTTGTTGAAGGCCAATCCCTCATTTCACCAACCTCACTTGGGGTTTTTGAGAAGACTAAATGAGGGGAGACAATTGCATCTTCTACCTACTCAGCAACGACTAGCCATTGAAGCTTCTCCAAATTCTAAAAAGGGAAATATGTGCACCTTCCATTTAACAACCAACCACAGTGGACAAGCCTATCTTGAGATGGCTAGATATATGCAAATAGTCACTAGTAATGAAACTCTAGAAGATACCTTTGGAATAGAAAAAAAATCCAATTTTAATGGTGATTGTGAAAATTATATCCTGGAGTATGAATCAAATTCTTAGGGAAGAGGTGATTATTTTTCCACCATTAATGAGTCTGAAATGGCTATCTTCATAAGGAATTAGAAGGGTAAAAAACAAGGGGTCTCTATTTTACAAAGGAATAGTAACTCAAATTCCTCATTCCCTAAGGCATCAGATCAAATGATCATGTCCCAAAATACCACTTTTCTGGGTAAGGAGTCTAGTTCATTTGATATTGTCCAATTCTACAAAGAGTCACGTATTCAAATCTCTCCTTTAGATTATTTAAGTCAAATACCATAGAGCTACAAAGCTTAGTGGAACATTATAAGTTAGGAAGTACAAATGTTAATGCATGCTCAAGTATGATTTCCAAAGGTGAATCCTTTGTTTCAGAAGTAGCTCAAAATCAGGCTAATGTGCTAGCTACTACCCTAGGCCAAAAGCCCAAACCTTTCTATATTTCTATCTTCATTAATGGACATAACCTTAGCTAAGGATTTTGGTTTGTCTTTGACAAAAACCTTTGATATATTTTATTCAATGGATGCAAAATAGGTCCCCCTAGTTGGCCTTATTAAAGATGTGCAAGAAGTACTCGCGACCCACCTAGTCAAAAGATTGAAACTCACCATTCTAGTGGCAGATATACTGGCTAGTTATGGCATATTATTGAGTAGGAGATTTTACAAAGATATGGGCGGAGAAATCAAATTAGATTGGTCTCATGAGATCATACCTATCAGGAATAAGAAATTTAAGCTAGAACCAAAAGAAAAGGCCAAATTCACTGTGTTGAAGTATGATGAATCGAAAGAGAAAATCTTGTATGAAGAACTTGAATTTGGAAATTCAATATTGTTTACTAAATTTGATTCATTAGGTGTTGAGAATGAAGATAAAGAATCACAATTATGGAACCTAGAATTTGATGAAAGTTGTGCCTCTTCCGGTTCTGGCGTAGGAGTAGTGTTAATCTTACCTCAAGGTAATGTCATTCATCTAGCCTACTGTAATGGGGTAAATTGGATGATGTTTTAAATAGGGTATTAACAATGGAGATTTTCATATAAAAGAGATCCTATGCAATATTCAACCATTTACATTTAATTGTTATGATAAAGAATGTAAAGCTGGAAATGTCTGCAAAGAATAATGTAGTAAAATACCTACCTCACATCATATTAGATCTAGAAATACCCCTTTTATGATTCCTGTGTTGAGATTCTAGACAATCTACAACCGGATCTGGAACAAAAACACAGATACAAAGAAAACCCAGAAATCTTTTTCTGATCTGGCTCAGTTCTGATTTTGACCCAAAAATGAATGTCACCTTTGACCTAGAATTTCCGATTCTAACACAAAACAAAATGTCAATTCTGACCCAAAATAGAATGTCAATTCTGACCCAAAATATCCAATTATGACCTACAACTCCTGAAACAAAACCTGTAAATATCTTAAAAAGGGGGTTTAGGGTGGCTATATAGGGTTTTTCCTTAGTCAAACCCCCATTTTGGTGGTTTCCACCTCCACAAATAGCTGAATGTAATGGAATGTATGTGTGTGTTTTTCTTAGAAAGAGCTTTGAATGTATAATGCAAAAATATAATCATCTAGATTGAAACCCTAGCATGAATTGAAAATGAGAGAGCTATTAGCTCTTTTTCTTGTTGAAACAATTTATAGCTATTCAAGCCTAACTCTTAGATTCCCAATTCTAGATTCATACAGGGAAATGGCTAATTAGCAAGGATATTATCCTTCTTCACTTTGGGCTCCACAGACCTAGGCGGGTGTACCTATCTTTAGATTACTAATTCACAGTAACTCAATGGTGGATAAACTGAGTCACTCTTGCTTTAAACTACAATAGTTGATAACACACCTTGCAGATGGTTATTACTAACCTTATGCAGAGCTTAATAAGCCACATCATGAACTTAAAAAGAGCTATTGTCAGTGTAACAAGGACATTCATCCCTCTTCTTTTTTAGTTTCAGACCTAGGAAGGATAACCTATTGATTCTCTCTTTAAGGAATCAACACAATGGACTGTACTTCTCAATACAATCAAGTAGACATGTATCTTTCAAAGACAAGAAAGTAAAGATTAATTTGATTTAAAATTGATGATGAGAAAAACTTATCAGAACTTAGACCAGTGCCTAATCCCAGGAAAAGAGTCAAATGAGATGCAAATCCACAAAAAAAACAACTAATAAGAACATAATTAAAACCCCAGACAGAATGCCTTACAAACTATCCTCTCATCCTCACATCCATGTATCAAATTTTCATACTAACACCCAACCCTCTGGAATTACTCACAAGATTGACTCCCTCCTTGAAAGAAACTCATAAGCAATCACACAATTACCTTATAACTAGTATGTCTAAAATTCCTTACAAACTAAACATAAAAGAGCATGAACAAAAGTACAAAAAGACACCATAGATTTGAAATAGGAGATTCCACTATATTTTATTGATATCTTTCTGATTTAGTACATTCAGATCAAACTAGAGCTTGAAAAAATAAACAAAAATATTAAGTCTTCCTTGCAGTTGTAAATTCACCATCCTTTTACAATACTTTACAAATTGCTATATATACCCAACATTAGCCATCTTGGAATCCTCAAAATTCAAGGATGCAACAAGCTTTGGATGGATAAGCTAACCCTAAAGACATTAAAGAAAAAACTTTCAGTTAACCCTTTAGATAGTGGAAAGACAAAATCAGCTGACAACCGAGTTTGATCTTCAATCTTCAATAGCTAGCACCTTTGTCTGTTGATATTATGAATAAATTCATGTAGTTGCAATGAGACCTAGTGACTGCCATTTCAGGCTAACTTACACTAGTCTTTGAGATAGTTATCCTCCCTGTGCTCAAAGATCATCTTTGAAATATGATCTAGTATTCCTTTGTGGACTCATTTTTTAAAGTAGACAAATGTATTCAATATGCTCAATATGCAAATTTCATTGGAATGCATAGAGATTTAGAGTTGCCACCACTTTGTAGAGGACAAATATATAAAATATAGCTGAGAATATAGTCCCAACTTAGACGTTTCTTCACAATAATAAGTCTAAACAAAGCCCTTATGTGAGATTCTCACAGTAATTACTCACCTTGGCCAAATATGTAATCACGAGAGCACTATCCTTTACTGTGTACACTTGTGTAGACTCACTTTCTCTTGGAAATATATCTTCACAAATATGAATAGGGGTGCATCAAAGAACTCAGAACCACCATTCAATCCATGTGAGACAATATCTGTATCATTTTCAGGATCATAACTTTCATACAGTGCACAATAATAGATAAACAGAATAAAATTAATCTCATAATTATTAAAAAAAATAGAATTATATATAGCATCACAAGGATTAAATCTCTGATAAACATAGCTTCAAGATATTAAGATATCCCCAGCAGAGTCGCCAATTTGTTAGCTCTTTTTCTTGTTGAATCAATTTATAGCTTTTCAAGCCTGACTCTTAGATTCTCAATTCTAGATTCATACAGGGAAAAGGCTAATTAACAAGGAATCCTTCTTCACTTTGGGCTCCATAGACCCAGGCGGGTGTACATATCTTTAGATTACTAATTCTTAGTAACTCAATAGTGGATAAACTAATTCACTCTTGCTTTAAACTACAATAGTTGATAACACACCTTGTAGATGGTTATTACTAACCTTATGTAGAGCTTAATAAGCTACATCATGAACTTAACAAGAGATATTGTCAGTGTAATGAGGACATTCATCCCTCTTCTTTCTTAGTCTCAGAAATAGGATGGATAACCTATTGATTCTCTCTTTAAGGAATCAACACAATGGACTGTACTTCTCAATACAATCAAGTAGACATGTATGCTTTCAAAAGACAAGAAAGTAAAGATTAATTTGATTTAAAATTGATGATGAGAACCACTTATCAGAACTTAGACCAGTGCCTAATCCCAGGCAAAGAGTCAAATGAGATGCAAATCCATAAAAGAAAACAACTAATAAGAACACAATTAAAACCTCAGACAGAATGCCTTACAAACTATCCTCTCATCCTCACATCCATGTATCAAATTTTCATACTAACACCCAACCCTCTGGAATTACTCACAAGATTGACTCCCTTCTTGAAACAAACTCATAAGCAATCACACAGTTACCTTATAACTAGTATGTCTAAAATGCCTTACAAACTAAACATACAAGAGTATGAAAAAAAGTACAAAAAGATACCATAGATTTGAAACAGGAGATTCCACTGTATTTTATTAATATCTTTTTGATTCAGTACATTCAGATCAAACCAGAGCTTGAAAAAATAAACAAAAATATTAAGTCTGCCTTACAGTTGTAAATTCACCATCCGTTTACAATACTTTACAAAATGCTATATATACCCAGCATTAGCCATCTTGGAATCCTCAAAATTCAAGGATACAAAAAGCTTTGGATGGCTAATATAACCCTAAAGACATTAAAGACAAAACTTTTAGTTAACCCTTTAGATGGTGGAAAGACAAAATTAGTTGACAACTGAGTTTGATCTTCAATATTCAATAGCTGGCACCTTTGTCTGTTGATATTCAAAAGAACTTCATGTAGTTGCAACAAGACCTAGTGACTGCCATTTCAGGCTAACTTACACTATTCTTTGAGATATTTATCCTCCTTGTGCTCAGAGATCAGGTGCCAGGTGTCCTCTTTACTCTTCATCCAATATATCTAGATCAACTACTGCAACCTTCTTCTTTTTGGGCTTAGTGAGAGTTTCCCATGCTAATACCTTCGCCTCTGTAGGACATCTAAAAATTTGAGTGCTTTAAATTTGTGTCTTTTTTACTCTCATTTGGCATCTGTTATCATCTTAACATCTATTACAAATTTGTTAAATTCTGTTTCATTTTTGAAAGCGTCGCCCAAAATGTTGTTGAATCTTTGCATGTCTAAGGTGCCACCATCTGAAATAAATGCCTCTTTACTAGACAATAAGGTGTCAAATTCACCTTTCCATACTTCCATGGTTTTAATTTGATCATCCTCCCCTTTTATTGAAGGAATGAACCTATTTTATCCTAGGCCAAACATATTAATTATGGCTCCTATCTGATTAACCTTACCTTTGAAAAAAGACAAGGTAGCAGTGATTTGATCTATCTCCTCTCCCACTTGGCACAAAATATCTGGGAGGTCTATTCTATGAGGCTGAAAAGATGCTAATCATTCAAAAAGTTGAGTCTTGACTGACCATGTTGCAAAATATGGATTCAAAGTTAACACAAATTTTTTTCCCTCTACTTGTAAACCAGGCAATTTTCTGTATGCATTATACACTAAGTCAAATTTTTCCTTCAGGATACTGATCCTATGCTAAAAAATCTATATTAAAGCTTCCAAAATAACCTTATTGTATTCTAAGATTTCTTGCTCTATTTCTGGTAAATCCCATGTGTCCTTAGTCTAGATCTCAGCATATGTACTTGGTTTTGGTTGGGCAGGGACAAATTCATGCATCTCTAGCAATTTTTGTGTTAGGTCTACTATTAGCTTCTCCTATGCCTTGATCTTTATCAGACACAATTCCCTATCCTTAACTATACCACTAGTTTCACTAGCTATTTTTTTTAATCTCTCAAACATTTGGGCAGCCTTAGCTTCATTCAATTGTGCAAAATGGGTGAGAAATTGAGAAACTTCCAAGTCTCCTGTGTTCTGGATAGACTAAATAATCTTGTCCCCTTCCATTTTCTCTTGTATATTCAACAAGGATGCCTTTTGATCTTTTGGAGCTAAACTCCACATTGCTAGGGCCTGGGATTTTGGATTATATCCAAATTCTCTTATCATTTCTCCAACTTGTATTTATGATGATAGATTGACATCAGGTTGCTTCCTTATCTGGTCAATTTGGAAGGCTGAGGCTAAGTCCCATCCTTCTGCTAACAACATTCCACTGGACTTTACCAGCTGCCTAGCTTCTTCGAGTGTGATTTGTTCTAAATCAGGATCATAATCTTGCAATGCCTGCAAAGCCTCACTTGTTACTCGATATCCTCTTGCCAACTGTAGCTGTGCCCCTACCTGCTTCTGCTTGTTGTAAATAATAAAATCTTTAAATTCTTTAGTTTTGATAAAGTTATCATCATTTAGGAATTTCTCTTGATGCAACAATCTCTCATCTGTGCATGTTATAAGAGGTAATTCAATTTCCTCTTCATCATCTTTTTGCATCCTCTTTCCTTGTCTTATCTGCTTCCTAAGTTGATGATCATAAGCTTTATAACCAGTGATGAGAGAACTGATTCTATCCTTTTTCTTTTCCTTCTTTTTGTCATGAGATGGCTCCCCTATTTCTACTTTTTATTTCTTTAATGGGGGCTCATCACTAACTTCAATTTCTGGTACCTCTGTTAGGTCAATTATATTCTCTCCTTCTGCTGCCTATTCTTTAACAAATGGCTGATCCATTGGAGGGGGGCTAGGACTTGAATAGTATTCATCACTATCCTCATCATATTCATATGAAGAATGGCCTTTATGGCCCTTTTCCTTTACTACAAGTACATCCTCAAGATGATTACATAACAAACTATAAGACTCAATCATGGCATCAAATCTTTTCAAATATGGTAAATCTAGGAAGAAACCCCCAAAAGAGATTCCTTTCCCCTACATTTTTCTTTCCAAATTGATTAATTCATTAAAATTATAAGCCGTTAAATTGACCTCTTCATCTTCCAGTATGTTTCTAATGAGGTCCTCCTCCATACATTGCTCATGCTCTTTTGTATAAGGAATGGTGGGTGTTAAGAACTTTTTGGCACTCATTATAAAACCTTTAGTGTCAGTGTACCTACATAGGGCTACATTCATCCTATAATGGCTCATCCAATTATTAACTGGATCTACTGCCCTTTTACCAATTGTGAAATTGTATATCCTGAATTGTCTGGTGGTAAATGTATCCTTCCTATGAGGAGCCAGGTGCTCCCTATCTATTAAGATCAACTATCTGATTCCATTGCTTCAATTATGGGTGGCACATGGAATCGTAGAACATGGGGTGGGTGAGTAGAACCATAAAACCTGATCAGAGTGTAATTCTTCTCATAGTAAAAATCCCCCAGTTGTGGTCTCCTAGCCATTTATCAACATATTGGCATGGCCTCAGTAGTTGCAGTACCTTTACTGGTAGCCTAGTCTTGTCTACACCTAAATGCTTGAGGATTGGATATACTATCTAATTCTCAAAAGGAAATAATTCTTTCTCTTTGGAGGTGTAGTTTCACACTCTTAACCAGAACTGTATGGGGTTGGCCTAATTTTGAAAAAATCTTTGTGGCCTCTAATTCTGGCAATCCATAAGAGGAAAGTTTTAATGCAGAATCAAATGCAATAATATGGAATAATGCATGAATTTAGGGTTTTTTTCCTTGTTTTGGATATCCACAAACCCTTGATGCATTTTCTCAATTATATACTAAATATAGTCATAGTTGGTGCTAATATGAGGGATCTACATATCTAAGACAATCATGAGGATGTATGCACTTATCCTCTCAGGCCCTCCATCCACTCCCAAAACTCTACATAATGCGTATGAAATTTACTTCATGTAAAAATTTTAGGTCCTTTTAGTAGTAGGGATCATTTCCTGGGATGGACGCTATGTAATTCCTCATCTTCCTGGGCACATGATACTCCTAATCAAATTCAATGCAATGCCAGACTCTCTTGTGTATCTGGCCTCTAAAGCTTTTAAATTTATCTCTGTAGACATTGGGTAATAGAAATTGAATTCCTTCATGAATGAATTCCTGTCTAGGGTTATGAGGGCTTTCCCATCATCTCTTTTTATGGTCCTAGTAAGGACATCATACCTACTAGCCATCTCTAGAATGAAGTTAACATCTATAAATATATCAAGGACTACTAATTTTGATAATCCACAGGTCCATGGGTTTGAGATTAGAACAAATTCATCACTATTTTTATAGAAGTAATTGAAAGCTGAATATCCACAAGAACTTGGACTTTTTGCATCCCTAATATATGACAAATCATCTATGAGATTATCGGTATTTACCTTTCTATTTTGGATGGATCCTAGCAGAAAAGTGATGAATTATTCTGAGTAGTTCCTCTTCCCTTTCATATCATCCTCTGCATCCCCACTTTTACCACTGGTAGAAGCTACGCTTACTACTTGACTCATCTTATCCTCTGTTATGCTCACACCTTATTTTCACCAATATTGAAACAAATCTATCCCTAGAAACACTTACTTCCAACAGTGAGTCACTCAATTTTCTCTAGAGCATTGATTATCACTATAATTTCCTAGATTCTGGACTGAAAATTGGCTTGTTTCACTCTACAAATTTGAGAAGCTCTATTTTCTGCACACACTGATTACTTAGCAAGTTTTGCTGT
Source organism: Thuja plicata (assembly GCA_018584345.1). Taxonomy (NCBI): domain Eukaryota; kingdom Viridiplantae; phylum Streptophyta; class Pinopsida; order Cupressales; family Cupressaceae; genus Thuja; species Thuja plicata. Next base: position 1,554,576 of record MU223294.1, read on the forward strand.
GAAAACAATAAAACTCTTGTTAAGATGCAATGATTAATGGTAACCCTTATTTATTTTAGAACCATCAATACATAAATCATGTAATTGTAATTCAATCACTTCTGTCTTCAATTCTTCATGCTGTGAAATCAATTTATTTCTTAGCCGTAGCCTCTGAAAGTGACATGAGATAAAATTTGAATGAGTGATTTTCATAAAAAAACCCTTATTATATTTGAACAAGATCCATATATGATCTGATTGGCTATCTTGGATAAAACTCAGCTATTCTTAACACACTTGTCATAAATCTCTTCATTTTCATTGGCTGGCAATTGTACATCTTGGCACCGAAGAAAAGTCTTATTTCAAACTCTGATTCTCTTATAGCGACCTCGCGACTGCATTGTCTCCTTATCATTGAGAGTTACCCTTAACTATAGTTTCTTACTGAGACTTGGTGACTGCCACACGATCAACTTCCTAATCAATGGTTATCTCTTTGTCACCAAATGAAATCTGTAATGTCCCCGCCAGGGAACCCATAAGGAATCAGGTCTTATGACCAAAATTGCAACTAATTTTTTTTTTTTTTACATCATTACTACTCCACATTTACATTCCTTAAGGTTCCCTTAATGAATTTCATTTACTAACACACTTACATTACTTATCCAAATTAAATTTCATTTCTTTTCTTTACTTTCACATTTAGAATTTAAAAGATAGGGTACGAAAATAACATTTCATTTACAATTATATTCCTTATTTTATATACTATTGCCATTTCTCCTTCCTACACATTGAATAACTATTCATTACAAATCACATTTCAATTACATGTTTCTGATAATAGATCCCATAATAACAAGTACATAATTGGCCCAAAGGCACTACAACATATATTTTCATCTTTCCTTTCAAAATTACATATTACAAAATACAAATATCTGCATC
>MU223294.1:1558441-1574821 GCA_018584345.1 Thuja plicata
ATATGCTCAAATATCTCATAAAATGCTAACTAAATAATAATCATATTCCATCATAAAACCCAATAGTGTCAAAGCAATAGTCCTGTCCTATCTAACATAGGAAGATTCTAGGGTGGGCATTACAAAATCACTTAACCCATATTCTTTCTAAGACTTGGCAACTATGGCTTCTAATAACTCATCTTAAACCTTGGTTTCCTTTTAGAGACTTGGCAACTGTGTAATCTCCTTGTCTCTAAGAAAACCTTTCAAATGATAGTTTATCTTGAGACAACGCGACTATACCTTATCTCTTAATCGCTGAATAAACTTTTACTTATCACTTTCATCTAGAGATAACTCAACTACCATAGATCTTCTTTCATCTGCATCTAATGGTCTTCTCTAAGTCTCAAGATCTTCAAGCCAAACCCTAATTTTTCATTAGACTACGCGATTGTTAAGCACGTGTCTCATTGTTATTCTTTTGTCTCTTAATCGCTGAATCTTCTTTGACTTTTCAAACTTTCTCAATGACTTAGCGCCAACCGTTGGATCTTCTTTTAATCTGATGGTTGTCACCAAGTCTCATGATTTTCCATTTAACACTTACTTTCTTCTGTGACCCAACGAAAAAATTAATATTGAAACTAGCATTTAACTATGGCTTACTCAGGAGACTTCACAACCAAAGGAACTCAGTGTCGCTGAAAGATTTTCTAATTGCAAAGTTTATTAAGAGACTTCCTGACCACTGTTGGATGAAACTGGAGATGGACACTCCATGCTAAGTCTCTAGATCATTTGAAGTATATTTTTTTCTTTGGGAGATAATGCGACAAGGCATTTTCACTAAGTCTCATGATTTTATGAAATATTCTCAAAGCTTTACGAGACTTTGTGACTAACTTAAAAAAAGGAAGCACATGACATATTAAAGACTTTAAGTTATGATAAACTAACTTCAAAATAGAACTATGACTGAGACATTTAGGGTTTTAGCCATTTTTGAATAGAAGATGACCTATGACCTAGGGTTTTTTTTTGCATTCTTCACTGGGTTCATGGCTAAAATCATTATTTGCAAGGAAAAATTATAGCATTGGATAGGAATTTCAATTCTCAAGCATGGGAATGACTGAGGATTCCAAATTTTTTTTGGCAGACTACAAAACTGGAAATACAACCAACAAGAGCAATGCATAGATTTGAATATGATAAAGAAAGAATACCAAGCCCCCAAGGCTAAAGTATTCCTACCAAACTCATAATCTATAGTTGTTACCCCATGATAGTATCTTTTGAATGCTTGAATGTTGAAAATGGTAGATCCAAGAAGAAGGAAGGAAGGAAGAACTCTTTCTTGCTCTAATGAAGATCCACAATAGCTTATCCAAAAAATGCTTGTATGTATTAAGGCATCATCATATCTTGTCCTTCTATATCATCCTATCCTCTTGCATTCTTGCATCATCATCATGTCATAATCATAATTTCATTATGTCATCTCACAATTTCCTTTCATGAATAATGAAGGCAAAAGAGAGTGTTTAGATAGAGATCTCAATATAGACCTTCTAGGGAAATGCAAAGGACCCAAATTCAAATTTCATCTTGAATTATGGTCCAATTACAATCACAAACTAAGGAGGGGATGTATTAATTTGAATATCAGAGAAAACACTTCCGCACTCAGACCTGGGGACCTATTTTTAAGTTTAGAATCCTGATAAGCTCTGGATCTGAAAGTGGGGACCAACAACTGACATAGGTCAAAATAAACCTCTACCTTGACCTAGGTCAAGGTCAACCTCAATTCTGACCTAGGTCAGGATCATCCTCAACCCTGACCTGAGGTTTCAGGCAGGTCACCTTAAAAAATCTGCAATATTCCCAGGTCAGCCAGGGACCTAGGAAGGTGAGAAAACACACCAGGGTGTTGGAGAGAGGCACAAAGGCCATAGAGGAGGTATGATGAAGTTTAGGAGAGCTAGTACATAGCTACCTAAAAATAAAGCCACAAAGAAGGAAATAAAGGAAGATCCATAGGATCCTAACCCTAGTTTCACCTAGAAATGGAGAATTAAGTCCAAATGCATCCTAAAATGCAAATCTACTATGCAAGTGTACTAAATTAGGGTGCTAAACCTACCAAAATGGAAGTGCTTCCATTTTAAGATGATACACCTACAAACTTGAATTCAATAATACAAACAATACTGCATAATACAAAGATTTGCTACTGGGAATTGTTGCAGCTAAAGATAGAGGAGACACAATATTAAAGGAAAAAAGACAATGAAGAATTGATAGTGAAATAGGTGAGATGTCTCTTCTCTGTTAAAAATCATAGATTAAAAAATTCTAGGAACAGGGTATGGGATGAAATAAAGTACCTTGAAGCATTTTCAATAGAAGCGATTCCCAAGGAGAAAAACTTGAGCTGATTCCCTAGAAATATCAGCATCTCTCCTAGTACCTCATATAGAATTTGGAGACCAGAAGTACATGGTTGAGCTAGTGCACAGACTAAACATTTCTAAAAATGTGGAGTCCTAGAAAGTCTTCGAGGATGACCAATGGATCTGATAGTTCTTGGAAAATACTGATTTGTTTGTTGAACAATATTTTGAAGGAGGAGAAAATCATTTTATTGACTTCTCTCCATATAGGAAAGGAGACCTGGGGCAAGGGGTCATGCAATTGAAAGGAAATAATATTTCCTCAGGTATGATCTCTCCATAAAATTTGTTTGATAGACATGATACGTATGTGAAGAGAAAAAGGGTAGAAAGGGGAAACACCTACGAGGAGTATGAGAGTTTGACTATCGGAGATACACAAAACCCAAAGATGATAAGTGTCAGGAAATGTTGTATGGAAGAGGAAAGAGAGAAGTTGAGGATGCTACTTACATCTTATCAAGTTGTATTTTCATGGTGCTATGATGATTCGAAAAGATTCATGGGAACAATGTTCAAACACGACATTCCCCTAAAACCTGAAGCTGTTCCTTTCTGCTAGAAATAGAGAAATTATAACCCAAAAGTAGTTGATGATATCTTTTAGGAAATCAACAATATGTTGAAATATCAAATCATGTACCCTATCCACCATTCTACTTGGTTAGTGAATATAGTCCTAGTCCAAAAGAAGAATGAAGAGATAAGTATCTGCGTAGAATTCAAAAATTTAAATCAAGAATCCCTCAAACATAACTACACATTACCAAATATGGATCATTTGTTGGAAATAGTGGTAGGTTCAGAGATGATGTCCATGTTAATGGGTTTTTGGGTTACAACCAAATAGATTTTTATGAAGGCGACCAACAAAAAACAACCTTCACCACACCATGGGGAACTTTTTTCCTACAATAGAATGCCATTTGGGGTAATTAACGCATGTACCACCTTTTAGAGGGAGATGGAATTATATTTATGAGATTGAAAGAATAAGATAATAGAGATGTACATGGATAACCTCATGGTGTTCTAAAGAAATGGAGAAATCACTTGCATGATCTGGAGGTAATCCTAGAAAGATGTCAAAAACCCAGGATCTCGTTGAATCTAAAGAAGCTAGTCTTTTGTGTGACTGAAGTAAATTTATTGGGCCATTTTGTGTCTCAAGAGGGAATTTTAATAGATCATGAAAGAGTTATAGAAATTCAGCAACTCAGCCTCCCTTCAATAAAAACTGGAGTGAAATCTTTTTTCAGCCAGGTCAATTTCCTAAGAAGGTTTGTACCTAATTTTTTTGAGATTACCAAACATATAGCTGACATGATGAAAGTGAATCAGGGAATTTAGTGGAATGAGATTGGTAAAGAAGCCTTCAAAAATATCAAGGAAGCCATAGCCAATGCATCTATGTTAACACATCCCAATTTCAGTAAGGATTTTCTTATTTATTGCTATGCTTCATAATACACAATGTTCGCTATTCTGTTCTAGGAAAATAAGGAAGGAATTCAAGAACCAATTGCATTCATGAGAATTCCATTGAAAAATAATGAATTGAAATATTCAAAAATTGAGAAGTATGCTTTTGCAATGATTAAGGCTCTAAAATATTTCATATTTTACATTCTACACTCTGATGTTGTTGTCTTTGTCCCAGAACCCATGGTGAAAAGAATTTTGACATAGTAGGAAGTGGGATGTAACACCAGAGGGGCATGTATTTAAAGGCACAACAATATGATATTGAGATTAAACCCACCCAGTTTGTATGCGGAAAAGGCCTTTGAAAAATGATAGCAGAGAACAAACCCGAGTAGAAGGAAGATCTTCCTAAGGTGTTAATGAAAAGTTTGCAAGATCTATGGTTCTCAGAGATTTATCATTTCCTAATATATGGTGAATGCCTAGAAAGTCTCTCCCCAAAGAAAAAGAGAAATCTAAAGATGAAGGCTGGGAAACATCTTATATGGGGTGATAATTTGTATAAATGCATTATTGATGGAACCTTTTTGAGATGTTTGGATAAGAAACAATAGGAAAATATTTTAAAGACTTTCCACGAGAAAGCTTGTGATGGTCATTTCTCTTCCTCTCCCACTGCATTCAAAATTCTCAGGCAGTGTTACTACTAGCTAGGTATGTTTAAAGATACATATCATTGGGTCTCAATATGCAAGAAGTGCAAGATGTTTGCAGGGAAGCCTCAACTGGTTTCCTTACCTTTGAAACCTCTGGTAATTGAGAGTCCTTCCCAACAATGGGGACTAGATTTCATTGGTCCTATAAATCCTCATTCAAGTGTGGGAAAGATATATACTAACTACAATAGATTACTGTAAAAGTGGGTGGAAACTAAGGCAGTCAAGAAGACCACTTCCAAGGTTGTCTTTGACTTCTTAAAGGTGAATATTTTGGTGTCCCATTAAAACTAGTCATGTATAATGCACCTTATTTTTCTTCAGCGGAAATCACACAGTTTTTCTATGACCACAAGATTCATATGGCACACTCTTCAAACTATTATCCTCAAGGAAACTACCAAGCTGAATCAAGTAACAAGAACTTGTTCAACATAATGAAGAAGCTAGTTTTGGAAAATCTAAAAAATTGGCATAAGAAATTTCATGAGGCTCTCTCAGAAAATAAAATCACTCTAAAATGGGATATTGGAATATCTCCATTCAAATTAGTATATGGTACTGAAGATAATATTCCTATACCCCTAGAATTGTCAGCTTGTAAACTATAGATAGTGGTAGAAGATACTTTATTCGGAGGTTGGATTGAGAAGAGAATTTTGTATTTGACAAAGCTTGAAGAAGAAAGAGAGGAGATGGTTGATAGGATAACTCAGCATCAACAAAGAGTCAAAAAAATCTTTGATAAAAGGGCTAAACCTCATAAATTCATAAAGGGAGATATGGTCTTTCTTTGGGGGAAAAGAAGAGAACCCAAAGGTATGCATGCAAAATTTGATTCACTATGGAAAGGCCTGTTTAAAATACATCAAGTGTGCAGATCAAATTCTTTCAAATTATCTTCTCCAGATGGCATGATCTTACCATTATCATATAATGGGAAAGATCTAAATTTGTATCAACTATGAAGCTGTACCATAGTAGTTAGGTTTTCTTTTCAACTGGGTGTTTGTTTGAATCTCGTCTTAGTTGAGTTCTTTCTTTTCATCTCTGTTTGATCCTCTGTTGTGTGAAACTAGAGATTCTAAGTCCCTACTAAGTCCCTCATGGTCCTTGCCCCCATTCAAAGCTATTTGTTTCCATATTTTAGTCCTGTATGTGAAATTGGCTTTAAAATATTTTTAGTTTGGCTAAAATTTCATTTTTAAGATTAAGTATCTAAGTGTCGGGATTTTAAAAAACTGGCTACACGTCAGGAATTCAGGATTTGGATACAATTGGGATTTCGAGAAGTGACTCATGTGGTTTTTAGGTTTCATCCTCATAGCTTGAGTTTAATTCCTTCTCTTTATTTAGGATGTCAGGAAAATATGTACTCATTTTAGGTCAAGTATTGAAGTTAGTCCAAGTCTGAAGTTCTAAGTCTTGTCAGAATCTGACATATTGGAGGAAATTTTGAAGTTTTGGAAAAAGAAATTACCAAAGTGTTTCATTGTAGGAGATTAAAGTTTGAAGTGATAAAAGTGAATGGGAATGGAATCATGGTAAGGTAATTCCTAAAATTTCAAAGGAAAGGTTGGGACCCACACAGTTCAAAATCATCGCTGCTCCGAAGAAGGATAGAGGAAGACACTTCATAAGAAATTCAGGATTTGGATATGATAAAAAATGGAAGTGTAGTAAGGGAATTCCCAAAATTTTAAAGGCAAGGCTGGAACCCACACAGTTCAAAATCATAGTTTTTCCAAAGAAGATAGAGGAAGACAAATTTTCAAAAAATGGAGGGAAGAAGTGCAATTCTCAAAACTCTAAAGAATTGAACCTGTGAATAGTCAGTGTATCAAGTCGAGAGTTGGTGAGTGCATTCCATGTAGCTGATAGTTTAATGTGAAGGGTTATTTCCAAGTCGTGGTGGTTAGTGAATGTAATATTAAATTCTAGAGAGCTAGGGACTAATTTGTTAATAGCTAGTCATTAGGTTGCATCAGTTAGTGAATGTAACTGAAAATGCTAGAGAGTTGGAGACTAAACTATTAATAGCTAGTCGTTAAGTCGCGATAATTAATGAATATAAAAAAAAATGATAGAGAGATGGTGATAAAGGGTTTTGATTTTATTACTCATTGGGTCACGTTAGTTTAAGGTCTTAATGTTTTTGACCAGAGAGCTAGAGAATAAGTTGTTAATAGCTAGTCGCTAGGTCACGAGTGTTACTGGAAAGGACCTTTTGAAGCTGAGAGTTAGCTATAACCTGCCATGTGTCAAGATGATTTTGCATAAACTTCCAAAGCATAAAAGAAATAAGGCCTTAATAGATGCATCGATTGATAAAGAGGGAGGTGCAAAGGCTATATAGCTTTTAACATATTTATTTTTCTATTTTTACTCTTTTCTCATATTGACATCTGTCATGAGACTATTTCAGTTAATTTTCATGAATTGTTGATTTAACCATCATGGAAGACGAAGGGAATATTTATATATTTATTAAAAATTAATTTAAGGATCGTCAATTTTGATTTATTTTTCCCCCTATTGTTGTGACAACTGAGTGTGACTCAAAATTTGAATTATGATTGTTGTTCATTAGTTTATTGTAGTTTTACTATGAAATGGGTGAATAGGAGATGGATCTAATGAATTGATTGCAGGTAATCAAACTAAGAGTCATTGATTATAAGGTGATTTGTGAATCACTATTTATTCTTTCCTCTTTTGTTCATGCTGTTGACAAATTTTCCCTTTTTTTATAGTTTTATACTATGTTTGATTTCCATGGTCATGGGGATTAATGCACACCCATAGATTTTACATTTAAATATTTGAATTTTGTGTCTATTCATGGATGTATCATGGTGACAAGCATTCATTAGATGACTCTTAATCTCTATGGTAAAGAGCATACCATTTAATATTTATAAAATACCAAAGAAACATATTCATTAAGGAATATAACTACCATTTTGTTCTGGTTAACCATTTTCATCATGAGATTAGGATTTCTTTCCCCTATTATTTGTTAAGTTTGCTTAATCAGAGTATAATTGATCATAGAGTTAAGTAATCCCCTATTTTTCATGAGGGTCTTATCCTTCTAATTATGGACTATGCTAAAAACCATATTCCTGACCCTATACCTAAGAAATTTGACAATGTAAACAGGAAGAGTGTGGAGATTTCTACAGGAAAGAAGTCAAGCAAGGATTCAAACAAAAAAAATAGTAAAGGCCCTATTGTTGCTAATATTACTCTGTCAATTTATGATGATATTGAAGGGATGAGAATAGAAGATGAGAAAGATGTGGATTCTTCTAATGATGAAGGCTTGGTTGGGGGGCCAAGAAATAGACAAGAAACATAGATTAATACCCCTATAACTAATGAGCCTATGGATGAGATAGGGGAAATTGAGAATACCCAGAAGATGGGGAGCTCTAATCTGGAATATATTTTTGAGAAATTTTATAATCTTGTTGATACCTTCATTGTGGACCAGCATATCAATGATGATGATAAGGAGAAGCATAAATGAGAGATTTAGGAGATTAACAGGGATTCAGGGAACTTTGAGGAGAAAGAGAATGAAAAGGGTAACAATGAGAACAAAGAGGAGGACACTGTTGCTGAGGGAGTGACCAAAAATGTCTACATTGATATATATGATATTGACATTGAGGAGGATAACCAAAAAGAGAATGATTATTGTGATGTCATTCCTTCACCCCTAGAGAATTCAAATGGTGAAAATGAGTAGTCGAATGATCAGAACCAGAGGAGTCTGGGAGAAGAGCTCAGGGAAAAAGACATCAAATTTGAAAGAATCATTAATATCTCTTTTCTCCAAATGGCTAGAAATAAAGTAGAGAATGGCTATAACATTGACAAATGTATTCAGGATGATATGAAGGAGATGCAGGTCAAATACAAGGATCTAGAAGAAAGAAATTCTCTGCTAGAGGAAATTGTGGATAAAATGCGTAATGATGCGGCCATGTATCGGCAAGGGAAAGATGTCTTTGATAAGGTAAACAACAAAAAATTCACTATGGAAGAAAAGTTAAACACCATGGTCAACAACAAGCTAAAAAAGATCATTGAGAAGATCAATAACAACAATGTTCTTCTCAAAAAGCTGGCAATGATAAGAAAAATGGGCATGCAAAACTCTATGGATAACTTGAAAGTGCTTCAAGCCTTGCTGGAAGGGAACTACAATGAAAGAGCTAAGTAGGAGGAAGAAGGTAAACAGGAAGCTCAAACCTCAGGCTTGGGAACCAGCACTAGATCAAGCACCAAAAAGAAATATGATGTTCAGATGAAAGACATTACAAAGCTACGGGATTCGATCCAGACTATGGAATTGCAGATGGAAGAAATCCAGATTTTGGAAGACTAGATGGATGCTGTTGAGTAATTTTTTCTGGAATGTTTTGGCTGCTGGAAGTTGTTTCGACACTATTTTTCTAGAAGTAAATCATTGTCTATTTTTTTTAGTCTTCATGTTCTTTATTATATAATCAAGGGTTAAGCCCTTCTTGTGGTCATCTGTCTTCTGTGATAGATTATTGTCATTTTGGTGCTTTCTAATTTTTTCTCTATTTTATGTAAAGGGTTTTGGGGCCCCTTTAAAACCTTTTTTCACCTTAATCAAAAACATATTCATTAAGGATTTGTCACAGGGAGTTATACCTATAAAATTCAGAGATGAAACTATTGTTATTTTATTTCAATTTGTTCAATTGTGGGTGACAGAGAGGTATTGTGAGGGCTTGAGTCAATATTATAGATAAGGCCAATCAGTTAACCAATAGATTTTTGGTGACTTTGCTGGGGACAAGAATGGTCATTTTAAGATCAGTCACTTAGAGATGAGGGAATAATAGTGTTCCCTCATGAAAAAATCTTTATTATACTCCAACCCCATCTAATGTTTTAAGATGAACATGAAGATATCATCTATTAGTTGAATACCCTTCCATGGAGGATGCGAAGAAGTGTTGACGAATATAGGAGGGTAAGTCTAGTCTTGGAAAGAGAAGAAGAATTAGCAGTTGTTTTTGCAAAGACAAATACAAAGATAGGATTGAAATCAAGCACCACACCTAGTCCTAGATAATAAGCCTGATAAAGAAATATCAAGGGGTCATTGAAACAATAATTTCTATTCAAATCTAGATACTAGATGATATTCCAGGACTGCACGAGAAAAAGGGGAAGTAGACCCTGTCTTTGAAGGTCTTAGCAAAGTAATTGTTTCTCTGGTGAAGCCCATGTTAGCTCTTTTTCTTGCACCACAACCTTAAGATGATAGTATACTGATTATACTTGAATGAAAACTCCCTTTTGACAAGAGAAAGGCTAATTGTTGAGGTATTTGATAACACTGGGGATACCTATTATCACCTCCTTCATTTTTGAGTTCCACAGACTCAGGTAGGTATTACCTATTAAAAGATTACTGATTCTTCAGTCAGTATGTTTGGTGGACTAGTTCATTCACTAGTCAGTTACTTTAGACCTCACTATAACAAATTATAAGATACCTTGGAGATTACAATGATTAATTTGAAACAGAGTACTATAAGCCATGCTATGGTCTTGATAACATAAACCAATGAGTTAAGAATTTTCATTCTTCTTCCGTTTGATTTTAGGAGGGGCAACCTAATGATTCTCTCTACAAGGAATCAACAAAATCCAACTGTAAACTCTATGAGTACAATTGATCTTAAATATATGCTCTTAAAGTAATTATTTTGAATATTTTTAAATATTTGGATGATGATGAATCACTTGACAAATTCTAGATCAGTGCCTATCCTTGATCAATAGAGTCAAAAGATATAAATCCATAGAGATATATAAACAAGAATACTGTATGATGCCTTACAACCTACATACAACTCATATAAAGTGCCTTGCAAACTATCTTGTCACTTCTACAATATTGTATCAAATCCTCAATCACTTTTGTACTCTCTGAAACTACTCACAAAGTTTAATTCTCCCCTTAGAAGAAACTTGCAAATAATTGGATAGCTACCTTATAGCCAATATGTTTAACATGCCTTACAAATTAAACATAAAAGAGTACATACAATAAGTAAAGAGATAACAACAATGTAGAATAAAGTTGCACTATATTTTTATTCATATATTTCTGCTTTAAATACATATAAAGGCTAAAAGCTCAAAAAACACAGACTAAAATCTAGAAGTCAGTCTTACAATTATATTTCATCTCTCTTCAAAATATTACAATTTGATCTAATTATATGTTATAACCATCTTGGAATCCTTAAAACAAGGATGCAAGAAGCTTCAGATGGTTGTAAAAACCTAACCCTAAAACTTAGGAAAAGACAAAAAATAAGAATGCACCAAGCGTTGGAAAGACAAAATATAGGAATGAAATATGATATGTTCTTTGTCTTCATGTGATCTTTGATATCTTTGGTTGTGCATCTTGAGGATAGTCCCTGATTTGACTTTTGGTGATGACTAACTTGTTTGTCTTCCAAAAAATTTGAGCTGGATACTCTGACATTCCTTTATTCCTCATCAATGATATCTAAATCTACTGTTACTGGTCTCTTCTTTTTGGGCTTTGTCCGATTGTCCCAGATAGTCACATCCTCTTCTTTCGGCCATTCAAAATTTTGGATATTCTCCAATTGGGTCTTTTGCCTTTCCTATCTAGCATCTGTTATGCTCTTAACATCAGATGTGAATTTATTACAATCTAACTCTTCTTTAAATGCCTCATCAATCAGTGCATTGAATCTTTCCATATCCAATTCTCCCTTATCTGATATATAAATGTCTTTATTTGGGAGTATATTGTCAAAATATGATAACCATAACCCTAAGGGTTTTATCTAATCATCCTCTATCCTAATAGGTGGCACAAATCTATTATATCCTGACTCAAACATTTTTAACTTAGCATCTACTTGGTTAGCCTTTCCTTTGAAGAAAGATAGAGTAGCACCAATTTGTTCTATCTCAGTACCAACCAAAGTTACTATTTCAGGTATGTCTGACCTCAATGGTTGTACTAATGCTAATCTCTCAAAAAGTGTAGTCCTTCCAGACTAAGTAGCATAATAAGGGTTCAAAATTGTCAAAAAACTTGCCACCTCAGCCTGTATACTTGGAAATCTACCATATGCCCCATACACTAAATCCATCTTATTCTTAATAACATTGATTCTATGCTGCAAAATTGACATCAATGCTTCCAAAATCACACCATTATATTCAATGGCTCTCTGCTCTATTTCAATCAAAGTATCCCCTGTATCTTCAGTTTGAATTTCAGCATCTGTTACGTCTTTGGGATCAATAGGGGTGGGCTCTGCAATTTCCATTAGTTTCTTAGTAAGTTCACTTATAATCATATCCTTCTCCTTAATTTTTATTAGTGCAAGCTCTCTATCTTTTGCAATATCACTAGCATCACTAGTAATCTTCTGTAGTTTCTCTAAGAGTTGAACTATCTTAGCTTCATTAAGGTGAGAAACATTGGTTAGAAGCTGGGATGCCTCAAGATCCCCTATATTTTGAAGGGTCCAAATAATGTTACTTCCCTCCATATTCTCTTGAATATTCAGAAGGGCTAGTTCCTGATCCTTTGGAGCTAAGCTCCATATTTCAAGTTCTTGGGATTTAGAGCTATACCCAAATCCTCTAACCATATCTCCCACCTGGGTCTCTGATGAAAATTTCATATTAGGCTATCTCCTGATTTGGTCAATAATGAATGCTAAAGATAAGTCCCAACCCTCAACAAGTAGTATCCCACTAGCCTTTACCAGCTATCTTGCTTGTTTAGGAGTAATCTCTTCTAATTCAGGATCATAATCCTGTAATGTTTGAAGAGCTTCTTGGGTGACTAGATCACCACCTTCTATTTGTAACTTCTTTTTGAATTGTTGTTGTTTATTCCATATCAAAAATTCTTTGAATTCCTTTGTCTTGATGAAGCTATCATCCTTAAGGAATTCCTCATGATGAATCAATCTTTCATCAGTACATGATCTCAGAGGCAATTCCTCATCTTTATCCTTTAGTAGCCTTTTTCCAGCCCTAATCTATTTTTTGAGTAAATGATCATAGGGTCTATCCCCTATTATCAATATTCCAATTCTGTCTATTCTTTTCCTTTGGGAAGGCTAACCCATTTCCACTTTTTGCCTCTTAGGTGGAGGCTCATTTGTGACCTCCTTTTCAGGGACCTATGTCAGGTCAATGATGTTCTCTTCTTCTACCATACACCATAGGGGAACTGCTTGATACTCTGGATGAGAAACTAGTGAGGGACAACCCTAATCACTGTCATCATCATTCTTAGACTCAAAATGGTCTTTACCACCCTTCTCAGGAATTACCAATGCTTCTTCTAATTGATTACATAGAAGAGTATGATTTTCAATCATTGCTTCTAACCTTTTCAAATATGGCAAATTGGGAAAGAAGCCTCCAAATTTGGGTCCTTTTCTTTTCACCTACCTTTCAAGGTCTAAAAGTTCATTGAACTTAGTTGCTCTTTTTTTTATTTCTTCATCTTCCATGATATTTCTTATCAGGTCCTCTTCCATACATTCTTCATGTATTTTTGTGTAAGGGATAGTGGGTGCAAGCAATTTTCTTGCACTAATGATGAATCCCTCTGTATCCGCATGCCTATGGAAGGAAAAACTCATCTTGTAATGATTCATCCAGGCATTTATTGGGTCCACAACCTTCTTCCCAATAGTGAAATTGTAAATTCTAAACTACCTGGGGGTAAAAGTACCCTTCCTATGTGGAGCCAAGTGCTCATTGTCAACTAGAATCAGTTGTCTAATGAATTCAACTGCTGCTATCCTTGGTGGCACATAAAATGGAAAAATATGTGGGGGTTTAGGGAAACCATAAACCCTCATTATTGTAAAGTTCTTCTCAAAATAGAAATCACCCCAATTATGATCTCCTGGCCATTTTTCCAAATATTGACAAGGCCTCAATAGCTGCATAACCTTAACAAGCAATTTGGTCTTCTCTACACCCAAACACTTAAGAATTGGATATATTATCCAATTCTCCAAAGCACAGAACTCCTATTCCCTAGAAGTATTATTCCATACTTTGAGCCAAAAATGAACAAGGTTATCTTGACCATGATGAAATCTCTGTGGCTGCAAGTTATGACAATCCATAATTGGATAATTATGATATAGGATCAAATGCATAAGTAATGAATAGTGTAAAAACCTTGGTTGATTCTTCTTGCTTTGGATATCAACAAAGCCCTGATGCATTTGATCAATGATGTATTGAATGTAGTCATAATTGGAAATAGTATGGAAACTCTGCATATCCAATACCATCGTTAAAATGTCTAAGGTAGTTTTGTCAGCTCCAACATCTTTTCCCAGCACTCTAGATAATGCATAAGCTATATATTTGACATAGAAATTCATGTCCTTATAAAAATATGGGGTTGTACTGGCCATTGGATGTATGTATGCTTTCATCTTCTTAGGGACATGGAAATCCTTGATATCCTTGGATGCAATGCCTGCTTCCCTAACATATCTATTTTCCAATCTCTGAAGGTTTATCTCAGTAGTCATGGGGTAGTAGACATTAAAAGCTTTCATAAATGTAGTATGGTCTAGGGTAAGTAGGGGTTTGCCATCATCCCTTTTAATAATTTTGGACAAGGGATCATACCTACTGGCCAACTCTAGTATGAAATCAACATCAATAAACACATCTGGGACAATTAACCTTGCTAACCCACAAGTCCAAGGGTTTGAGATAGGCATGGGTTCATCACTATTCTTAAAAAATTAATTAAACAATGAATACCCTAAAGACCCAGGCGTCTTTGCATCTCTAATATATGCCATGTTATCTACTAAGGTGTCAGCACTTACCTTTCTGTTCTGGCTTGACCCTAGCAACAACATAAGAAATTCATCTGAATAATTTCTCTTCCCCTTTGACTCGTCCTCTACATCACCATTTTTTCCACTGGAAGAAGCCGTATTCTGCGCTCGACTCATTTTTTCTTGTTCTATTATCAACCTTTGATACCAATATTGAAACAAATCTATCAACAAACCCTTTCTATCAACCTATAAACCCTTTGTAATTCTGAATTCAAGCACCAAACACACCATAGCTTTCTCTCTCTATCAAATTCTGAACTACTAAATTATCTATTGAATTCTCTGTTTCTAGAAATTTTACTTACTAAGAAAGCACTTAATTCTTTGCAAACCCTTTGCATTTGAGAAAATAAAATCATGGTAAAATGAAATGATAACAAGGCAACATACTTATAAGAAATAATTCAATGCATACGTCTTCTCAAACTAGTAAAATAGCATTTAGTCACTTCCGTAATTAGTTTCACATACTGTGTCATCAATTTTTGGTTCTAGTCGTGGAAATCAAACTGTCAGACAATTAATTGTTGATGAGTGATTTCGTATAGAAATCTTATAAAATTCAAAAAATGTAATCAAATCTAATTGGCCACATTTAATCAGACTATGACTACTTTTCCACCTGTTATAATCTTTAAAATCTGATTGGTTAACAACTATCAACGGTGGCGCCGCTGACAAGCCATTTTTTAACTCTAATCAACTTCCAGCGACTTGGTGACTGAGTAGTCTCATTGTCATATGATAATCTAGATAACTGTAGTTCCCTCAGGAGACTTGGAAACAACATTATTTTCAAATTTCTTTATAACCTCAGGTTTATTAAGAGACTCGACGACTGAGCAATCTCCAGGTCGCTTGATAACTTCTGAACTATGGTTACAATTATGAGACTTCCCAACTACCGCTGGATGCAATCTTTAATCAACGATTGTCACTAAGTCTCATGTTCCTTTTCTTAACTCACTTTTAATCATGAGACTCAATGAAAACACTTAAACTATTACCTATAAACTCAACCCATAACCATGATTTATATCAAGAGACAATGCGACAACACGGTCTCAAAGTCGCTTTATAAAATCTTTAACTCTGATTAAATCTTGAGACAACGCGACTGCCGTCAGATACAAACTTAGAATCAACAATGGTCGCGAAGTCTCCTTATTGTTTTAGCATATTTGAACTAATCAAGAGACTACACAACAAATCCTTTTTGCCAAGTCTCGTGATGATAAAGAATATTCTCTTTTTCTTACAAGACCCAGCGACTACGAAATAAAGCACATGCCAATAAATTTAACTTAAGTGCCAAAAAGGTAACAAGAAAATAAGACCAGTTTCATAAAATTAGGGCTTCTTCACATTTTTGCCTAGGAAATACTAGGGTTTAGGGTTTTTTGACACTCTTAAAATAATTTTGAGGCAAGAAGACCTACAATGATGCAGGAGCATCCCAGGGTAGTTGGCTATCCTGCATGTTTGGGAGATTTGATGGAGTTGTGTGGACTTATTTTCATGTGTGAGGAATTTTGTAGAGTTTTTTGGACCTACTTGGGTCTTTTTTAATTGGTTTTGATGTATTTAATGGAACGTGGCATGATCTTGGTTGCTTGGCATGGACCGGGAGGAGCTCGGCCTTGCTTAGGAATTTGGTGCCTATTAAAATCCATATAAATAATTTTCCACAAAGAGTTAGAGGATGAAAATTTCAGGGATTGAAGAGGGCCTATATTTCTACCTACGGTTCGAAGCACGAGTCCTAATTCATTCGGAGCTAGGAGATATCGCGATTTTACTAAGACAACTATTTTGGGCATTTAATTGTTGTTGTTGGCCGACTTGTGGCATTTAATTTCG
>MU223294.1:1576799-1586959 GCA_018584345.1 Thuja plicata
TTTGAGAAGAGCTAGTGGTTGCGGCTTGGGAAACAAGGGGATTGCTTGGTGGGCTTGCGAGCACAAGTTTAGATCTTCCTTGGGGGTTCCTACCAGTGTGTGGATCTGGGCTAGCTAGGGTTTGGTTAGGATCTTGCGAGATCTTGTGGAGCTTTTATTGTAATTGCATTTTATTTGGCAGTAACCCGGAAGGCCTTACAGCCGGGCATGTTGGATGAAATTATGATGATTATATTATGAGTATTGGCATTGTGTGGATCTATATCTTTGTCTTGTTATTATATTCAATTGTGTGGTTATTTGCTGGGGGCTAGGACATCTCCATCGGGGATTCTCCTGCCTTGCACTGCATCATACAAATAACAAAATATCATCATTTTTTCCATGATCTTAACTTTCAGGGTACAGGGGATAACTGACAATTCTAAAAATTAATAGGGCAAACATCCAATAGGAAATACTACTAATATCCCATTCATCAGAGTAGAAGCATACCCCCCTACTCTTCTGAAGAAGAAGAATGTTTCATCTCCCTTCTTCCAAGCACTAACTCTTCATAGAGTTGCAACACCAACATAAGTCAGTTTTAATCCAATACCCTTTACTCTACTTAGAAGTATGGCTCAGCCAGTACCATGGGGAGTAGTTATTGTCTTGCTTAATATTATTTCTAATAATGACCTTCCTCATGGGTCGAGGAATAATTTTCCAAAATTCACTGGAGATGGAAAAGTTTCCCCTGATGAACACATTGCCACATTTTTCATGGCCTGTGGAGTACTTGCAGTACAACATGAAGATGTGGTAGTCCGCTTGTTTGTGGAGATGCTCATTGATGAAGCTGCTAATTGGTTCCATCATCTACCTCTAGACTATAATACAAATTGGGATACTACGAGGACAAGATTCGAGGCAAGGTTCAAGGGTGCCAAAGATGAGCACTCCTTGCTAGCACAATTAACCTAGATTAAGATGGAAATCTACATACCCATGTGTGAATTTGTGGCCAAGTTCAACAAAATAATTAAAAAAATTCTAGTTGCTAAAAGGCCTATTGCAGATAATTTGAAATGTTTCTTTTTGAATGGCATTCCACCTTATATTAACTTCCATTTGAGAAGGGCACATATAGAAACTTTAGCAAACACTTAAACTACTTCTATTGGGTTAGAAGATGACTTGATCATGGCTGGAAAGTGGAAGATGGAATTACAAGCTAGGAGCAATGGTAATAATAAAATTCCCCAGAAACCATGTTGCAGAGACTGAAAAATGATATGATAACTCTTAAGGGGAAATTTCCAAAGGCCAATCCCTCATTTCACTAGCCTCACTTGCAATTTTTGACTAGAAAAAATGAGGGGAGACAATTGCAACTTCCTCCTACTCAACATCGACTAGCCATTGAAGTCCCTTTGAATTCTTAAAAGGGAAATATGTGCACCTTCCATCTGACAACTGATCACAATGGAGAGACATGTCCTGATATGGATAGATATATGCAAATTGTCACTAATTATGAAACTCTAGAAGATACCTTTCGAATAGAAACAAACTCCAATTTTAATGGTGACTCTAAAAATTATTACTTGGAGTATGAATCAGATTCCGAGGGAAGAGGTGACTATTTTTTCACTATCAACGAGTCTGAAATGGCTATCTTGATGCGGAATCAGAAGGGTAAACAACAAGGGGTCTCTATTTTATTGAGGAATAGTATCTCAAATTACTCATTCCATAAGGCATTAGATCAAATGACCACACCCCAAATTACCACTGTTCTAGGTAAGGAGTCTAGTTCATTTGATATTGTCCAATTATAAAAAGAATCGTGTATTCAATTCTCTCCTTTAGATTAATTAATGTCAAATACCATAGAGCTACGACACTTAGTGGAACATTTTAAGTCATAAAGTGCAAATTTTAATGCATGCTTAAGCATGATTTCAAAAGGTGAATCCTTTGTTTCAAAAGTATCTCAAAATGAGACTAATATTCTAGCTACTACCCTAGGCCAGAAAATCAAACCTTTCTATATTTCTCTCTTCATTAATGGACATAAGCTTAGCAATTGCATTATAGACTCAGGGGATTCTGACAATGTAATGATAACACTAGTAGCTAAGGCTCTCGATTTGTCTCTGAAAAAAACCTTCAATAAATGTTATTCAATGGATGCAAAATAGGTCCCCCTCATTGGCCATATTAAAGGTGCACAAGTAGTACTTGTGGCACACCAAGCCAAAAGATTGAAACTAACCATTCTAGTGGTGCATATACCGGCTAGTTATGGTATGTTATTGAGAAGGAGATTTTGCAAATATATAAGTGGAGAAATCAATTTAGACTGTTCTCATGTGATCATACCTATCAGGAATAAGAAAGTTAAGCTCAAACCCAAAGAAAAGGCCAAATTCACTATATTAAAGTCTGATGACCTAAAATTACAAATCTTGTATGAATAACTAGAATTTGGCAATTACATGTTGTTTACTAAATCTAATTCATCAAGGGTTGAGAATGAAGAGAAAGAGTCACAGTTATGGACCCTAGAATTTGATGGAAGTTGTGCCTCTTCCAGGTCTGGTGTAGAAGTAGTGCTAATCCTACCTCAAGGCATTGTCAGTCATCTGGCCTACAAATAGGAATTCAATAATACAAACAATATTATAGAATATAAAGATTTTCTACTGGGAATTGTTGCAACTAAAGATAGAGGAGTTGCAATATTAAAGGCAAAAGGTGACGTAGAATTAATAGTGAAATAGGTTAGATGGATCTTCCCTGTTAAAAATTGTAGATTAAAAAATTATAGGAATAGGGCACGGGACGAAATAGAGTACCTTGAAGCATTTTCAATAGAATCAGTGCCAAGGGAAGAAAATGTCTGAGCTGATTCCCTAGCAATATCAACATTTGTCCTACTACCTCATCCAGAATTTGATGAATAGAAGTACACGGTTGATATAGTGAATAGACCAAATGTCCCTGACAATATGGAGTCTTGGAAAATCTTTGAGGATGATCACCGTCTCTGAAAGTTCTTAGAAAATACAGAGTTATTTGTTGAACAATATTTTGAAGGAGGAGAAAAAATTTTTACTGAAATTTCTCAAGACAAAAAGGAGACTTGAGGCAGGGGGTCATGCAATTGAAATTAAATTAGATTCCCTTAGGTATGATCTCTCTAGAAAAGTTGTTTGATAGAAATGATACATATGTGAAGTGGAAAAAGGTAGAAAGGGGAAACACCTTCAGGGAGTATGAGAGTTTGAATATCAGAGATGCACAAAACCCGAAGATGATAAGTGTCAGGAATGTTGGTAAATAGATTTTTCCTTTCTTTCTTATTGTGGAAATGACTCTCTAATGCCCAAATTGTGAACACAATCTGAATACAACAGTTGAAAAGCCTCTTTAAGATCACCAGCTTTTCTCTGAATTGGTAGGTACAACTCCCTAAAATAGATATGCAATGAATGATGTTTTGATCTTACACTAATAAGGGGGTATGCTCTTAACCCGAGAGTAGAAGAGGATAAAATAAATCAAGCCTAAATAGGACTTAATCTAGGCAAGGAGGGATTTTTAATCTACGGACCAAGATGCAGAAGTCACAAATCTTATGAACTCATACACTCAGCACTGACTAATCTATGACTACTGCTTAACAAGATGAAACAAAATGCTAAAGGCTTCTATTAAGTTCCCCTCTGAATATTCCATAGCACATCCTACTAAGGTTTATTCACATCCTCGCAAAAAAAGAATGAAACATCCTTTCCTTCTTACTGTAACTTAGATTAAGAGAAAGAACTATTTAACTACAATTCTAAGCTAATGTAACAGAAAATCTTTGACATAAAACAATTTCAATTGTCTCTGCAACCTCGAGTATCCCACACCAAAAAAATTTGCCCCCTTTATTAATCTTTCAACTTCATACATATAGAGCCAGGGGATGACCATTACAAAGGAATTTTAATTGGTTCATTTCCCTCTAAGTGACAGATGGCAAGAAACCACTTTTGTTGCATAACTAATTACAAGGGAAAAGAAATGGAAAAGAAAAGGGGAAGTTGAATCATTTGGTTTTCTCCCTTGTAATTAGTTATGCAACAGATTTTTGGTGAGTCCGCTGGGGAAACAAATAGTCACTAGACATGTGAACCATATCATGAGGAAAAATGGTACTCCCTCATGAGAACATCTTTCCAGTGCTCCAACCAAATCTTGGTTTTCAAGATGACCAAGAAGACATAATCTCGTCTCTTAATACATTTGTTTGGAGATATAGGAGGAACGTTGAGAACTACCGAAATGCAAGCCAGGTATTAGAGGAAGAATAAAGAAGGGCACAAGCTTTAGAAAGAGTTGTTCAAAGGAGGAATATCCGAAGAGCAGAAAGACAAGAAAGAAGAGAGGCCTAGCAGTAAACTTTACTCAGCACCCTGGAACGCACAAAGTTCCTCAGGAGTACCAGCGAGCAGGGTGGGAAAGATTCTATGTTTGACAAGCTAGAAGAGCTTGGTTTTCCAATCCTAGAGGTTCCTAAGAGAAAAGGAGAAAGGAAGAGTTGGAGTAGACCGTCTTCCCCTGTTAGGAATCAAATCACTTCATAAAACACTTTTCAGGTATTGACTCTTCACGGTATCAATACTCCCCCAGTTGTTAGTTTCCCACCATATCGTGCAAGAGCTGTCATGGCCACTCCATGGGCCATAGCACTGGGACCCTTAGTGTTAACAGCTTATCATCCACTCCCTGCTGGGTCAAGGAATAATTTCCCTAAGTTTTTAGGTGACAAAAAAGTCACTACGGATGAACATATTAAAGCATTCTTTGCAGCCACTGACATCCTGGGGGTGGCACATGAAGACGTGGCGGTAAGATTATTTCTTGAAACTTTGACAGAAAGTGCAGAAGATTGGTTCTATCATCTAGATGATGGCACTATCACTGGCTGGGACATGATGAGAACGGCGTTTGAAGCCTGATTTAAGACTGCTAAAGATGAGCATGCTCTGTTAATGCAACCTACGTCCATCAAGAAGCAACCTCATATGAACATGAGGGATTTTGTAGCCAGTTTCAATAAGATTACCAATAGGATTCCCATTGCTACTAGGCCTACTGCTGGTAATCTCAAGACCTTCTTCATAAGCACAATGCCACTAGATATCAATTACAATTTAAGAAGGGCATGTCCCACGGATCTAGCTGACGCACAAAGAAGAGCCATTGAGTGCAAAGATGACTTAATCTCCACAGGAAAGTGGAAAAAGGAAATCCAAAACAGAGGGAGCTCTAGTAATACTACCTCATCTGATGAAATGCTCTAGAAACTGTCAAATGAGCTGGTAGCAGTGAAGAAGCAGTTACCGGGTTTCAACAACTCTTATCAGCGGAATTTTTAGAATGTGCCGGGAAGAGGTGCAGACAATAAATTTCCACAGCTTACGGGCCCCCAGCCTAGGTTGCAGATTGAGGCAGCACCCAAGAAAGGGAACATGTGCGTGTTTCATTTGACTACAGATCATGATGGTGAGAACTGCCCGGAGACTATCCGTATGATGCAGTTATTGGCCACCAATGAGCTGAATGTAGTAACTCCTTGTGCAGATTTGTATACATACTCCAATGGCGACTCTAGAAATTTATTTATGGAGTATGAATCTGACTCTGAAACCAAAGGTGAATGCTATGCTACCATCGACAGGACTTTGTGTAAAGTGCTCACCCAGGGACAAAAGTTGAAGAACCAATCCTCGAGCCATCCCCTCAAAGGTGACTCTGGTCCTTCCACAAGCAATGCTCATGCTGATCAAGGAGCCTCAAATTCTCAGACGGGTAAGGATAAAGCACCTTTTGATTTTATCTAGTTTTGTGAAGAATCAAAAATTCAGATTTCCCCTATAGATTATTTAGCATCACATCCTTCTGAATTTAAAAGACTAGTGGAGAGATGTAAGGGGAATGTATCAAATTTGAATCACAATGTAACTGTAGAAGAAGAGAGTGAAACATTAACAACTAATTTGTTTCATCAAGAAGAATGTACTATGTTAGCAACTTCTCCTTGGCAAAAACCTGACCCCTTCTATGTTTCATTATACATTAATAGATGTAAACTAAGTAACTGCATAATAGATTCGGGAGCGTCGGACAATGTCATGCCCTATTCAGTGGCCAAAGCCTTAGGTCTTAGCCTCACAAAGGTGCACAAGAAATGTTACTCAATGGATGATAAACAGGTTCCCTTGCTAGGAAAAATTAAGGATGCCCAGGTAGCTTTGGCCTCACATCCCGAAAAGAAGCTCTTGTTGACTATCTTAGTGGCAGACATCCCGAAAAGCTATGGTCTCCTCCTAAGTAGAAGTTTCTGTAGAGACCTAGGAGGGGAGATAAAGTTAGACTGGTCTCAGGCTATAATACCGATTGGGAATAAGAAAGTTAAGTTAGAGCTTGAGGAAAAAGATAAATTCACCGTCCTAAAATCTGATGATCTCAAGGCCCAGATACTCTACCAAGAGTTTGAGTTTGGTAATTACATGTTCACTGAGGAATCCCTAAGTGAAGAGAGAAGTGAAGGCCCGGATGAAATAGCTTCATGTGAAGAAAGCAATCTGACAGGTGTATGGACTCTGGAATTTGATGGTAGTTGTTCTTCATCAGGATCTGGTGCAGGTGTCATGTTGATCCCTCCTCAGGGTGAACCTAAACCTATGGCCTTTAAATTGGAATTTGAGAACACCAACAACACCACAGAAAATGAGGCTCTATTACTTGGAATTGCAGCAACAAAAGAAAAAGGAATAAAACTGCTGAAGGCTAGAGGTGACGCGAAGCTCATTGTGAAGCAGGTTAGAAAACAATACTCCATCAAGAATCACAGATTAAAGAACTATAGAAATAGGGTCTGGGACAAAATAGAAGGTCTAGATGCCTTCTCCATTGAAGTGGTACCGAGAGAGTTGAATACCAAAGCCGATTCCCTGGTAGTTTCAGCTTCTTTATTGTTACCTCACCCAGAGTTTAAAGACAAGAAGTACCAGATTGAAATCATCTATCAAGCTTTCATCCCAAATAATACAGACTCTTGGCAGGTTTTTGAGGATGACAGGAGTTTACAGATGTTCTTGGAAAGTGACAAAACTGCTTCTAGACACCAGATGAGTGAAGATGACAAAGGGGATTCCAGCCATGAATCACAAGAGAAGCAGACTGATGAAATTTAGTTGCAAGGTAATATCATCCCTCCATACTTCATCTCTTTAGAAAAATCATTTAATAGACATGATGCTTACATAAAGCAGAAGAGAGAAAAAAAGGGACCCACTACTGGTGAGTATGAAGGAGTAAATATCAGTGATACTGACCATCCCAAGATGATCAACATTGGCAAATGTTGTTCACCTGAAGAGAAAGAGGCTGCCAAACAACTCTTTCTAGAGTACCGAGATGTCTTCGCCTGGAACTATGAAGACTTGAAGAGATATAGAGGCGAAGAAGTGAAACATCAGATTCCTTTGAAACTAGATGTAGTTCCATTTTGACAGAAGCAGAGGAACTATAATCCTAAGGTTGCAGATGCAATATTTTGAGAGGTAGACAAAATGTTGAAGGCTAGAATTATCTACCCTATCCACCACTCCACCTGGGTAGCTAATATAGTACCTGTTCGAAAGAAGAATGGAGAAATCAGAATCTACATTGATTTCTGCAACTTGAATCAGGCATCTCTTAAGGATAATTTCACCTTGCCTAATATGGATTACTTGCTGCAAACGGTGGCCAGATCCAAAATGATGTCCATGCTTGATGGATTTTTGGGTTATAACCAGGTTGAAGTGGAAGAAGGAGATTAGCACAAGACAGTGTTCACGACCCCTTGGGGTATGTTCACATATCACAAGATGCCTTTCATACTCATTAACACCGGCGCTACTTTTCAAAGGTGCATGAGCAAAAAATTTGCTGATCTGAAGGACCGGATCATAGTGATATACCTAGATGATCTCACCGTGTTTTCAAAGAAAAGGAAAGACCACATAGAAGATTTGAGGAAGGTCTTGCAAAGATGCTAGGGTCGTGAAATCTCCCTCAACCTGAAAAAATCTATGTTCTGTGTAACAGAAGGAAATCTCCTCGGCCACATAGTATCTCAAGAAGGGATCAGAATCGACCCTGAGTGAGTTGAAGATATTCGAAGGTTGAGCTTGCCAGTAAACAAGACAAGAGTTAAGTCATTCTTTGGGTAGGTCAAATTTCTTAGGAGATTTGTATTGGATTTTGCAGAGGTAACCCAATGTATCATGGATATGATGAAAGGCGATGCAATTTTCAAATGGAGTGAGGCAGGTAAGCAAGCTTTCCAGAACGTCAAAGATGCCATTGCTAATGCCCCAGTATTAAGTCATCCAAATTATAGTTGAGACTTAATCATTTATTATTATGCTTCTAAACACACTTTGTCAGCCATACTTATGCAGAATAATGATGAAGGAGTTCAGGCCCCTATAGCTTTTATGAGCATCCCCTTAAAGAATCATGAGTTGAAATATTCTCAAATTGAGAAGCATGCTTTTGTGGTAGTTAAAGCACTGAAAAACTTTTGCTTCTACATCTTGCTTTTGCATTCTATGGTTTATGTCCCAGATGTAGCGGTGAAAAGTGTGTTAACTCAGCAAGAAGTGGGTTGCAATGCTCAAGGAGCTTGGATAGCAAAGATGCAGGAATACGACATTGAAATTAAGCCCACTAAGCTGGTAAGGGGAAATGCCTTATGCAGAGCAATCGCAGAAAACAAGGTTGTGGAAGAATAAAAAAAATCTGAAGAAAAGCAATTGGTCTTAGCCGTGGGACTCCAAGATACATGGTTCAAAGATATTGTTTATTCCCTCGCATACAGAGAGTGCCCAGAAGGTCTGACAGCGAAACAAAGAAGAGAGATAAAATTAAAGGCTGCTAAATTTGTAATTTGGGATGATAAATTGTTTAAAAAGGCAATAGATGGTACTTTCCTTAGATGTATAAATAAACAACAACAAGAGAAGCTGCTGAAGACTTTCCATGACGAAGCCTGCAGAGGACATTTCTCATCCTCAGTTATAGCTTTCAAATTTTTAAGACAATGTTACTACTGGCCTCGAATGTTCAAGGACGCCAATTCCTGGGTAGCAAAATGTGAGAAATGCAAGATGTTTTCAGGATGTCCTCAATTAGCTGCTCTCCCATTGAAACCTGTTGTGATAGAGGAGCCTTTTCAACAATGGGGTCTTGACTTCATTGGCCCAATTAATCCAACATCCAGTGCTGGTCACCAGTACATAATAATTGCCACTGATTATTTCACCAAGTGGGTGGAAGCTAAAGCAACAAAGAAGACAACTTCAGAAGTGGTATGTGAATTTCTTAAATAGAATATACTAGTCAGGTTTGGTGTCCCAAATAAGTTAGTGATGGACAATGCAGCTTACTTTTCTTCAGTTGAGATTACTAGTTTTTGCTTCGAATATGGAATCACTATTAGCCATTCTTCATATTACTTCCCACAGGGAAATTGATGCAGAGGACCAGGTGGTGAACCAAGAAACAACCCAAAATGAGCAATAGTGTAGAAGTGTTCCAAGTGACCCTTCTAGATCCTGATAGGCAAAATCCACAAGTAGTCAACTCTAGGAGGTTTCAAGGCTTCAATAGGTTTGTTTTATCATTTATGACATGTTCCAACGAATACTTTTCAGTTTCAACACCTTTTAGGCCAAAATGCACAATGTAGCCAAATGTTGTCAATGCAAAATTGTAACTCTGTGACAACAGCAAGACAAAAGATGTATAACTTTTGTTTTTTTCCAAAAGACCCCTGGAATAAATCACAGTTTCATACACTCTCTATCCTTGCACAACACATATACAAAAATTAGATAAGCTTCCTTTGGCAAATAGCAAAGATTCTTCACAGTGACCCTATTTTCAACAATTGAAGCAATGATGCATTTACAAAGCAACTTATAGAAGTACTCAATGTATAGACTCCAAAGCTTGCATAGGCTTCTAAAATTCCTTCAATTAGATAAATCCCCACTCAATTTGACTCTATGGGTTTCCTAACCCCAAAAGCCCCAATTCATCCCTTACAAACCCTTGTTCCTAGGGCA
>MU223294.1:1591209-1610835 GCA_018584345.1 Thuja plicata
ACAGAATGGTCATGATTTTTTGAAAGAAACTTCAAAACTGTCAATAAACTGCCTGCAACAGTCAGCCCTCAATGAATTTGAACAAAACACTTACAAATTTGGATTCAAATCTTGGACCTTTACATCAAAACATGTCTACAAACACCATGTAACATGTCCCAATGAAAAAGATGAACAAGAAACTCAAAATTCCTGCCAATTTCTATTAAAACAGAGCACTTTTATTCAGTTTTTGAGAAACAGTCTGTACAAAACATGAGGTACAGGCCGTACCATGACATATTTATGACTCCAGGAGGTAGTTAACATTCCTCCCAACCGACTCCAACTAATTACATTTGCTATTCCTTTATAAAATTTATACTATGGAGTTTCCCTCCAAAATGCCATATAACCATTTGTATTTAAAATTTGAATTTTCTAAAGTAATAAACTAAATTTTAAAGGACTTATTGAATGTTTTAACTTGTGAAATGACTTGATATTATTATAACTTCATACTAGACCCTAAAAAATGACTTCTCTACCCTAGACAACCTCTAGATCCTATTACATGGATCAATTACAACTTTTCAACATTACAATCAATCAAGACATCATACAAACTTATAACTTTTTGTGCTTGCAAATGCCATAATTGGTTGTAGAATTGACCATTTGACCTTATAAGATGCTCCATGTCCACTGGAATGCCTTGGATCTCCAAGATACCTATGATGAGCATATGATACTCCTGCATCAGAAACGGTTAGGCCGAATCTAGCAATAAGAATTTGGTGAATATTATTAAGAAGCTAGTGGAAGATAATCAAAGAAACTGGCATAAAAAGCTTCACAAAGTGTTGTGGGCAGACAGAGTGACTCCAAAGAGGGAAAATGTTTTTGGTGTGGGATACTCGAGGTTGCAAAGACAATTGAAAGTGTTTTATGTCAAATATTTTCTATTCCATTAGCTTAGAATTGTAGTTAAATAGTTCTTTCTCTTAATCTAAGTTACAGTAAGAAGGAAAGGATGTTTCATTCTTTTGTTGCGAGGATGTGAATAAACCTCAGTAGGATGTGCTATGGAATATTCAGAGGGGAACTTAATAGAAACCTTTAGCATTTTGTTTCATCTTGTTAAGCAGTAGTCATAGATTAGTCAGTGCTGAGTGTATGAGTTCATAAGATTTGTGACTTCTGCATCTTGGTCCGTAGATTAAAAATCCCTCCTTGCCTGGATTAAGTCCTGTTTAGGCTTGATTTGGTTTAGCCTCTTCTACTCTCGGGTTAAGAACATACCCCCTTATTAGTGTAAGATCAAAACATCATTCGTTTCATATCTATTTTAGGGAGCTATACCTACCAATTCAGAGAAAAGCCAGTGATCTTAAAGATGCTTTTCAAGTGTTGTATTCAGATTGTGTTCACAATTTGGGCATTAGAGAGTCATTTACACAATAAGAAAGAAAGGAAAAATCTATTTACCAACAAGGAAATATTGGATGGAAGAGGAAAGAGAAAATTTGAGGATGGTTCTTACATCTTATCAATATGTATTTTCATGGTGCTATGATGATTTGAAAAGCTTCATGGGAGAAAAGTTAAAATACCAAATTCCCCTAAAACCTAAAGCTACTCCTTTCCACCAGAAACATAGAAATTATAACCCCAAAGTAGTTGATGCTATCTTTTAGAAAATAAACAAGAAGTTGAAAGATCGATTCATCTACCCTATACACCATTCTACTTGGGTAGAGAATATAGTCCTGGTCCAAAAGAACTATGGTGAGATAAGGATCTACGTAGAATTTAGAAATTTAAATCAAGCATCCCTCAAAGATAACTACACATTACCAAATATGGATCATTTTTTGCAGACAGTGGAAGGTTCGGAGATGATTTCCATGTTAGACTAGTTTTTGGGTTACAACCAGATAGAGGTTGATTAAGGTGACCAATAGAAAACAACCTTCACCACACCATGGAGCACTTTTGCCTACAACAGAATGTCCTTTCAGCTAATTAATGAAGGTTCCACCTTTTAGCAGGTGATGGACTTATCTTTTGGAGATCTAAAGAATAAGATAATAGTGGTACACCTAGATGAACTCATGGTGTTCTTGAATAAATAGAGAAATCACTTGCATGATTTGGAGGTAATCCTAGAAAGATATTGGAAACACAAGATCTCCTTGAATCTAAATAAGTAAGTCTTTTATGTGATTAAAGGAAATAAATTGGGAAATATTATATCTTAGGAGGGAATTCCCATAGATCCTGAAAGAGTTAGCTAAATTCAGCAACTCAACCTCCATTCAAGAAAAATAGGGGTGAAATCTTTTTTCGGCTAAGACAATTTCCTCAGAAGGTTTGTACCTGATTTTTCTGAGATTACCAAACATATAGTAATATGATGAAAATGAATTAGGGAATTAAGTGGAACAATATTGGTAAAGAAGCCTTCATAAATATCAAGGAAGCCATAGCCAATGCACCTATGTTAACACATCTTAATTTTAGTAAGGATTTTAGTATTTATTGCTATGCTTCAGACCACACCATGTCCACTATTTTGCTGTAGAAAAATGAGGAAGGAAATCAAGCAACAATTGCATTCATGAGAATTCCATTGAAAAATCATGAATTGAAATATTCACAAATTGAGAAGCATGCTTTTGTTGTGATTAAGGCTCTAAAACATTTTAGATTTTACACTCTGCACTTCTGTGTCATTGTCTTTGTCCCAAAATGCATAGTGAAAATCATTCTGACATAAAATGAAGTGGGATGTAACACCAGAGGGGTGTGGATAGAAAAGGTGCAAGAGTATGATATTGATATTAAACCCACCAAGCTTGTATGAGGAAAAGCCCTTTGTAGAATGATAGCTGAAAAGAAGCCCGAGCAAGAGGAAGATCTTCCTAAGGTGTTAATGGTAAGTTTGCAAGATCTATGGTTCTTAGAGATTGCTCATTTCCAAACATATGGTGAATTCCCAGAAGGTCTCTCCCCGAAGCAAAAGAGAAATCTAACGAGGAAGGCTGAGAAATATGTTATTTAGGATGATAAACTATATAAATGCGCTACTGATGAAACCTTTTTGAGATGTTTGGATAAGAAACAATAGGAAAATATTTTAAAGAATTTCTATGAGGATGCTTGCGGTGGTCATTTCTCTTCCTCTATCACTATGATCCAAATTCTCAGCAAGTTTTACTACTGGCCAGGTATGTTTAAAGATCCATATCATTGGGTCTCAAAATGGGATAAGTGGAAGATATTTGCAGGGAAGCCTCAACTGTCTACCTTACCTTTGAAACCTATGGTAATTGAGAGCCATTTCTAACAATGGGGACTAGATTTCATTGGTCCTATAAAACGTCGTTCAAGTGTGGTACAAATGTATATACTCATTGCAACAGATTATTGCAATCACCTAAAAATGGTCTGCTATAACTAGAAGGCCTAATCTAAAATTAAGTCCCCCAAGTCCCGACCAAGGTTTCAAATTCAGAGCTAATCACAATTATGTAATTAAAATAGATCGGTTTAAATACATAATTCATCTAGAATAAAACACCAATGATCACTCATCCAAGGGTATTAATTCTTTAATTAATCTTAGTCATTTAAATTAAATCAAAATAAAAAAGGACATGACTAAGGATATTAATTAAAGTGAATTAATTAATCCTTTCATTTATATTCCTCCACTTGACCTCAAAGTCAACTCCTGGACCAGTGAGGACCAATCACATGGATCACTTGAGATTCAATCTGAACCATCCCTCATGGATGCATCTCAACCATCAAATTCAAATTCAAATTTGAATTCATTTTCCCTCCAAGGAAAATCTATAAAATCCATCCATTCTAAGCTCATTTCAATAGGGGTAGATTTCATTCAAACAACTAAATAATGCTAAATTCTTACTAGGAATAATCTAGTTCATCTTATTCAATTCAATTGTTTTCAATTCTATGCATTTAGGAACTAATAGAGCATAATTAAGCAATTGTAGATACATTTTAGGCATTGTAACTTGAATCTTCCATCATTAGATTGTCTATTCACCATGAATTCATGGTTAAATCTAATAGCAATTTGTTAATTCATGTGGATCTTCTATGTAGGAAGCCATAGGATGCTTTTTGCTTGTTATTTGATTCAATTTTGATACTAATGTGTTGATCTAATGTCTTATTGAGTGATTGGGTGCAGATTCTTGTAGGTACAATATTTACACATCACATTTTGGTGCCCACCATGAGGCCTAAAGCCTCATTTTTGAGAATGTGCTCGTTGTCCTACAAAGTTAGCAAAAAATAGTGCAAAATGTCATCGTTTGTGGGAGTTATTTCAGTGTCTCTGGGGTTTCTTTCATTGTTTTCCAACTTTCTTACAACATTTTCGAGAGGTATAGCTTCTATCTTTAGTCATTTTCAACACTTATTTCAGCATTTTGGGGAAATTCCATCATTTGCAGTTAATCTTTCAGTGTTTCTGGGATATTTGGTTGTTTTGGGTTCTTCTTTCATCATTTTGGAAAATAGGGTTTGGGGATATGTTTCATCATCTATAAACTCAAGAGATAAAGTATAGTCTATTTCTCAAAAAATTTGGATACTAATCAACTAACGTGTTATGTTTTTTTTTGATTTTATCATTTGAGACAACTTAACAAGTTTTTGTAGGATGCATGCCAAAGATACCTTGGTCAAAGAATTGGAGCAACAAACACAAAATTACTAACAAGTGGTAAATGCAGGTTGCCTTTGCGAAAATCAATCAAAATTTATGCTTGATTAGTAATTTTTTTATGCTCTTAAATTGAATTTCTCTCCAATTCTTAAATTGATTAAGAAGTATACTCTTTTCCTTCATGGAAAATCAGAAACTCAAACATCAAATTAAGTTTTGAATGTAAAATCATGGGAATGAATCATGTTTTGTGTGTTTGGGAAAGATGAAAAGGTAGGGGAGTATGCTATTTTCTCATGAGAGAAAATCAGAAACCTAGATCCTTGAATCCAATCCATTTCCATTTCTTGTTGCAATCTTTAGATGGGCCTGCCAGTTGAGAAAAAAATCTCTCAGGGACAACCCACATTATATCAAGGTGTGAGCCACACCACTCTAACTCACATTAATAAAATTTACTCTTTGGGGTTAAAGCCTCAGGAGTCGGATGTCATTTGAGCTTATACTCAGCCCACATCTAACACAAAGTAGGGCCTCATGGTCTCAATCACATTTATGTGACTGCTTGTGCTAAGATGCTCTGTAGGGATATACAATTCAATCATGCTTGTGTGGTTATAGAGGATAAAACCAAATAGAGATCCATACTAGATTTTATAATCATAGAAGC
Source organism: Thuja plicata (assembly GCA_018584345.1). Classification (NCBI taxonomy): domain Eukaryota; kingdom Viridiplantae; phylum Streptophyta; class Pinopsida; order Cupressales; family Cupressaceae; genus Thuja; species Thuja plicata. Next base: position 1,596,564 of record MU223294.1, read on the forward strand.
CACCTGGTTCACCCTCAAAAGTTGGTAATGTTTGTGCAAGGAGGATAGTAACCTCCCCAAGATACTCGTCATTTCATGCCCTCATTATCTTTTGGAATCGGATAATATGACATCATGAATGGAGTCATTGCATGCTTGGTGATGGCCGTATGATGATTAGCTTTTAAGTGTGTACCTAAGTCTACGAGAAAAGGTTTTCATGCTATGCCAATTCTATAGGGAAAGGTGTGTTTGTAACCATACTAATAATCACAAAAGTTTTAAAGATAAACATTCCCTATCAAAACAAGACAACATCACTTTGATTTGCATGTGTATTTCCCTAATTGAACATTTGAAAACACCCATAAACACACCTCAAATGTTGAAGATATCACAAATTGTTGTTAGTTTTCTACACACAAATTCTCAAAAGGCCATACTTTGCACAAAAACATGGATTCTAAAAACATTGTCTTTGGTCTTTGTCTCATTGTGGTCAAAATAGGGGTAATTTATGTACACTTTTTTTTATATCAAAATTAGCTCAATCTTGGAGAAATTCTTTAAACCTTCCATTTCAAGTCCAATCATCTCAAGTGCATAACATCAAACCTTGGTTTTTAGAAGATCAATCCAACTACTCTTTGTTTCAATTACTTAACACTAGTCTCAACTAGTTGTATCAACCTTCTTCTTGTTTAGAGATCACTATCAAGGTCAATCTAACATTCATCAAGATCTCAAACATCATCTACTCTACATCAACAATTTTTCATCAAACTTTGACCAATTCGGAAGCTAGTATTGTTACAATGACTATGGAAAGTTGGGACTAAGAGCGGAGGAGTGAATCAGTACCAAAAAAACTTTTCTAACTTAAAATGTATACTGTTACCATGGTTTATCGATTTCAATAACATGAAATAAAACATAAAACATAACATGAAAACATTCAAGTAAATGAACTCATAACTCCATGATTTTTTTTATGCAAAAATCCTTGGTTAGAGGAAAAAACTACGATGGGGATGACACCCACAACCTTCACTAATTGCAGTATAAAGGGTGCTTAGTTAGAGCTTACAAATTTTAACCATTTTGATAGCTTACCTAGTTAAGAGTATACAAAGCCTTGTTAGGTCTACCTAGTTAGAGGATTTTACAATCTCTACACTTAGAGATGTACCCTGTTAAAGGTTTGACATCATTTAGATCGGTTAAGATCTACCCAATTTTGAGATTTCTAGCTCTCAATACAATAGTATTAATAACTTACAAATGTCTGCTATAATGAATCAATTACAAATGCTAATCAGACTCTATGTTATATGAAATACTTGTGTTACCTCAATTACATTCTGTAACATTGCTCATATTTTCTCTGCTATAGCAAGATATTAGCTCGGTGCACTCTTCTCTAATTTCTATTCTTTAATAACAACCTTCTTTGTACTCTTTCACTTTCTCCTCTTTTGTCTCTATCTCACTCTTCTTCTCTTTAAATCATCCTTTAAGTATAAGATTTATTTCCTCTTAATCTTATGCATTAGATTGCTAATGAATTATTTCCATCGTTAGATCTTCTTTTCCACTCGGTGACCGTATCACTTTTACCTCAGTACTTGGTGTTTTTCTTGGAAATATCAATCTTTATTTACCACTTAATCTTCACCTCAGATCTCCTCTTTGAATTATTTTGATCATTGATCATGTAACAAACTCATCTTCGTGCATTGTAGAATCGCAATTAATATAGTAACAATGTATTGAATGCATCCTTATTGCTTTACAATCCATTAACTCACTAGAGTAACTTATCTTCACTCGGTTAACTTTCTCTTCAGTACTCAGTAACTTGATGAACTATAACTGATTGAATGTTTGAAGATGTTAAGTTGATGATCACCAAGTCAATTTTTTTTTTATGCTAGACACTAAATTAGTTAATGTATTGTATTTCCATTAATGTCAACTTGATATAATCTGTATGGTCATGGACATAGTGATAAAAAACTTCAAGGAACCGATGAATCAGGGGCTATGCTATTAGTAATGCATATAAGTCAAGTATTCACAAAGTGACTGTATACACTGAAAAAATGCACACCGACAGTCAGAGTAAAATATAAAAGTCATAGTGTTACCCAATGAGAAAATGGACAACATTACTGATGATCAAAGTCACAGTGTTTCCCGATGAGCAAAGTATAGTGTAACCCGATGGACATAATTACAGTGTTGCCCGACCGATGGAGATCCTGAAGACAATTGAAGTCACACTGATGGAATAGTCAATTGTTACCGATGACTAACTAAAGTATTGATCGACAGAATAAAGAGTTAAGAAATGACAAAATGCTTAGCTATCAAGAGCTAAAAATAGACTTAACTGATACTTATCATTGTTTTAAATGACAAGATGAAGCCGAAGATAAGTAAAGGATTTAAAAAAGATTTGTCCAGTTGGCAAGAAGATCTCTATGAGATAAAAATAGAGTTTTTCTTTAAATCTAATTGGCAAGAATTGTGGATCACGCCAAGATCAAGAAAATCAAGAACCTAGAAATGGTGATATCATGTCTATAAAGAGACAACCTAATTCATTATGAAGGTGGAAAAGGAGAGTGAAAAGAAAATAGATGTTGAAGAGATTATGAAGGAGAAGAAAGTCTTCATTTAGACCTGATCAATCAAGCTGAGAAAAGAGATAAATTCTACAAACACTGACGAATAGTGAGAAAACATCACAAAGAAGAACAGTGTGGAGCAAAGGTATTGAATTGATTACATTGATCATAAAGGTAATGCACTTACAATAGATCTAAAAATCTGTAATTCAAGTTGTATATGTGAGCAGATCAATTTACTATTTTAGTTTAACCATTGAAGCATCAAGTCTCTTAACTAAGCAGGAATTAAAAGTCTATTATAATTGAGATACATCCCAAGGAGTATCAAAAATTTTGATCATACAAAGTAGCATTGGATATGCCCAATACCTATTGACATGCCAAGTGAGTGTTTGATCAAGAATGGTAGCATTAGATTCCAGATACTAAGTGACAAACTATCTATTTAAATCCTCTAACAAGGTCACACCTAACAGTGTGTTTGTAACCTTTAATAGGGTTGGCTCTTAACCGATCTCACTTTAGAAGAGTGAAAATTTGGGGTACCGATCCTAGTAGTTTTTCTCTTAACAGGGTTTCCACATTAAAAATCTATGTGTTAATGTGTCTATGAGTCATTACTTTATTGTTTTGAATTTCACTTAACTAAATCTGGATTGATTGGTATACACTAGTTATTTATTGTGTTTTGGTAACTAGAAAGACTGCTTATCAGTAAACATACGAAAGAAGGTTTTACAAAGCATTTTAAAAAGTAGTAATTTGATATAAGTATTTCAAGGCATTCATCTTAAAGGACTAAACATAACTAGAGGTATAAATTTGTGGTACTAAGTTTGAAGAGTTGATTTATGGCTTAATTTTTTAGGCCACTGATTCACCCCTACCCCCTCTCAGTTATTACTAACAACTGGTATCAGAGCTTGTGTGCTTAGAAGGAAGGTTTCAAGACCTAAGCTAAAGATCACAAGATGAATAGACGAGATGTGCCCAAGTTGAACAGAGACAACTTTGCTTCATGGAAAAGAAGGATAAGAATCCACCTATCAGGTATTGGAAATGATGTTACTCAATACTTAGATACTGAATATGTGTTTCCCACAGGAGCACCCATTTGAAGAAATGAGAGAGAAGCATGAGCACAACTACATGATGATAGACCTTACTTCCTCTCTCTCCGATGTTGAATTTGAAGATGTCAAAACTTGCACAACTACAAAGCAGATATGGGACAAATTGAAACTTGTACATGGTGGTGATAAAAATTTTCTGAGAGCCAAGGTAGAAAGCCTCAGAGGAAAGTTTGATGATCTCAGAATGAAGGAAGGTGAAAACATCACTGAGTACAACATAAGAATCAAAGAGGTAGTCAATGCTATCTGAGGAGTTGGAGGTGTACTAGATGAAGATACAGTGGTAAGTAAAATTATAAGAACCTTATTTCCTACTTATGCTATTAGAGTATCTGCCATACATGAAATGAGAGCAGTATAAAATAGCAATGTTACTCTAGATAGTTTGATTGGAAGACTAATTTCATTTGAGATGAATAACTTTGATAATAGTGTCTTACCAAACATAGATTCTGCATTCAAATATTCTTTGAGAATAAAAAAATCAAGTCATAAGCATACTATGAGAAAAGATAGTGATAGTGAAAGTGAAGAAGAAGATCTTGATGAAATTGAAGCACTTATGACAAGAAGAATGCAGAGAGGCAAAGGTAAATACAAAGGTAAATTACCACTTGTTTGTTTTAATTGTAAATAGATTGGACACTTTGCTGCAAGATGTCCTTATAGAAGAAAAGATGACAAAAGTAATGATAGGTCATTTGAAAAGAAGTATGACAGAGGTGATAACCAAGATTATAGAAGAAACCAAAAATTAGAAAGAAGAGATACCCGAGACTACAAGGACAAAGGAAAGAAGGCTAGTTACCTAGATAAATGCAAAGATGAAGATACTGACACCAAATTTGATAAAGACATCGAGATGGTGTTTGTGGTAGTAAAAGATGATTCAGATAATGATGAAGAAAGGTATGTAGAAACTACACTCATATCTCAAGTTAGCAAAAAATATGTCTGGCTCATAGATAGTGGTTGTACTCACCATATGACTGGTGACAAACAAAAGTTTGAGACTTTTGAATATTATAATGGCGGTTCAGTAAGAATGGGTAATGAAACACCTTGTCCAGTTAAAGGTAAAGGAACTATAATGTTGAAGAACCTGATAAAATGTGAAAATGCTTATTGGGTGAAAGGATTGAATTATAATCTATTGAGTGTTTCTCAGTTGAATAATTCAGGTCACAGAGTAACATTTGAAAATAAGAAGGAAAAGATCTTTAATAAATTAGGAAGTTTGATTGGTACCAGTGAGCAGACAAAAGGTAACTTAATCTATCTAAATGATACTGACACCACTTTCTTAATGGCTAGAAATGAAGACATATGGTTGTGGTACAAAAGATAAATGTAAGAGGTTTACCGACGATGGTTAAGCCCGACAACAACATGTGTAAGAATTGTCAAAAAGGTAAGATGACAAAGTCTAGTTTCAAAAGAAAAACCCATACATCTGATTTCATTCTAGAATTAGTCCATAATGATCTATGCGGACCCATGAGGACAAAGAGTTATTATGGTGATAGATATTTTATTTTCTTTGTTGATGATTACTCTAGAATGATGACAGTAATGTTTCTAAAAGATAAATCTGAAACATTCAAGATGTTTAAATGGTACAAAGCAATGGTAGAAAAACAAAGTGGTAAGGAACTAAAATGCTTAAGATTAGATAGAGGAGGGGAATTTATTTCAGATGAATTCACTAACTTTCATAATGAGCATGGAATCAAAAGACATGTCTCTACACCAAGAACACTACAAAAAAATGGAATTGCTGAAAGAAGGAACAAATCCATTATTGATTGTGCAAGGAAACTGATGATAGAGAAAGGCATCACCCAAATCTTCTAGAGGGAAGCAATCAATATTTCTATTTACACATTCAATAGAGTACAATTGAAGAAAGACATAAGAAGACACCCTATCAGCTATGGTATGGTTACACACCCAATGTAAGTTACTTCAAAATTTTTGGTAGTCAATGTTATATCTTAAAATATGATAGAAATGGAAAGCTTGACTCCAAGAGTGATGAAGGAATATTTCTAGGGTGTTCCACCAAGAGCAAGGCTTATAAATGTCTTAATAAAGCCTCTAACAAAATTGTTGAAAGTGAAAATGTAAAGATAGCTGAATTTGTAGAGAAGAATGAAAAGGAAAGCACAAAAGAACCAGAGGAATACAACAAGTTTGTTTATAATGAAGAACCTGACACTCTACCTGAGAAACAATTTATAACTCCCGAGCAACAGATTATTGCACTCAAGCATCAGGCTACAAATACCGACAATCAAGATATTGCTCAAGATGATGTACCAAGTGATGAAGATTAGAATAAAGGAAAAATTGATGATCAAGCTGATAGAAAAAGAATTGAACCTATACTTTCAAGAAATGTCAAAAGGAACCATCCACACAACTAGATCATTGGAGATAAGAAGGTTGGTATAAGAACCAGAAGTAAGTCTCTAAACACAAGATGTCTTATTTGTGATTTTGAGCCAAAATATGTCAATGCTGTACTTGATAATGATGAATGGATTAGTGTTATGAATGAGGAAATTGAATAGATTGAGAAAAACAAGACATGGACACTTTTACTAAGACTAGATGACAAGAATGTCATTAGTACAAAATGGATATTTAGGGATAAACTGAATGAGAATGGAGAAGTCACCAGAAAAAAAGAAAGACTAGTATGCAAGGGGTATGCACAAGAAGAAGGAATTGACTATGGAGAAACCTTTTCACCTATTGCTAGGCTAGAAGGAGTGAGAATACTACTTTATTATGCTGCATGTAAAGGATTCAAGGTATACCAAATGGATGTCAAGTCTGCATTCCTAAATGGAATACTTGAGGAAGAGGTGTACATTGAACAACCAAAAGGGTTTGTTGATCTAGACAAAAGGAACATGGTATGTAGACTACACAAAGCCTTGTATGGATTGAAACAAGCACCCCAAGCCTGGTATGAAAGACTTCATTCCTATCTCATAATTATTGGATTTGTAAGAACTAGTGAAAACAGTAATCTTTATTTGAAGGAAGATATTGATGCTAACATTTTGATTGCTGAGATATTTGTTGATGACATCATATTTAGAGGCAATGATATTATATACAAATAATTTGCAAATGAAATTAGCAAAGAGTTTGAGATGCCTATGTTTGGAGAGATCAAGTTCTTTCTTGGTCTACAAATCATGCAACAAGACGAAGGTATTTTCATTACACAATCCAAATACATCAAAGAAGTGCTAAAAATATTCAAGATGGAAGATTCCAAGCCAGTTGGAACACCAATGACAACTGGATGTAAGCTAACAAAGGAGGACAAGTCATCAGAAGTAAATCAAACTTTGTACAGATCAATGATTGGAAAACTCATGTATGTTGTACATATTAGACCAGATATTGCACATGCAATAGGAACCTAGGGAATCACATATGACTATTGTGAAAAGAATCCTAAGATATCTAAAGAATACTGAGGAATATGGCTTATGGTATATAAAAGAAGGAAAATTTGAACTTAAGGTGTTCACCGACACTGATTGGGCTGGAAATATTGATGACCAAAAAAGCACAACTAGAGGAGCATTCTTTATGGGTGACAGACTTGTCACATGGATCAACAAGAAGCAAGGATGCATCTCTCATTCTACTGCAGAAGCATAGTATGTTGTTGCTGTTGCAAACTACTCAAATATTGCATGGATCAAATAGTTACTAGAAGGTATGCATATGAAAATTCTTGAACCAGTAATTATCTATTGTGATAATACCAGTGCAATAAACATTTCCAAGAATCTAGTCATGCATGCTAAGACAAAGCATATTGCTATCAAGTATTATTATTTGAGAGAAAAAGTTCAAGAAAAAGAGGTGATACTTGAGTATATTCAATCAAAGGAATAATTAGCTGATATCTTCACCAAGCCACTGCCCAAGGATGCATTTGAGTACTTGAGAAAAAGACTAGGGGTCAGACCCTTGTCTACTGGTCAGTAAGATGACTAGAAGGTTGCATCAGCCTACATATTATCATAATATGATTCATGTTGATGCAAGCAAAGAGATGGACTTCAAAGATACATCTATACACAGTAAGGTATTTATCTACTCCGAGCACCAGATTTTTTATATTGCTGATGGATTGGGAAATTCAAGGAGTATATTATGGATAGAAAGGATTTGTTTGACCTTACTGTCAAAATATTTTTTTGGCATTGTTGTCAAAGGGAGAGATTATATTCATTATCACCTTAGGGAGAGATTATATCCCTCAAGGAGAGATTATATCCATCATATTATCCAAAGGGAGAGATGTAACCAGAAAGGGAGGGTACATACAAAGGGAGAAAATTGCTGAAAAGAAACATCAAAAGAAAAGAGATCAGTGAAAGGGAGAGAGTTTGACACAAGAAAAGAAAACATCACATAAAAGGAAGAAAGATTCTACATATATCCAATGAAGGGATTGAAGACAAAAAGAAATCCATAAGAATCAAATCTAAGCTATATTAGCTTACCCATGACCAGATATTTGGATCAGTTATAGTACATAAGATTGGTAGTTTGATGAACTTCAATTATTATATTTTATATTACATTAGCAATAATATAGTGTGATAATATAGTATGTTTCCATCAATGCCAAAGGGAGAGATTAATGAACTATAACTGATTAAATGTTTGAAGATGTTAAGTTGATGATCACCAAGTTAAAGAAAGTTTATGCAAAATATTAAATCAGTTAATGTATTGTATTTTCATTGATGTCAACTTGATATAATCTGTATGGTCATGGAAATAATTCTAAAAGACTTCAAGGAACTAATGAATCAGGGGCTATGCTATCAGTAATGCATATAAGTCAAGTATTCACAAAGTGACTGTATACACCAAAGGAGTGCACACCAATGGTTAGAGTAAAAGAGAAAAAAAATAGTGTTACTCGATAAGCAAATGCACAACATTATCGATGAGCAAAGTCACAGTGTTTCCTGACAAGAAAAGCATAGTGTAACCCAATGGACATAATTATAGTGTTTCCTGATGGACAAAGATCCTAAAGAAAACTGAATTCACACCGATGGAACAATTAGTTGTTACCCATGACTAACTAAAGTATTGATCGATAGAAAAGAGAGTTCAGAAACAACAAAATGCTTAGCTGTCAAGAGCTAAAAATAGACTTAACTGATACTTAGCATTGTTTTAAATGACAAGATAAAGTTGGAGATAAGTAAAGGATTTAAAGCTACTTTGTCTAGTTGGCAAGAAGATCTCTATGAGATAAAACTGGAGTTTTTCTTTAAATAGAATTTGCGAGAATTGTGGATCACACCAAGATCAAGAAAATAAAGAACCTAGAAATGGTGATATCATGTCTATAAAGAGACAACCTAATTCATTACGAAGGTGAAAAAAGGGAGTGACAAGAAAATAGATGCTAAAGAGATTCTGAAGGAGAAGAAAGTCTTCATTCAGACCTGATCAATCAAGCTGAGGAAAGAGCTAAATTCTACAGACACTGATGAATAGTGAGACAACATCATAGAGAAGAACAGTGTGGAGCAAAGGTATTGAATTTATTACATTGATCAAAAAGGTAATGCACTTACAATAGTTATGAAAATCTGCAATTCAAGTTGTATATTTGAACAGATCAATTTATTGTTTCAGTTTAACCAATGAAGCATCAAGTCTCTTAACAGAGCAGGATTTAATAGTCTTTTGTAATTGAGATACATCCCAAGGAGTATCAAAAAGTTTAATCATACAAAGTAGCATTGGATATGCCTGATACCTATTGACATGTCAAGTGAGTGTTTGATCAAGGATGGTAGCATTAGATTCCAGATACTAAGTGATAAACTATCTATTTAAATCCTCTAACAAGGTCACACCTAACAATGTGTTTGTAACCTTTAACAGGGTTGGCTCTTAGCCGAGCTCACTTCAGAAGAGTGAAAATTTGGGGTATCGGTCCCAGTGTTTTTTCCCTTAACAGGGTTTCCACATTAAAAATCCATGTGTTAATGTGTCTATGAGTCATTAATTTATTGTTTTGCATTTTACTTAAGTAAATTTGGATTGATTGGTAAACACTAGTTATTTACTGTGTTTCAGTAAATAGAAAGACTACTTATCAGTAAACATATAGAAGAAGGTTTTACAAAGCATTCTGACAAGTAGTAATTTGATATAAGTATTTCAAGGCATTCATCTTAAAGGACTAAAGATAAATAGAGGTATAAATTTGTGGTACTAAGTTTGAAGGGCTGATTTATGGATTAATTCTTGAGGCCACTGATTCACCCCCCCTCTCAGTTATTCCTAACATAGCTATGAATTCAGTGTACTTTTTGTGCTCTTGGTGTTTGATAAACTATGTGCTCTTGGTGTAGTGTCTATGCTTTACCGACTTCACTGTCTTGCTCAGTGTACATTACCAAATGCTCATATATTTTCTTTTCTACCTTTCACCAATTGAATCTTTTGACTCATATGACTTTGTTTAAACTAATGACAACAAAATATTCTATAGAGATAACAATCTCCCCCTTTGACATTAGTTGAGCATTTTGACAAAAAAATTTGAAGTTATCAAATCTTAGTAACTCCCCCTTTGATGTTACTCTCTATACAACATGTGTACAACTCTTCTCTTCTTTTTCTCCTTTTCCCATATATACTTTTTTTAATTTTCTATTCTCTATTTGTTTTTCTTTTAATTTTTAGAACTCTATATATCCCCCTTTTTGGACAAAAAGTCTCAAAAATAAAACTTAAATATCAAAAATATGTTTATACCTCTACTGCAATCTGGCTAGTACAGTCTCCCAAGTGTCTTAGAGATTCTGTAATATCATAATATGTTTATTGATATCTGTCGATAGATCAACTATAGTATCCAGGGTGCTAACCTATAGAAAACTTGCTAGTTCCTTTCCTTTCTTCAGGTGTATTTGCATTGATTTCATGTGGGGAATAACTAGGTCTTGTAGCTCAAGCGACTCTAGTCTTATCTTGTCTTCTTCCTATCTCAATGAGAGCTAAGCTCCCATGAGTTCGTATATCTTTGAGTATCATGTCTTGAATTCTCTAGGATCATTTGTTAGCTTAGCAAGCTACTCAGTCAGCTCTTTCTTTGTATTTGCCTCCTTCTTCTTAATGTCCTCGGTAAATTTAGAAAGGACAAAGATTTTATGAAATAAAGAAATTATGGATTGCAATTGTTCTTCAACTTTGGAACATAAATTAGAAGAGATACCTTCTCTATAGAAATGTTCTACAATAGGTCCTCCATAAATTTCTTCTGCATTGATGTCTTGTTTAACATATAATCTATCATATCTTTGTACAGTCCTTTGATTTATTGGACTAGACTTTCAACTTGGTCTAATATTGGCTCGGACTCATCAATGGTGACTTCAAGAACAATCTCTTGGAAAAATTCTTTCACATCCTCTAGAATATCAACCTTTTTCTTTTTCTGCAATAGCTTTTCTTGTTCATCTTTTCTTCTAACTCAATTGGCATAGATATTCAATTCATTAGGCTTCATCTTGTTGGGGTCTCCTACTTGTATTATGATAGGCTCACTCAAATCAATGATTTGCTTTCTTTTTATACTCTTTTTCTTCTCACTCAGTTTTCTCTCTCCAGTAGAGTGCTTAGAATGTGATGCCAATGTTGCATCTAGTGACTCAATATGGTGACCGACTATGGTTTCCTCTTCTTTAAATTCCTCTTATTGTTTGGTTTCCTCTCTCTCTCTCTCTCTCTCTCTCTCTCTCTCTCTCTCTCTCTCTCTATCCTTGCATTTTTTATTTGATTTCTGCAGCATTTATTTTTCTATATCTTGTAGCTTGGGATCATTCTGAACATTTAATGTGTCGGTGATTGGTGTGTTCAACTTTGGTCCTTCTATGTCAGCTTGATTTTCCAAATTGGTATCCGTCTTTTTTCTGTCTTGGTAGCCTATGGTCTGTCAACATTTACATTGCCTGTATCAACTGGTTCCTCAATTTCCATAACGTATGTAACATCAGTGGTACCAATCTGCATAGTAGAATATCTTTGTACTTGTACTAATATAGGATTAGTACTCTAGAATGGTGCAACATCTACATCCATGTACTCAGTGTCTGGTTCTTGAACATCCATTACATCTTCATCCTTTGACAAATTATTTGCAGGATCAATATCCTCTAATGTATCTTCAATTATTACTTTTGTATTATCATCAGTAAGATCAATCCGATCTATTTGGCCTATGCTTTCCTTTATTTGATCAGTGATAGTTTCACTTTGGTTCTTCATTGCATCAAGTTGCTCAGTAGTAGATATGATAAATATATCTCACCATTTAGCATCAGTTTCCTTGTCCATAGATAGTATATCTCCATTCATGATTCTTAGGGCTCTTCCTTTGACCAAAAATTTCTTTGAATGTTTCTTCAATGCATCTTCAATCTCAGATGGTGCCAGGTTAGGAATAGTATGCACAAGAGATATTTCTCTCATTTCCTTCTCAGCATTAATTGCATACTTCCAACGTGCATCAATTTTGTTGTAGAGTTCTTCAGGTAGCTTATCTGCAATTTCAATAAGAGTCACTCTATGTCTCAATAATGTCACAATAACTGCATCTTTTATATTTTTCTTATCTTCTTCATTTCTCTTCAAATAATTTAATGTTCTAAATCCTTTGAATCCTCCTGATTCTTTTAGTCCTTCCAAAAATTCATCAAGACTTTGTGGAGCTGAGCCACTGGAACTAATTTAACTGGATCATCAGATTTAGTCTCACTACCTTTTCCAAGTATTAACTTTCTTTGTGAACTTATATCTAGTTTACCTCCTTGGGTTTCCCTATAAGTTTTACCTTTTGGTTGAACAATTTATGCAATTACCTTTTCCTTCAGTTTCACTAAAGATCTGGTGTATCTTCTAGTGCCTCTCATGCTCAGTGAAGTTACAATTGCTAGTTGTTTTTTAGCAGCAACAATAGCTTTCTCATCATTTGTGTCCTTAGCACTTGTCTCACCCACTTTCATGTCTTGGACATATTATCAATCTTCTTTCCTATCTTCTTGACTGCACTGGGTATCACATTGTTCTATTTATTCCTTACTTTTACCTCTTCATATGTGCCATACCTCTTGGCTTTGGGATCAACATGTTTAGTAATTAGTGCTTCAATATATTGTGATCCAATATCTATATCCACTTCATAACCTATCGGTTATATCCATTCAGTTCTAGGATCAACAACCTTGATAATACAAGTGTTAGTGTCAACCTCAAAACATATGTTATCTTGATAATTTGCAACCAATTGAGGTGCTATCCTATACCTCTTATGCATTTTTGCTTAGAAATTCAGAAAATATTCAAACATGATAGAATCAAAATTATCTCCTAAACTCTATATATACTCATATATCTGATAAAGAATAGGTCTTTCGAGGATCTTGTAATACCTACCCCTTTGTCTGTCTGTCTGTGTCAGTTTCTGATATGTTTTAGACCATAGTATATATGTGTTAGCTTTTTTAGGTGATTTTAAGGATATTCATGCGTTACTTTTCAGTATGTTATTGATCCATTATTATCATGTTGTATCTTTTATGTATATGTGATTTAAGGTTATTTAATGATGCTTATGTATATGTTAGGATTTCATTTCGGTTATGGTTTTCTGACAATACTGACCTTAGAATTATATGCACATGGATCATTGTATGTTTGCATTATTGTTTGATGTGCTTAGTATGGGATGGGACAGAGTCGTAATTACTTGCTTCGGCGAGATCCACACGATAACCTTGTCTCAACCATTCTTTTCCATATGATATATGCATGTATGTTTGTCTTTGTGATGACAAGTTTGCAGGTAGCAGGCTACGTCTTCCCTGAATTGGTAGGAGTGAGCGTGCCCTATCGCATCAATCTCAACGGTAAGAGAGGAGAGATAGTTTTCAAGTCCAAATCCTATCCTAAACCAAATTGCCCTAGTTAGTGGACAAGTATCTATTTTGACTACCCTGACCGAATTCATATAGTTGATAGGAATTTGTGTATCCCTGTCCTTGATCATGTTTGATTTTGCTTGTTTTCAGTTTTAGGTGCTTGATGTGATTATGTGGGTGTTAAATCAAGTTATTTATTTAATTGAATATTATTGCAATTAATTATTAAATATAGGGTATTTAATTAATTGAAAATTAAATTAGATACCTATGTTTAATTGAAAGTTTCATTAAAGTGCAATTATTGAATATTAATATTTAATTGAAAATTAGAGTAAATATGCTTTTATGCTTAGTTAAATAATTAAATATTAAGTTGCATGGATTATGGTGCTTTAAATATTTAAGTTTTTTAAATTAATATTCTATTAATTACATGTGCAAAATTTGGTTGAAAAAGTATTTTCAAACTCAAGAGATCTCAACTTGAATTTAGGAGTCAAAGTTGAGTTGTGCAAGTAATTAGATATTTTAATTA